>CM042398.1:14644607-15199607 GCA_023634145.1 Thymallus thymallus
AGAACTTCACACACACACACACAGAACTTCACACACACACACACACACACACACACACACAGAACTTCACACACACACACACAGAACTTCACACACACACACACACACACACACAGAACTTCACACACACACACACACACACACAGAACTTCACACACACACACACACACACACACACACACAGAACTTCACACACACACAGAACTTCACACACACACACACACAGAACTTCACACACACACACACACACAGAACTTCACACACACACACACACACACACACACACACACACACAGAACTTCACACACACACACACAGAACTTCACACACACACACAGAACTTCACACACACACACACACAGAACTTCACACACACACACACACAGAACTTCACACACACACACACACACACACACACACAGAACTTCACACACACACACACAGAACTTCACACACACACACACACACACAGAACTTCACACACACACACACACACACACAGAACTTCACACACACACACACACACACACACACACAGAACTTCACACACACACACACACACAGAACTTCACACACACACACACACACACACACAGAACTTCACACACACACACACACACAGAACTTCACACACACACACACACAGAACTTCACACACACACACACACACAGAACTTCTCACACACACACACACACACACACACACAGAACTTCACACACACACACACACACACACACAGAACTTCACACACACACAGAACTTCACACACACACACACACAGAACTTCACACACACACACACACAGAACTTCACACACACACACACACACAGAACTTCACACACACACACACACACACACACACACACACACACAGAACTTCACACACACACACACACACACACAGAACTTCACACACACACACACACACACACACACACAGAACTTCACACACACACACACACACAGAACTTCACACACACACACACAGAACTTCACACACACACACACACAGAACTTCACACACACACACACACACACAGAACTTCACACACACACACACACACACCACACACACACACACACACACAGAACTTCACACACACACACACAGAACTTCACACACACACACAGAACTTCACACACACACACAGAACTTCACACACACACACAGAACTTCACACACACACACACACACACACACACACACAGAACTTCACACACACAGAACTTCACACACACACACACACAGAACTTCACACACACACACACACACACAGAACTTCACACACACACAGAACTTCACACACACACACACACACACACACACACACACACACACACACAGAACTTCACACACACACACACACAGAACTTCACACACACACACACACACACAGAACTTCACACACACACACACACACACACACACACAGAACTTCACACACACAGAACTTCACACACACACACACACACACACACAGAACTTCACACACACACACACACACACACACAGAACTTCACACACACACACACACAGAACTTCACACACACACACACACAGAACTTCACACACACACACACACACAGAACTTCACACACACACACACACACACACACACACACAGAACTTCACACACACACACACACACACACACACAGCACTTCACACACACACACACACACACAGCACTTCACACACACACACACACACAGAACCACACACACACACACACACACACACAGAACTTCACACACACACACACACACACACACAGAACTTCACACACACACACACACACACACACACACACACACACACAGAACTTCACACACACACACACACACAGAACTTCACACACACACACACACACAGAACTTCACACACACACACACACACACACACACACACACAGAACTTCACACACACACACACACACACACACACAGCACTTCACACACACACACACACACACAGCACTTCACACACACAGCACTTAACACACACACACACACACACAGAACCACACACACACACACACACACACACAGAACTTCACACACACACACACACACACACACACAGAACTTCACACACACACACACACACACACACACACACACACAGAACTTCACACACACACACAGAACTTCACACACACACACACACAGAACTTCACACACACACACACACAGAACTTCACACACACACACACACACAGAACTTCACACACACACACACACACACACACACACACACACACAGAACTTCACACACACACACACACACACACACAGAACTTCACACACACACACACACACACAGAACTTCACACACACACACACACAGAACTTCACACACACACACACACACAGAACTTCTCACACACACACACACACACACACACACACACACACAGAACTTCACACACACACACAGAACTTCACACACACACACACACAGAACTTCACACACACACACACACAGAACTTCACACACACACACACACACACACAGAACTTCACACACACACACACACACACACACACACACACAGACACACACACACACACAGAACTTCACACACACACACACACACACAGAACTTCACACACACACACACAGAACTTCACACACACACACACACACAGAACTTCACACACACACACACACACAGAACTTCACACACACACACACACACACAGAACTTCACACACACACACACACAGAACTTCACACACACACACACACACACACACAGAACTTCACACACACACACACACACACAGAACTTCACACACACACACACACACACACACACACAGAACTACACACACACACACACACACACACACAGAACTTCACACACACACAGAACTTCACACACACACACACACACACACACACACACACACAGAACTTCACACACACACACACACAGAACTTCACACACACACACACACACACAGAACTTCACACACACACACACACACACACACTCACACACACACACACACACACACAGAACTTCACACACACACACACACAGAACTTCACACACACACACACACACAGAACTTCACACACACACACACACACACACACACACACAGAACTTCACACACACACACACACACACACACACAGCACTTCACACACACACACACACACACAGCACTTCACACACACAGCACTTAACACACACACACACACACACACACAGAACTTCACACACACACACACACACACACACACAGAACTTCACACACACAGAACTTCACACACACACACACACACACACACACAGAACTTCACACACACACACACACACACACAGAACTTCACACACACACACACACAGAACTTCACACACACACACACAGAACTTCACACACACACACACACACACAGAACTTCACACACACACACACACACACACACAGAACTTCACACACACACACACACACACACACAGAACTTCACACACACACAGAACTTCACACACACACACACACACACACACACACACACACACACACACAGAACTTCACACACACACACACACACACACACAGAACTTCACACACACACACACACACACTCACACACACAGAACTTCACACACACACACACACACACAGAACTTCACACACACACACACACACACACAGAACTTCACACACACACAGAACTTCACACACACACACACACACACACAGAACTTCACACACACACACACACAGAACTTCACACACACACACACACACACACACACACACAGAACTTCACACACACACACACACACACACACACACAGCACTTCACACACACACACACACACACAGCACTTCACACACACAGCACTTAACACACACACACACACACACACACAGAACCACACACACACACACACACACACAGAACTACACACACACACACACACACACAGAACTTCACACACACACACACACACACACACACACAGCACTTCACACACACAGCACTTAACACACACACACACACACACACACAGAACCACACACACACACACACACACACAGAACTACACACACACACACACACACACAGAACTTCACACACACACACACAGAACTTCACACACACACACACACACACACACACAGAACTTCACACACACACACACACACACACACACACACACAGAACTTCACACACACACACACAGAACTTCACACACACACACAGAACTTCACACACACACACACACAGAACTTCACACACACACACACACACACACACACACACACACACACACACAGAACTTCACACACACACACACAGAACTTCACACACACACACACACACACAGAACTTCACACACACACACACACACACACAGAACTTCACACACACACACACACACACACACACACAGAACTTCACACACACACAGAACTTCACACACACACACACACAGAACTTCACACACACACACACACAGAACTTCACACACACACACACACACACACACACACACACAGAACTTCACACACACACACAGAACTTCACACACACACACACAGAACTTCACACACACACACACACACACACACACACAGAACTTCACACACACACACACACACACACACACACACACAGAACTTCACACACACACACACAGAACTTCACACACACACACACACACACACAGAACTTCACACACACACACACACACACACAGAACTTCACACACACACACACACACACACACACACAGAACTTCACACACACACACACACACAGAACTTCACACACACACACACACACACACACACAGAACTTCACACACACACACACACACAGAACTTCACACACACACACACACAGAACTTCACACACACACACACACAGAACTTCTCACACACACACACACACACACACACACAGAACTTCACACACACACACACACACACACACACAGAACTTCACACACACACAGAACTTCACACACACACACACACAGAACTTCACACACACACACACACAGAACTTCACACACACACACACACACACACACACAGAACTTCACACACACACACACACACACACACAGAACTTCACACACACACACACACACACACACACACAGAACTTCACACACACACACACACACACACACACACAGAACTTCACACACACACACACACACACACACACAGAACTTCACACACACACACACACACACACACACACACACACAGAACTTCACACACACACACACACACCACACACACACACACACACACAGAACTTCACACACACACACACACACAGAACTTCACACACACACACAGAACTTCACACACACACACAGAACTTCACACACACACACACACACACACACACAGAACTTCACACACACACACACACACACACACAGAACTTCACACACACACACACAGAACTTCACACACACACACACAGAACTTCACACACACACACACACACACAGAACTTCACACACACACACAGAACTTCACACACACACACACACAGAACTTCACACACACACACACACACACACACACACACACACACACACACACACACACACAGAACTTCACACACACACACACACAGAACTTCACACACACACACACACACACACACACACAGAACTTCACACACACACACACACACACACACACACACACAGAACTTCACACACACACAGAACTTCACACACACACACACACACACACACACACACACACAGAACTTCACACACACACACACACAGAACTTCACACACACACAGAACTTCACACACAAACACACACAGAACTTCACACACAAACACACACAGAACTTCACACACAAACACACACAGAACTTCACACACAAACACACACAGAACTTCACACACAAACACACACAGAACTTCACACACAAACACACACAGAACTTCACACACAAACACACACAGAACTTCACACACAAACACACACAGAACTTCACACACACAAACACACACGCACACATAAACTCCAACCCCATCCTCCCAACCACTACATCCATCCCACTTCTTCTCTCCACTTCAAATACTGCCCTTTAGTCTAAACCCCATTCATTAAATACAGTACACAACACATACAGTCCAATGTCTAAGAGCATGACAGACAATGCTTCAATATATGTAATGGAGCCCCCATAGGCTGACATATAACCAGGAAGGCAGGCACACATACTCGCTTGCTCACACACCACAAATACAAAGGCACACAAACGAGCACACACACACACGACATTCCCGAAGAAAATCTCATCTCTATTGAAGAATGAGCTCTAGTGTCAGCACAAACGTGTAACGACGTTCCTTCCAACCATGCCGATACTATGTGATTATGTAAAGACTGTCCAATGACTCTTCCACTCTTCCCACAACACAACCACACTGAATGCCTGATCACCCACATCAGTTACCGTGGGCAACCAGCTCTGACAACCACAGACAAGCATTCAGACAGAGGTTTCAATCAGCCAGGAGACCATCTGAAACAAATGACACACTCACTCTAACCACAAATTAACCTGAACTGGAACCTGTGACCAAACACACTGGAGACATAACCTATCCTTAGCCCTCAGCATTTAAAAAAGCACTACAAAGCCCACTGTCTGAGAGGAACACTTAGCTCTGGGCCATTTGAATAAACTCTAGCCTCCACCGCCATATAGCAGGAGACTTCCTCTCTCTCTCTGTTCTCAGAGCTGTCAGTGTATCTGCCAGCAGGCTGGTTTATCTTGCACAGGAGAGGGGGGGGCAAGAGACACATTACAAACCACTCACCCACAATCCCACAGGAGAGAGCAAGCTAGCTAGCGCCTTTAAGCCAGGGAGAGAAATGATGTGGCGGAGTAGAGAGGAGAGAAAAGGAGGATGTTCGGGGGAGAGGAGAGAGAGAGGTTGGGGGGCTGCCAATGGAGCCCAAATCTATCTCCATTAGTAGGCAGTAACTCCATTGGAGACCAACAGAGGGCTCACATAAATTACTGATTGAGGCTCTCTATTCAGGTGGGGGTGGATGAACAGTATGAGGTTAAAGTTTAAATCCACTGTGAAACGGTTAATGTTTAAGGCAGCAAATTACAATAATCTTTCTAACCATATTTCTAACCACGCATCTATTTAGCTATGTATCAAACCAATCTGTACTTGGTCTTAATATCAATTTCAGTGGAGTGTGTGACCCAGCAGCGACATGCCACATAAATAGTCTTCACACTCTGAGCCAAAGCCTTCTTAATTAAGGCACTTTGTTTTTATTTGGCCTGTGTTTTCTTCAGGAGGCACGGGATTAAATTGGATTCTAAATTATCCAGAACCGATAGAGCTATCTTTAATGCCGTATTCTCAGACGGAGTGCTCACTGAAGCCTCTTGTCACAAATACGGTGGCTGCGGGTAATTTCCTCCAGCGCCAGGGCGAGCGGAGAGCCCTGCTCTCCACAGGGGGCTGAGGGGAAGATGGGGTGCGTCTGGGGGTGGTGGTGGGGGTTGTACAACCAAAGAACACCATTTACAGCAAACCCCCCCAGAGACACAAAGAGGAGAAAGAAGTTAAGACATTTTCTCCACTTTTCTCACCATTCTCCATCCTTAATCTCTTTCTGTGGTCATATGGAGGCAGATGAAGGAATGAAAGGGCTCTAGGTGGTGTTCACCACTCACTCTGCAGGCTACTGCTGTCCTCCTTACAGGGGTACAGCGACATCGACACAGAATACCATGCATTAACTGTACATTTAGAGTCTCTCAAGTGAGCTTGATGCACAATTACAGTACGAGACACAGGGCCTGTTTCATAATAGTAGTGTTTGTGAACGTGTTGCTGTTGAGAGAGTGAAAAAGCACTGCCACAATGAAGATGGAGAGTGTAGAACAGAGAGAGTGAAAGTGTGTGAGAAAGAGGGAGCGAGGGGTTGATTTCACGTTGTATACATTTCTCAGCAGGAAAACGATTTGCCTTTCTACACAACCTGTACTGCATACACCTCCGATACAAAGCCTCATCATCTGCCCCTCTCCTCTCCCTCTCCCTCTCCTCCACCAATACTTCCTGTGCTCGACGGGGTGCCGGAGGAGGGACAACCAACCAGGCAGAGAGCCTGATAACCAGGAAGCGGTCACATCTGGCCCACGCTAATTCAATTCCACACAAGTTTGCCTTTCCTCCCCATAACATAACCTAATTAAAAAGAGCAGGAATTGGAAGAAAAAAGTTTCCTTTCCAACTCATCAGCCAGAGAAGAGGCAGAAGAGTTTATATAAAAAAAAATAAAAAAAAATATTGGTTCTTTTTTAATTAAAATCAAAAATTCCACTACGCTACTTTGAATTAAATATGGTGGTGGGGGGGAAGGGGTGAATCCCACCTGCAGTGATTATACTCACCCATACGGCTATCAACACCTCGGCCGGCACACACACCTCGGAATTAAACACACTTTGGCTCTCTCACCCCCTCCTATACACACACTCACTTAGCAAACTTCAGAGACACAGGTAAAGCTCTGAAACGTCCTAATCTTGCTTCCATTAGTCAACATGTCTTCCATTTTCTACTGCCAAGCTACAGGTTTGGGCTGAGAGGTTCAAGAGTGGATTCCTCTAAGTATGATGTTCTGTTATCACATGACCTCTCTCACAACAGCATAATATCAAGCCAGGTACACTATAGGACTACAATGGCAGAGTACCACTGACCCTATAGAGAGGGTGGGTTGTTGGGGATAGGTATTTCCCAAGCAAATAATGTATTCACATTAAACAAAACATTAAAAGTACATCTAAGATTGACCATATGACTGGACAGATACTGACCCCTGGATTGACTTAAATGTTACCTTTCAGGTATTTTAAATGTCTGTAATGTCTACTTGTTAATGTTATTTAAATGTATGTACATTTTAAAGTATTTTTGTCTGTAATGCCATTTTCGTCATGTGTCGGACCCCAGGAAGACAAGCTGTCATCATGGCGTTAGCTAATGGGGATCCAAATCAACTCAAATCGACTGACTCACCCATGGCCTTAGTCTCCTCTCCCTTGGCGTTGAGGATGGAGAACTTAAACTTGGCGCGCACCTCGCTCTTGGGACAGCTGACCAGGAGCAGGTAGAGTGACAGGTAGTCTTTACTCTCCTCATCCAGACCTTTAGGGTTTACCCGCAAACACCTGGACACACAGAGGGAGGGAACGGTATCAGCATCAGTGATCAGACCGTCATACAGAGACAAAGTCAGTCAACTATCAGACCCAGTCATACAGAGACAAAGTCAGTCAACTGTCAGACCCAGTCATACAGCGACAAAGTCAGTCAACTATGCTCACTAACAGTCCAATAGAATAATACCAGTTCAATAGAGAACAAACCCTGTCCAACAGGCAAAATCAGATCAATCATGGACAAGCTATTGGTCCTGTAGTCCCCTATGGCTTATGCATAGTGCCCACTTCTTGGCTCCGCCTCCACTCACCATTTAAGCTTGTCATTGGCTCCCGAAGAGAAGGTGGAGCTCTTGATGACCTCGCCCATCTCCTCACGACAGAAGCTGAAGTTGTTGATGGTCCACATGTAGGAGAACTTCACCACTTTGATCTAACGGAAGTAGGGGGAGACACACGGCAGGAATCAGACATGATGACTTTCATTTATTTATCTATTCCATACAGGTAGCTAAGTGGCTGGTTGGTCAGCCTGGACTTCAAAACCACACATCAAACCTGCCTTTCATCTCAATAAACATTGACAACAAACAGGGGGAGAAGAAAGGATATTAAAAAGCTGGAACAAAAAACAATTTTGCAAGGAGAGAGGAGATGAAAAAAAAAAAAAACATCAATAGAAAAATAACATATCCCTCTTCTTCTTTAAACAGGCGTGTTATCAAAAACACCAGCACTGGCAGTCCAGACTGACACACACACACGTGCAAGTAAACACGTACTGTACACGGAAAAACAGATATGTGTACACACACACACACCCAGCCCCACCCTTACCTGAGTGTAACACCAGCTCTCAGCCACAGGGCCGCTGGACATGTCCGCAGGGGGAGGGGGACTCGGGACTCTTGACATCGCCAGCGTTGAGGTGGGGGGGCCTGAGTGGGGCCTGAGCACCAGTCAGGAAGGGGAGGGTGGCTGAGCCCAACAACACACCACCGAATGGGCTAAGTATTCAACCAGACCACTACACACTAACACCTCCAGTCCTCCACACACAGCATCAGGGTTCAGCCAGGGAAAATGTCTGGGGAAGGTCCAGGGAACCCACAGCAGCACCCTACAACCAGAGAAAGTTGCATTATTATAGGTGTTATAGTCAGTGTGTGTGTGTGTGTGCATAGTATACACAGTATTTGTAAAAGGCTAATTATAATTTAACCATTAGTGTAATTGAGCGGTATTGCTCAGTAAGTAGGACAAAACAACTCTGAATTATTCACTCGGTTTCTCAAGGTAAATGTGTAAATACAGCCTCCTCTCCTCTCCTCTCCTCTCCTCTCCTCTCCTCTCCTCTCCTCTCCTCTCCTCTCCTCTCCTCTCCTCTCCTCTCCTCTCCTCTCCTCTCCTCTCCTCTCTCACTCAACCTGTACATGTGAAATTGAAGCTATCACAGGGTCTCAGGACAAAGTCTCTTGTTTTCTCTCTTTTCTCAGTCAACCTGCAGGTCCCCCTGTCTCGCAGCCAGAGGATCCCTTCACTTTGCTTCTTAATTAGTGGCTGATTGAAAGGGAAGTTCAGGACCTGGAGAACTTCCCAGAAACTATGTGTGACTGAGAGAGAAAGAGAGCGACAGAGAGAGGAAGAGGGAAATAAATAAGTAAAGGGCAATGGTGGGGTGAGACGACACAGACAGGACTTAATGAATGTTTAGAGTTAACTTTCTGTTGCCTGGATCTGATCTTTCTCATCACTGCCCTCCCTCGGTTTCTTCTTTTGTGTTATTTGTATCTGATGAAAAACACTGGTGGCATTTTCACTCAGTAAAACAATACAATATTAATCACAAAAGATGGAGAACAAGGCAGCACTGATTTGGAATTTAAATTACCTGAGACTTCCTAAAAAATGAATTATAGTCTGTGTGACTGAACTAGTGTGTGTTCATGTGTTACAAATACGTAGCTTAAATGTACAAATGCATGCACACATGCAAACTGCGTGTGTGCGCGTTGCGTGGGTGCATGAATGTGTGCATGTGTGTCCCTGTGTTTTTCCTTAAGCTGTGTGTTTTCTCATGTGTCTGTATAGGCTACTGTCCCCCAGCGTGTGTGCTGCCAACAGCTATCACGAGGGAACCACTAAGAAAACATGACAATACTGGCATCGTCGCTAACAACTTCACAGCTTTTCTAAATACACCCAGATGACACTTAACCAGAATAAAGCTGGGGATTGACTTGTCTTTTCATGACAATGAGGAGCCGAGCAGCAGAGAAATGACAGTAACAACTCAGAGATAGTGGGGTGTGTGTGGTAATCCTTGTACTCCCCCACTAAAAGGTCTTGAGACAGTTCATTCATCATGGTGACAGTCAGCACCAATGGCCAGAAGGACTACCAGAGGATAATACACACTGCAGGGGAAATATACATGGTCACAACAGCAGTACACCAGAGAGAGAGTTAAAGAGCACATTTATATTCATTACATCGACAGGCCTCTCTCACTCTGCCAGTCCAGTCTACACCTCACTCCCACACCTCACTCCCACCACGGTCTACCCCGCACTCCCACCACGGTCTACCCCGCACTCCCACCACGGTCTACCCCTCACTCCCACCACGGTCTACCCCTCACTCCCACCACGGTCTACACCTCACTCCCACCACGGTCTACACCTCACTCCCACCACGGTCTACCCCGCACTCCCACCACGGTCTACCCCTCACTCCCACCACGGTCTACCCCTCACTCCCACCACGGTCTACCCCTCACTCCCACCACGGTCTACCCCTCACTCCCACCACGGTCTACCCCTCACTCCCACCACGGTCTACCCCTCACTCCCACCACGGTCTACCCCTCACTCCCACCACGGTCTACACCTCACTCCCACCACGGTCTACACCTCACTCCCACCACGGTCTACACCTCACTCCCACCACGGTCTACACCTCACTCCCACCACGGTCTACACCTCACTCCCATCTCTACCCCTCACCACTAAGAGGTTTGTGTATTACTGAAACATTGACATATGAACAAACAGTTCCCAGGAAACCATGGGGCTGAATGATGTCATGTCCTCTCCATCCCTCCCACTAGAAACAGAAGATAGGGTGCAGAGGAGGTTGTTGAGACCTGGAGAGCCTGAATGTTTCTCAGCCATCTCAGGTGAGTTCAGTGAGCCAAACTGACAGTTGGGGCATCCCGTCCACCTCAAGTGGTCCTCTTTCTCTCTAGAACGGTCCAGTGGGGGTTTAGTCTAATTATATGTGTCAAACCAGCCATGATTCCAATCTATAAGTATTCAGAACAACGCTCCATTCTCTCTGTCCTAGACTTAAATACAGCTGGACAGGAGCTTGGAGACCCTGCAGATTCAACAGTCCACTTCTTAATAAACACAACATATTACATACACTAGTTTGAGAAACAAATAAAATCAACCCACATGAACAAAGCCCTGGGTAATGTTATATATTGAACATTTGTAGACATAATCCTTACAGTAGTGCAAGTGTAGTCAATTTGTGTAGTGATGGTGCAGGAGTGGCCAACATACGGCCGCCGTGCCGGATCTGGCCTGCAAGCTCATTCAATCAATCAGTCGCGGAGGAGGTTTGATTTTTATTAATTTTTAATTGGGGGTGGGGGGTAAAAAAAAAAATAGAAATGTAAGTAGAAATGATAATGGCCCTATAAGTTTTCAAATAACTGTCCTTTCTCTGGCCCGCAAACGTATTTTGATGAAGAAGAAAAAACTGTGCCGCCCTCCACTGAATTTTGAAATCCCAGTGGCCCTCAAGCAGAAATGATTGCCCACCACTGGACTAGTGAGTGTCTAAATACATCCATATAGAATAGCCTGAATAACATGTCAACATATGGCAGGGACTTAAAGACGCCGGGCCTGCTGTGAAAAAGGAGGTCCTGCTGGATGACAAGAGAAGAGGAGGATGGAACCTATTCTACAATTCATTACAGCTGGCTACTGCTCTACTCCGAAGAAGAAACATTCATTATGAAAAAACATTACACGCATAACGGCTCTCCATTTAAATTCCCTTTCACTTACAACATCAAATACAAACATCAAATACATGGCACCACCCACCAGCCTCTCCCTCCGGGCCCGTTTCCTGCCCAGAGGAGAAAAAACATGCTAGCTAGCGCCGAGCCACCAGACACCACCACCACCTGGCCAGGGGAGGATGTGCAGCCAGAGGAGGAGGGGGGGGGGGGGGGGGGTATCAGAGTAACATATCAAAATACTTACATTCTCGTTACCATATTTTAACATCACCCCCCTTCTCCCCCACCCCTCCCCTCCCTCCAGCTCTGGTGAGACATCTGACAGAAGATTAATGAAGTCTGCTAATTATAAGGTCAGGTTGAATTAAAAGCGTCTAGGTTGGTAGAGCGATGAAAGGGAGCGTATTAAAGCAGCGTGTACAGACCAGACTAGATTGATCAGTTGAAGGCTCTGACCCCCATTTGAAAAACACACATGGTACTGACTGAAGGATCCCCACCAATTAGACAGAGAGACCAGTCATAACTGATCGCTGAAACACTCTGCTATTAGAGTAATATGATCTAGGAGTGTCACAGAGTCTGGGATACAACCTGCTCCAACATCAGTGAGGGTCAAAGGAACAGGAAGAGGCGGCCTACAGGGAAGAGAAAAGGGATAACTTGACTTACAGATACAGGAATCAAAGAAAAGGTAAGAGTTACAGAGAGATTGGAGAGAGGATAAGGCAGTATGATGGTTAAAGTAAAAAGAAGAAGAAAAAAAACAGGAAGAGATACTGGCCTTAAATGGCAAGATAACACAAAATATGTGCAGTTACAGGTAGGATTGACAGTCGGAAGAGTAACATACAGCACCTGTCTGACAGACATGTACAGCTCTGACAAAAAGACGTGGTGGTCGGGGTGCATGTAAGCTGAGCTCTGTCTGTCCAGCCAGCTCAGAACAGAGCAGCCCTGATACCCCAGGCACACAAAGACCAGAGGCAAGGAGAGCACACACACGTGTGACAGGGCTGAGCGTGACCTCGTCGCGGAGCAGTGCGGCGGCTGGATTGGAACACACTGGAGTGTGTCAGAGCAGAGCCAGGGCTGCAGAGCTGCCGGCAGGAGCAGGGGGCGTGATGGATTAAGAGCCACTCAGAGACAAAAGCCCTATGTGAACCATGGAGGAAGCCCTACTGCCACTACATCACTATCTGGCTCCATATCACTTGACTCTCTACTCAGATATCTCCACTTTTCTCTCTCTCAGTCTGTCTACCTCCACCTCATCCCCCCTTCTCTGGCTTTCTATAGCCCCCAGAAGGCTGCCATGGCATTAAACCTACATCTCACCCTCTCCCCTTCTTTGGCTCCATCATATCTTATATCACAACCCTCTCCCCTCCCTGCTTCCCCTCAGAACTGGCCAGCTGCCATGTGACTCAGTACCCTCTCATTAAGTCCCAGGTCTGAAGCCTGGCTATCTGTACTCTCATTAAGTCCCAGGTCTGAAGCCTGGCTATCTGTACTCTCATTAAGTCCCAGGTCTGAAGCCTGGCTATCTGTACTCTCATTAAGTCCCAGGTCTGAAGCCTGGCTATCTGTACTCTCATTAAGTCCCAGGTCTGAAGCCTGGCTATCTGTACTCTCATTAAGTCCCAGGTCTGAAGCCTGGCTATCTGTACTCTCATTAAGTCCCAGGTCTGAAGCCTGGCTATCTGTACTCTCATTAAGTCCCAGGTCTGAAGCCTGGCTATCTGTACTCTCATTAAGTCCCAGGTCTGAAGCCTGGCTATCTGTACTCTCATTAAGTCCCAGGTCTGAAGCCTGGCTATCTGTACTCTCATTAAGTCCCAGGTCTGAAGCCTGGCTATCTGTACTCTCATTAAGTCCCAGGTCTGAAGCCTGGCTATCTGTACTCTCATTAAGTCCCAGGTCTGAAGCCTGGCTATCTGTACTCTCATTAAGTCCCAGGTCTGAAGCCTGGCTATCTGTACTCTCATTAAGTCCCAGGTCTGAAGCCTGGCTATCTGTACTCTCATTAAGTCCCAGGTCTGAAGCCTGGCTATCTGTACTCTCATTAAGTCTCAGGTCTGAAGCCTTGCTCACAGTTTGTCAATGCACACACTTCCAGTAGGATCAATTAGAGCTACACTCACAACAGAACACCTCTGAAGCAAAGACACACACGCACAAAAAGCCCTAACTGTGTGCAACTGTAAGGCAGACAAATACACACAGTTGTAAGCGCGCACACACACACACACACACACACACACACACACACACACCACAGTCATATAGGCACAGTCAAACACCACATAGAAGTATAACTTTTTCAAAAATGTCAGGATGTGCTTTAGAGGCCCTTAACACACCAACCTTCTCCAGATTAAAGATGACAGTGGCCATAGAAGGGTTCTGAACAGACATAACTCTAGTAGCTATATATCCATCTCATGCACATCTAGTTTGCAGGAGGGATTGTGTATAAACCAACAAACTTCAGAGCTAACAGTAATGCTGTTACAGAGCTAACAGTAATGCTGTTTTCCCCTCCATCTATTGATAAATACTTAGTTATAGTTCTTCTAACCTATGAAGCGAGTAAAGCTGGGAGGAAGAGAGAGAGACTAGTGTGATAACTTACTCGTTGTAATTATGCGATTTATAATTAAAATGCAAATGAAGTGAAAGGGAGTCTCTTCGGCTTGTTTAAGTTTTTTTTTCTTTTTTCCCCTCCATTGTTCCATTAGTCTCTAACAGAGGAGCCTGAAAGGCTGCTGATTGGTTACTGCCGTGTTATGGCACATTTTAGATGGATGGTGCTACTTGCTAATGGTGGTTATGGAAACAACTCTGGTCATCCATTTCATTTCCCTCACAGTGACCTTCTTGGTATCTGCTACTCCATTGTTAAAGACTGGCCAAGAGAGAAATGTGGTGCAAAATGTGAACAAAGAGATACCTTCCACACGTATTCACTCACGTGTCTAACCAACACACAAAAAAGTCAGATTACATAAATGGGATGAGCCCAATTAAAAGTAAGACTTAACATGGACCATAAGGCTCATACCATCAGGAAAAATCCCCACAAACAATCTACTGTATTCTCTCCTTGACCGCTGTATTTCCCTCAACAAAGTCTTTACAACACACCCTCCTATAGTCATAGAACAGCTCTGGAGGCCCGTGTTCATATCTGTGAAAGCAATCATTACACCTGGCAGAGGACATGATCTGTAAACATAATGTAAATGTGAAAAGACGCTTGACTTCCATAACAAGCTCCAAGCAATCAGTAAGGCAAGAAGAGAGCTTTCAGACAGACAGTGGGGATCCCCAGGCTCCATCTTCAACCCTTTCTCTTTTACTGCAGATAACAAGGTCTCAATGGGGACCCAAATCTCCTTTGAGCTTAAAACTGCAACCCGATGAACAACCAAGAGAGATACTCTAAACTGCTCTATAATTTGGGTGTTATAATTCAAAGGAGAGTATGAGAGAAAAAGCTAACAAAAATAGGAGAATTAGAGAATGTTTATGAGGTAGTAGTCCTTCAGTTTGACTTTGAAAGGTAACACGCTTTCGCCTCCATTACCCACATCCAGTGGATTTCAAACACATTTTTTGAGGACCAAAGCTTGGTAATTAGCAGGAGTCCTTGCTCATAAAGGGACCAAAAACAAAGGCTGTCTTAAGCTCAATTTCTCAACCTCCAGTTATCTCTCTTCTGATTCCTCTCCTCCCACAAATCATGTTGCCTGGAAACAATCAATGTGCCTAAATGTTTTATTTTTAACATATGCTGACCAAAGCTGCCAGGCAATCAGCCTATTTTCTGTTCCCGAAATACAGTGGGGAGAACAAGTATTTGATACACTGCCGATTTTGCAGGTTTTCCCCACTTACAAAGCATGTAGAAGTCTGTAATTTTTATCATAGGTACTCTTCAACTGTGAGTGACGGAATCTAAAACAAAAATACAGAAAATCACATTGATTTTTAAGTAATTAATTTGCATTTTATTGCATGACATAAGTATTTGATACATCAGAAAAGCAGAACTTAATATTTGGTACAGAAACCTTTCTTTGCAATTACAGAGATAATACGTTTCCTGACCAGGTTTGCACACACTGCAGCAGGGATTTTGGCCCACTCCTCCATGGCCCCATACATGTATCTTGCGATACATGGCCCCATACATGGCCCCACCTCCATGCTTCACGGTTGGGATGGTGTTCCTGGGGTTGTACTCATCCTTCTTCTACCTCCAAACACGGCGAGTGGAGTTTAGACCAAAAAGCTCTATTTTTGTCTCATCAGACCACATGACCTTCTCCCATTCCTCCTCTGGATCATCCAGATGGTCATTGGCAAACTTCAGACAGGCCTGGACATGCGCTGGCTTGAGCAGGGGGACCTTGCGTGCGCTGCAGGATTTTAATCCATGACGGCGTAGTGTGTTACTAATGGTTTTCTTTGAGACTGTGGTCCCAGCTCTCTTCAGGTCATTGACCAGGTCCTGCCGTGTAGTTCTGGGCTAATCCCTAACCTTCCTCATGATCATTGATGCCCCACGAGGTGAGATCTTGCATGGTGCCCCAGACCGAGGGAGATTGACCGTCATCTTGAACTTCTTCCATTTTCTAATAATTGCGCCAACAGTTGTTGCCTTCTCACCAAGCTGCTTGCCTATTGTCCTGTAGCCCATCCCAGCCTTGTGCAGGTCTACAATTTTATCCCTGATGTCCTTACACAGCTCTCTGGTCTTGGCCATTGTGGAGAGGTTGGAGTCTGTTTGATTGAGTGTGTGGACAGGTGTCTTTTATACAGGTAACGAGTTCAAACAGGTGCAGTTAATACAGGTAATGAGTGGAGAACAGGAGGGCTTCTTAAAGAAAAACTAACAGGTCTGTGAGAGACGGAATTCTTACTGGTTGGTAGGTGATCAAATACTTATGTCATGCAATAAAAAGCAAATTAATTATTTAAAAATCATACAATGTGAATTTCTGGATTTTTGTTTTAGATTCCGTCTCTCGCAGTTGAAGAGTACCTATGATAAAAATTACAGACCTCTACATGCTTTGTAAGTAGGAAAACCTGCAAAATCGGCAGTGTATCAAATACTTGTTCTCCCCACTGTACAACATTGTTGTGATAGTCCTTCGTGCCCCTGACAACTTGACTGGTCCACACTGACAGACAGAAGAACTAAGACAGACTTCGCATATGGTCTAATGTAGTAGGCTACATTAAATAAAAATGGCTACTATATACTAACCTAAGGCCTTATCTCTTCAAATATATTATTTCAAAAATCTAGTCTCGGTCCACAATCCTCAGTTCTTTTGTTAGAAACAACAATCTGGACACATCTCCACGTTTCCCACAAATAAATAATACTTAATTCACATCTCGGCAGCCTCTCAGTCCAGCTCATACAAAACGTATTTGCTTTTCATAATCATGATATGTATGCTATTCATAATGAGGCCAAAACCACCCCAAACCAGACAATATCCTTCCTTCAATCCTCCATGCATTGTTTTCCATTTTAAATGTGGTTTAAATCACTTTCAGTATGCTGTAGCACAGGAACGTAGCCTCAGGTACTGACGCATTTTCTTGGACACCCATAAAGGCCAATTTCAAATTAGGGGCCTTTCCATCTTCTCCTTCATCCCTTGCTCCAACCCAGCCCCTCCTGCTCTTATCTCCTCACCCCTACTCTCTCTCCCCATCGGCCTAGTGCAGGAATGGGCAACTGGCGGCCTCCCTTTTGAAGACCCTCTGAACAATTTTGGATTAAAAAAAAAGTAAAAAAAATAAATTCAGTTGGGGTCTCAACTTACTGTTGTGCATTAACAGTTTCTCTCGTCATGTCAATCACTGCTAGTCACTCAATTAGCCCATGTCAGCTAAAATTGTTTAGATTGGTAAGTTATTCTAGCGGCCAGCTATCTAAACTTGTAGTAATCAAGGTCGAATTAGAGCCTGGGGGCCCCATTGATTTTGTTAGTCAGTCTCAGTCAGATATCAAATGAAAAACTGCATTTAATTTAGTAGCATTAATTGTAGAATATTTTACTAAAGTAATTGTGAGCTCTTTAAGACGTTAATTGATGATATTTCATGGGAAAATTTTTATAATCAGGCCGATGTGGAGTCAGTTTAGGAGACTTTTCTCACATCTTTCAATTCTGTAGATCACCACCGCTTTCCCTTAGTTAAACCGTGTAAGAGAGCAGCAAAAAGGTCTGGAAACCTTGGTTGACAACCAGTCTCAAAAAAAGGTTGTATAAAAAGTTTCTCACAAATCCCTCTCCCCTGAATTCTGCAAATTACAAAAAGTATAACAAATTTAGTCACCTACTTCAGATATATAAAAAGATATATATTTTACTTACTTAAATAATAAAGTAAACTTGGAAAATAATCAAATCAACTGTTGAATAATGAAAAAGGCATTTACAACTATCCTATCTCAATTTATTGTTATTTATAGTGATCTGATGCTATTTTATGTGAATTTAACTTTGTGAATGTGGGTCCTCTGTCAAAGAAAATAGAGAAAACTGATTGAAATCCCTTACAAAACATTAAGGGACATTTCCCTTCTATGCTTCAGTTTGATCCTCTAGATCAAACTTGGTGTATAAGAGAATGTTGGTGTACAGTGGGGAGAACAAGTATTTGATACACTGCCGATTTTGCAGGTTTTCCTACTTACAAAGCATGTAGAGGTCTGTAATTTTTTTATCATATGTACACTTCAACTGTGAGAGACGGAATCTAAAACAAAAATCCAGAAAATCACATTGTATGATTTTTAAGTTAATTAATTTGCATTTTATTGCATGACATACAGTGGGGAGAACAAGTATTTGATACACTGCCGATTTTGCAGGTTTTCCTAACCTTCACTCACTGCGGCACCTCACATACTTAATTCTCTATCAGATACAGAGGTACCATACTCTGGAATTCTTATCTTCACATTACCAAAACATCATCATCATGCAATAACTTCAAGCGAAGACTGGGGGTCAGCCGGATTAACCAAACTACTCAGTAATCTCCTCCAAATTTTATTTTTTTGTGTGATTAGTGATCAATTAATTTATACATTCATAATTAATATGTTTTGTTGTGTTTTAACAAACCTTTTTTTATTGTTGTACTTATGTATTGTATTTTTGTGGCGTGGTTTTAATATAAGCCCTTGGACTTTCGACCACACCTGCACACTATCTTTTTAAAAATGTGTATTTTTTTCTATCGCTTCCTCCCGCTGTCCTTTCCGCACTTCTAACAATTATAATGATGAACCATGCCGGCAGCGGTACAAGTGGCTGAATTTGTGATATGCTTTCTGCAAACGAAGGGAGAGGGAGTAGAGTGAGCAGACAGAGTGAGAGAGAAAGTGGACTGAGTAAAGTGAGAGAGAAGTGGTAGTAGAGTAGAGTGAGAGAAAGAGGGTGGGCATAGAGAAACAGAAAAACAAGGGGGCAAGCGTTTTGAGCTGAGGACAGGCTTTTTTCTTCTCATTAAATATGGAAACCTGTCATTTCTAAATGTACTCCCTAACACACAGAGACACGACTGACAGTGAGGGTCAGACACCAAGGCCCAGACCACCCACTGCCCATCTGCCTCTACACATCTCACTAAGAGAGAGTAAACTACTTGAGGAGCAATATACAGTCATGGAAGAATGTGAAAACCTATAGCTGCTATAGCCACCAGTATATAAGCTTCAACACACACACACACACTCTTCAGCAGAGCCAATTAAGATCAACCCTTCTCTTAACTTGTCATGCTGGCGGGCTGAGACACTACGATCAAGGGCAAACGCCTGTCACAGGGCGATAACGGGGTACACCCCTTTCCGTCACCCCACCTCTGGGAAGATTCTCCCTCATTTCTAAACACATCTTCACCACCACGAACTGGACTGCAGCAACACCGCAGCAATTTTTTTGACCATTTTTGGACAAACACTAGTAGACAAGCAAAAAGGAAGGAGGAAGGAGAGGAAGAGAAAAGAGAGAGGGGTTTGGAGATGGAAGTGAAGAAGGAAACACTGTGCTCTCCCTCTTTCTGTCTTCTTGTGCTGCTCTTTTCAGCTTGGGGAAAGGAGGGGAAGGCAGCAGCACTAATAAGTTCAGCTCTGCTCGTCGTGCGACAGGGGCTACTCTTCTGGTGCCCCGACGTCACTCTGCTTCCCAATTACCACATTTACACACTCCATCTCGTACCACACACACACACACACACACACACAATCCTTCCCTCATTTACAGTTCTGCAGCACTATTTTAAATGCTTACCATTAAATCCATCTAAGATAGATCACCTTTTCAAAGGGAGTACTTCCGGCGCACCTTTCTACATGTATTTTATCCATACATTAATTAAACAGTGAGTTGAAGGCTGGGAATAAGCAGCTCCTCTCTCTTAAATGTGTAAAACCAGTGCATAAAGACTAACAGAGAGATGCCACCACCCGTAGCTGTGGTAAAAAAATCTAATTATTTTAAAGCCCTGCGGTTGTGATGAAGTGCTGAGACTAGGCTGAGTGTTGAGTGCATCTAGACTCCAGACACCTTGGTGTCTGTGTGGTGGCTGGCCTCTAAATGCCACCGTGTCTAGTCAGTACCCAGACCTAATACTGCCTGGACTCACAAAGACTGGGAACGAGAAAAATATACAAAATTGTAAAACTTTTACAACCTGATTCCAGAGCATTTGGCCATCTTAGGCTGAGGCATGTCGTCAACTTAATAACATCCAAACTGATCTGATCCAGGATCAGTGTATTACCTGGCCACAGAGTGCTGCTCAAAGCTGCCTGGCAGACAACAGGAATCACATCCACCAGAATCTATCAAGATAACATCCAAACAATAACAGTGCTGCAAGTGGCGGTCCCCACCTCCCCGTCCCACCTTTCCTAATTCATGTTAAGGTTAAGTGTACCTGCGCTCGTTGCCTCTCAATATTGTTCTCTCAGAGAGGCCTTTTGGTGAGTCATCAGATAGAGCCGGCTGCAGCAGTATTCTCTGAGGTTGGAAATGCCAAGCAGATAAGGCAGTTCTGGTGTGGGGCGTGCACGGATGCACACACACAGTGCCGGGTGACAGTTCTCACCGCTTCTCAGAGCAGGCCCAAACACACCAGTTTAGTTTAACATTACCCATTCTCCTCACTGCAGCTTATCCTCAACATAATACTCCAGGCATCACTCTCAGCAGCCCAGACCCTTTAGTCTTCCAGTCCATCCTGTCAGTCTGTGCTGAAGTCTCCCAGCCACACTTGGTCTTTTTTCAGCATGGCTGTGCTAAATTAATAAGCACTGCCTAGTAACAGAGCTCTCACAGATTAACACACTCTAATGGAGTCATTAGAGTCTGGCACATTCCAATCTCCACTCTGCCAGTCAAACGCACCACAGAGACAACAACAACATCAGACGTGACGCAGATAGAGACTGGAGAGAGTGACTGAGTGCGAAAGTCTCCACTCACAAACCGCTAGACGTAAACAACTGCACAGAGCAAGTACCTGTAGATGCATGAGGGAAGGTGTGGCTGGGAAAAGATGTAGAAGAAAGTGAGGAAAGGAAAGAAGGAAAGAGAGGGATGGACACAGGGTGGTAGAGGAGCTGATCACAGTTAGAGTGTGGCTGAAAGCAGGTAAAAGAGAAGAGAGATTGAGAGAGAGTTGGAGTGAAAGAGAGGGAGAGGAATCAAACACCTTTCCAGGTTCCCAAGCGACAGGCGATGCCAGTCAGTGAATGTAGAGCACAGTTGATCAAAGTTGGCCGCTGGGCGGTAATACGTCCCAAATGAATTACTGTGAAAAGACCTATTAGGAAGTAAACCTGGACTGTCACATATGGCCGTTGAGCAGCCACATCAGTCTGCTAGCATACATGTCAGTGAGTAATTTCAATATGGTTGGAGGAATGACTGGGTTAGATGTGTATATCAGACAAATCCTAACGATTCCTTTCCCAGCACTGATAGGTTCATTGTTACGTGGTCTCAGAGGATCAAATCATGTAAGGGATAATCAACGAGGGGCTATGCGTCCTGTGAAAAATAATGAACAACATGGAAGGTGTGTTCCATGATGAGTGGAACTGACCTTCTACGGAGTTGCATTATTTTCCAGAGAACGCATAGAGCCCCGAGGTGATGATCCCTTTTATACCATGGCTATAATTTAACACAGTAGACATGTGTTCAACATCCACTGAAGTAGCTAGCAAGTTTACTAGATAGCTACATTAGTTGCCTTGGTAACCAAACAGACTAGCTAGTTTAGCCAAAGATGTTCTACTGTGGTTTAGCGAACCAAACAATCAATCTCCAAACAATAAAAATCGAATTCCACAATGCCAATTATGTTTTCAATTCGACTTTCGCTTTACAAAGCAGCTCAAACATAGAACATGTAAGAATTAACTATAGCCATTGAATTCTACCGTACAAATATACCATAGGGAATTACACAACGGGTGATTTGGAATTCCCATTGTTAGAGCCTCTCCTGCCCATGATATACAATAACATACACATGGCCATGTTCATATAAAGCTGCTGCTGCTGCTGCGAGCATCGTCGTGGCTGCATATATGAAAACCTAGGGAACGAGCTCTGCCCGGTGGCATTGCTACAAAGTATTCTAAATTACCCCAACATGCCACAGCCTTGAAGTTTCATCCACCATAGATTTTCAGTCTTGCATGAGCTGTTTCTCACACATAGATCACAAGTTGTTCTCATTAAAGTGTCTGAAATGCAGTGTCTTCTGACTAATTGTGAGAGGACTGGTCCACTGTGCTGGACAGGGGGCCGCCAGGCCAGGTACTCCAGGGTCACCCCTGCGGTGCTGTGAACGGGAGAGGCAGAGCGTTGGGAACTCGTTGGGCCTGGCAGCCGGGTAGCAGGCCAGAAAAGGGTGATTTACAGGTCAGGTGAGCAACCCTGAGTGACGCAGCGGTCTAAGGCACTGCATCGCATTGCTAGAGGGGTCACTACAGACCCAGGTTCTATCCAAGGCTGTATCACAACCGGTTGTGATCCGGAGTCCCATAGGGCAGTGCACAATTGGCCCAGCGTCCAGGTTATGGGTGGACTTTGCCAGGGTAGGCCGTCAATGTAAGTAAGAATTTGTTCATTAACTGACTTGCCTAGTTAAATAAAGGTTAAATAAAAAACATTTTTTAAACTGTCTCCATAAAGAGAGAGACACTGGTCTCTCACTGCAGCACACCACTCATACACACACCAGCGTGCACAAGTGCCTTTACACACACACAAAACTATGTTACCATACATACTTCTCATTTAATCTGAGAAAGAAACTGGTTCTATGATTAACACTGTGTGGAGAAAAGGTCAATTTATACAGAACATATTCTGTTCACCTTTTGTTCTATCTAGAAGGTTGTTTCAAATAATATTTAAGGATTTGTTAAACGTTTGTATTAGAAGGTCTACAAACACACTTTTTATTTTGTCGGAATCCTATATTCTCTCCACTTTACAGTTCTGTCACCGGTCATATACAGCTGCATGATCCTCCCCTCCCTCATCTCTCACTCCAACACTGATCATTAGTCCCCTTTTCACACCTTTAAGTCCTTTATTAGAAATGAAGTGTTACTTTAGCTCTTTTAAGACAGACACATCTGAATCATATATTGAATGATTCAAAGCTGCCACCTACATCTAATTCTGGTCTCTTTGCATCCACCCCCTTTCCTCTCCTCGTTGGTCTATCCTTGTCCTCTTTCATTTCTTTGCGTCATTCATTTATTCAAACTAGGGCTGGGCGGTATACCATGTTTTATGATATTCCGGTTTTGATGCAGGGACCATGTTGGGTTTTTACTTTACCTTCTATAACGGTGTTTGAATGTTTAGTTTGTTAAATGTGATACGCCATGTGTAATGTCCATTTTTATAGTTTACTTGGCTACTTAAGTCATCTCTCTCCACTCTTTCTTTCCATGCCTCTTTCCACACAGACCTAGCCACGCCCCCCGTCACTCAAGGAGCGCATTTGTTGTTCCTCGACCACAAGACACTTGCGTTAAGTCTGCATGAACAATGCAGCACATGCAACAATGGCTGAGGTCCAAACACTTAAAAGACACACCCTATCCCCTCAGCCCTCAAATTAAGTGGACACTTCTGATGACGTGTCGTGACATCTGACAAGTGTACACTTGCAGGGCAAGGGGCGAAGGAGGAAGGAATGATTTTTAAAATGGACCACACTTGCCCGGAAATTCGTCACTCCATCCCGTGATGAATGTGTTTTCAGCCAACGGTAACTTGTGTGTTTTATATGCGCTACAGTCAATTATGATTGCATATTTATTTACATGAACTATATAATTATTAATATACGCCTACTGTGTGATAGCTAATTCATTTGCTAGCTAACTAACGTTAGGCTGCATAGCTGGAACTTCTGAAGAAGGAAAATATTTTACTTCTACATTTTCCAAAAACTAACCAAACAAAACATTCATTACTTTTATGAGACGTGTTTGTGCCGCCATGTGCATTAGTAGCACAATTTCTAACTTATTTGCATTAGTTTTTACTTACACTTGTATGTTAACTTCTCCATTGATGTTGTTTTTAGGTTTTCGCTGACTATTCTTAGAGGATATACAATCGTCGCGAATTGAATTATGGGGAGTTTCAGGCCCCGGTGGGAACATAATTGTACACTTGCAAACTCGACTAAAAACTAGGGCTGAGGGGCTTATGTTGCAAACTTCCCTTGCTTGGCTAATCATTTGGACCGCACTCCAAGATGGCGACGGGGATCCCCACAAGGGTATAAGGCGAGGGTAAGTGGACGAGGGTGGGTCTTTAAGTGTTTGGACCTCAGCCAATGTTGATGACAACAATGCTGTTGTTTTCACTTTGCTTCTTAATATAAACCCACTAGTGTTCTATAATGACATTATTAGTTTGTGTTTCTTACATCTGCAAACAGCTAGTTTGTATTTTCTCGGCAAGTTGGACCTAAATCTTGTGAGATGCTAATTGTCAGCCGCTAGCTAGCTAATAAATGTACTGAGTAAGAGCAAATATATTTAGCTATACAGCCTGATAATACTAGTGAAGGTGTAGACCTAAATCAGCATGCAACAGATGTAACCAAAGATTATAGGGTCCCCTAGGAAACACTTATCAACACTTTAGTTCCTACCCTGTCACAATAACTCCTCCCTGGCATTATCATTCGTTGTCATGTCAAACAACACTATATTCAAAGTGCCCGCTATTATATTCTAACTAGAGAATTAGAATAGTCATTCTATTTCCATGATTCCAACATTTCACCCGAGTGTTTTGCTCTAAAACCGCAAGTCAAATCACAATTGCAACATTGGGTTTGCAATTTGCCCATATCGTGCAGCCCTACGTGGCAGTGTGGAAATGATCTCAATTGAGTGCAGGAAATGATAAAAGTGCTGAAATTTGTTTTGGTTGAAGTTGAATTGAACAGTATAAAACAATCAGAATGGAGAAAGACCCATTGAAATTACTTAGTGTATGTGTTGCCAAGGTCACACACTACTCATTTAATACCGCAATATAATATTTTGGCCATATCGCCCGGCCTTAATTCAAACCCTAAATCTAAAACCTTCTATCTAACCTTCTTCCTCTCTGTCAACCAAATTCTCCCACCCCTAGTTATTTTTTTCTCTCAACATTTTCCTCAGTCTCTTCAAACCCCCACTTCCCTGTACGCACAAGCACGCACCCCCCCTCCTCCTCTTATCTCCACCCCAGTTGGTACTCACCCAGATCAATGTCCCTCAAACACCTGTGCTGCTGGATGATGCCATGGCTGGGCCAGCTGGGCCCTCTGTCCGTCAGTCTGTCTATGTCCCCCTGTCTGCCTGGGCCTCCTGTCCGGCTGCAGAGAGGGAGAGAACACAAACACAAGATATTAATTGAGAGAACAGAAGAGGAGAGGAGAGAGCGAAAGTGTGTGTGTGTGTGCGTGCGTGCGTGGGTGAGTGAGTTGTGAAAAACTATTTCAAAAAACCTCCTCTATGCAAAACACACACTTAGTCAACGGTTTGTTTGCATCTGAATGGGCTCAGGTACCTCTACTTAATATGTAAGCACACAAGAATACTTTTGAGAATGTGTAGTGTTAGCTTAGCTAAGAAAGTCCAGACAGACAGTACACAGTATGGCCCAACTGTAGTTCACTCAGAGAAGATGATCTCATTGAGACTCCAATAATAGTGTTGTCTGTCTTGCCCTCTCCCTCTCCCCCTGGCTGAAGAGTTCCAGTCTCTGGTGGAGGAGAGGTTTGTCTGTCACTCCTCTCCCCTCTCCTTCCCTCTCACCTCTCCCTCTTTCGACATCACTGAGGTGGCCCCATCTCCCCCATGGAT
This sequence comes from Thymallus thymallus, assembly GCA_023634145.1. NCBI lineage: Eukaryota > Metazoa > Chordata > Actinopteri > Salmoniformes > Salmonidae > Thymallus > Thymallus thymallus. Next base: position 14,672,303 of record CM042398.1, read on the forward strand.
GAGCGGGGTTCATTTAATAAAGGTGTCTGATTTGAGGTGAGACCAGACGATGCCACACAGCAGAATTACTAAACACTTCATCAACAGGGTGGATGTGTCTAATAATAATAATGCACACTAGCACTTCCTAGTGCTTACAAAGACTCCCACATAACTGAACAGGAGATGGCCTTTATAAGGTTGTATGGTCCCTTTAAGATATGTACACATATTAGGCTTCATTATATAAAACTTACAGACATGTACAAAGACAATAGCTGAGAGATGCCAGACATTTCAAACCACTTCTGGTTTGTAAGACAAAGTACTGTTTCAGAGCAGAGATAGATAGATAGATAGATAGATAGATAGATAGATAGATAGATAGATAGATAGATAGATAGATAGATAGATAGATAGATAGATAGATAGATAGATAGATAGATAGATAGATAGATAGATAGATAGATAGATAGATAGATAGATAGATAGATAGATAGATAGATAGATAGATAGATAGATAGATAGATAGATAGATAGATAGATAGATAGATAGATAGATAGATAGATAGATAGATAGATAGATAGATAGATAGATAGATAGATAGATAGATAGATAGATAGATAGATAGATAGATAGATAGATAGATAGATAGATAGATAGATAGATAGATAGATAGATAGATAGATAGATAGATAGATAGATAGATAGATAGATAGATAGATAGATAGATAGATACTTTATTGATCCCCCGGGGGGGAAATTTCATAAAAACTGTTATAGTTCGACTGTAGCAAAATAAAAAATAAAACTAAAGAAAATAGACGAAATAGACGAAAGAAAACGAGCTAAAACAACAATTAATGCACGAACAACGGGAGCTGCTTAACAGGCGACCACTCAGGGCGGCGCCAAACCGAGCTGAAATAGGCCCAACTTGAGACCACGAAGAAAGCCAAGCCAACCTGAATCACAAAGCCAAGCCATCCTGAATCACAAAGCCAAGCCATCCTGAATCACAAAACCAAGCCAACCTGAATCACAAAGCCAAGCCAACCTGAATCACTAAGCAAAGCCAAGTGCAATACCATCTCTCTGTGACATGTTATGAATAAAGAACACTCTTCCCCATTTCTTTAATCCAGACCTTGTAATAGCCCCTGGGTCAGAAATACAGAGAGAAGAGCGCTGGACTGAAGGAATGAATTAAATTACCTTAACACCCTCAGGTTTACACATACCAGTCACAAATGTCAATCAGATGCAAAATATAGAGGTAAAATACAAGCACAGAATGTGAAAGAGGCAGTGGTATTCTCAGCAGTATGGGTGTGTGTTTTCGGGGGGGGGAGAAGCTTGATCAATAGCTCACCTGCAATGAATATGTGAGTGTTCTTATTGACTGGACAAGCAGATGTGTATTCAAAACCTGACAACGGTCAATATTTTTTGTCTCCAAAATCACTAATGCCTCCTGGTTCAAAGAACTGTTTTAACAGCCAAAATGGGGATTGAGAGGAACTTAAGTCTGACAATATGCTGTGATTGAGTCAGACTGTGTACAAAATAATGTGTTGAATGTGTGAGGTGGAGAGGCTATGTCTCTGTGCTCCTGTGGTTGGCAGAGCATGCCTGGTTGGTCTGTACAGTGAAAGTCATCTGGCCAAACCAGCCTTTAGACCGACATAACAGCGGCACAGCTACTTAGATCTACTACTGCTACCTCTACTGTCTGAATTGGAGACTAAAATCCCCTTGGCTCACTGCAACAGCTATCCTCCTCTCCCAGTCTATGACCTATGATAATTTACGCTGACTGTGCTTTCTCTCATCTCCTCAAATCTCTTTTGGCAGTCCCTCTTCACCCACTTTCTCTGACCTGTACTCATTCTCCATGTATCCTTCTCTCTCCCTTCCTCCTCCTCCTTCTTCCACTCTTCCACTCTTCCACTCTTCCACTCTTCCACTCTTCCACTCTTCCACTCCCTCCCTGACTGATAGGTGTTGGTTAGCGGTGTGGTAATGAGTTGTTACTCCAGGAAATGAGGGTTGACCTGCAGTCTGCAGCCTGATCGTTTAGTCAGGTTGGGGAGGGAAGATGAGATGACAACACAGACACCCACTGCCATCCATCCTGTCAACACCACGGCAGAGCCACCCTAAATCTCCTCAATCCCTCAGCTTGAGAGAGCAGGGATTGGATGGTAAGGAGGGGAATAGCAGCCCAAACAAACGGCAAGACAAGGAGATGATTAAAAGACTAAACAGAGGGCGGAAAGGGACGGGGAGAGTTAGACATAAAAAGATACAAGGAAAAAGGAGGAGGGAAAAAAATGAGAGGAAGAAAGGACTGTTCCTCACCACCGTTGATGAAACCCGAGCGGCAGCTCGCCAGGGGGTCACATCAAGCGCTTGACTATGTTTAAAAAAAGAGCCACTAAGGGTGAATAACTCTCAGAATTATGAGCACAACTGGGCCAGTCAACCCTGTGCTGCACACAGTGGAGGCTCTGGGTTATTCACACACACACAAGGCCATAAAGGAATTATATGTCTACAGTCATTAAGAGGTCACCTACGATAGACTAGCATCCTGTCCAGGGGGTGTACACCATTACTCCGATACTGTGATTTTATTGCGATTCGATGTTCCAAGCATATTGCTCACCATATGTCTGCTGCAGAGGGACAAGGGAGAGCCATGAGAAAATTAGTTTTGATAAGTCTACTTAAAAAGAAGTTGGACAACAATATATGGAGCTTTGATGCAGGTACAGCCAACTAGCGCAAAAATAACATTGCGATATTGTCAAAACAATACGGCCTCCCGAGTGGCGCAGCGGTCTAAGGCAGTGCATCGCAGTGCTGAGGTGCCACTACAGCCTCTGGTTCGATCCCAGGCTGTGTCACAGCCGGCTGTGACCGGGAGCCCCAAGGGGCGGTGCACAATTTCAGACTTCATTCGGGTTAGGAAAGGGTGTGGCCGGGGGCATTTCCTTGGCTCATTGTGCTCTAGCAACTCCTTGTGGTGGGCTGGGCGCCTGCAAGCTGACTTCGGTTGTCAGTTGGATGGCATTTCCTCCAACAGATTGGTGCGGCTGGCTTCCGGGTTAAGCAAGCAGTGTGTTAAAAAGCAGCAGGTCATGTTTTGGAGGACGCATGACTCTCGACCTTCACCTCTCCCGAGTCTATTGGGGAGTTGCAGTGATGACACAAGAGGTAAACTAAACTTCCAGAGGACCTATCATCCTTCCACCCCTTCCTCTCTACCTTCTCTTCCTCTGTATGTGCTGCTTAAGCCGCTTTCTATCACGCTAAATTTCAAGCTTTTGCATCAAAACTCTTCTCCACGTTTTCCTCCCTCCAGCTCTGCGGATCGCTTTGTTAACCACATTGAAAAAAAGTCACTTAGTCCACTGGTCCCACTCACATAACTACTTAACCTCTCTAGATACAATCTATTGATGTCCAGCTGCCCAACAACCTGCCCACTTGACCCCATCCCCTCCTCCAGACCTTCTCCCATTCCCTCATCCCTGACCACTGGCTGGGTCCCCTTTGACATCAAGATGGGCAGAGTCGCTCCCCTCCTTAAGAAACCAACACTTGACCCCTCTGATGTCAAAAACTACAGACCGGTATCCCTCCTTTCTTTTCTTTCCAAAACACTTGAGCGTGCTGTCTCTGATCAACTCTCTCGTTATCACTCTCAGAACGATCTTCTTGATCCTAACCAGTCAGGCTTCAAGTCAGGTCACTCAACTGAGACAGCTCTCAACCTGCTCTGTGTCACGGCAGCTCTCACCCTGCCAAAGCTGACTCTCTCTTCTCAGATCCTCCTCTCCACCTTCTCAGGGTTGGGCATCTCAGGCTCTGTCAACTCCTGGATTGCATCCTACCTGGCAGGTTGCTTCTACCAGGTGGGGTGGAGAGGATCTGTGTCTGCACCACGTACTTTCACTACTGGTCTCCCCCAGGCAGGGCCGGCCCTAGCTATTTGGGGGCCCTAAGCGAGATTTGGTTTTCGGGCCCCCCACCTCGCGGGTAAAACCTTTGGTGGTCCCCCTCTTGATGGTAGAGTATCGCTTATGCCCAGGGCTCGGCTCTAGGCCCTCTCCCCCAGGGCTCGGCTCTAGGCCCTCTCCCCCAGGGCTCGGCTCTAGGCCCTCTCCTCTTTTCATTTTACACTAAGTCACTTTGCGCTGTCATATCCTTTCATGGTCTCTCCTATCATTGGTATGTAGATGACACTCGACTACTTTTCTTCTTCCCCCTTCTGACAGCCAGGTGGCGAAAGATCTCTGCGTTCCTGGCAGATATCTCAGCTTGGATGTCTGCCCACCACCTCAAGCTCAACCTAGACAAAAAGCAGCTGCTCTTCCTCCCAGGGAAGGCTTGCCCGCTCAAAGACCTCTCCATCACAGTTGACAACTCAAACGTGCCCCCCCCCTCCCAGAGTGCAAAGAATCTTGGCGTGACCCTGGACAACATTCTGTAATTCTCTGCTAACATCAAAGCAGTGACTCGCTCCTGAAGGTTCATGCTCTACAGAGTACAACCTTTCCTCACACAGGAAGCGGCGCAGGTCCTAATCCAGGCACGTCTAGTCTACTGCAACTCTCTTTTGGCTGGGCTACCTGCGACATGGAGATCAACCTTCATAGGTTCTGCCATGTCACCGCACTCCTACGCATATTCCACTGGCTTTCAGTCGAAGCTTGCATCATCTTCAAGACCCTGGTGCTTGCCTAAGGAGCAGCGGGGAAACAGTCCCTCCTTACCTTCAGTCTATGTTCTAACCCTACATCCCAACCCAAACACTCGTTCTGCCACCTCTGGTTTCTTGGCCCTCCCACCCCTGCGGAAGGGAAGCTCCCGCTCAGCTCAAAGCTCTTCTATGTCCTGGCACCCCAATGGTGGAACAACCTTCCCCCTGCTTGATACAGTTGTGATGCATTGTTGTCTCTCCTAGCTATCTTAAGATGAATGCACTAATTGGAAGTCGCTCTGGATAAGAGCTTCTGCTAAATGACTAAAATGGAAAATGTAGAATGGAACAGTATGCTCACAGACCTAGACACACATTATGGTTACACATGGTAATATGCACAGCTCATTTGTGTATGCAAATATGAATCTCAACAGCAACTGTAGTACAAATCTGTTTAGTGAAAACTTAAACTTATAAGAGGGTAAATCAATTTCAATCACTTTTTGACAGCACCCCTTTTGATTTGAACAAAACCTTACATACATATTTGCACATTGTAGAAGTGCTCAGAAAGTGACATTTTGGACCCAAATGCCAAAAGATTCAAGAGATAAAGGTACCATGAGACATCCATGTTTTTATTACTGGAAAAGATAAACGGTTGAAATCATTTAAAACCTTACAAACACAGTTGTCAAACTATTTAATAATTTATTTTAAAAAATTATCAAATAAAACATACAGTACCAGTCAAAGATTTGGACACACATACTCGTTCAATAGTTTCTTTATTTTTACTATTTTCTACATAATAATAGTGAAGACACATAACACATATGGAATCATGTAGTAACCAAAAACTGATTGAATTCAAATGGATTAAACCAACAGACAATTTTGTGTGTGCGACTACTGCGTGTGTGGGAGTCAGATAATGGGTGAGGACTGTGATGAGTCCTCACCCAATCCAAGCCTAATCCTTGACCATGTTTACACAAACACATTGAGATAAACACAGTCCCACTGACCCCTTCTCCTTCACATCATTTCATAAACTCAAACTCATCCTCCCTTCATCTCCTAACCTCTCAAGCCCCATCTCTTCTCTCCTTTTTCCACAATCACACTACCTCCCTCTATCCCTCTCCTTCAAAATCTCCCATTCTAAATCAATTTCTCTCCCTCCGCTCTTTTTCTGCCCGTCCACAATACCAGCCTTTCCAGGAGGGTCATCAATCTTCTTCAACGAGAGCACCAAGGATACAGCAGATTACCATCTCTCTTTACTGAATACTGCTGCTGTTCACTGGACAACACAGGGAGAGAGGCATAGGGAGGGAGATTGTGTTTTGAGCCCCAAACCAGGAGAGATTTACTCCCACCAAATCTGCAAAAGGTATTTACATCCTAATTCAGGTGTACATATTTAAATCCCAACTGAGAACTCCCTACCTGTCCAACCCCCACCTGTCTGTCTATTTGTCTGTCCCCTGAGAGGACTCAGAGCCTAAGGAGAGAGCGGTTAGCTAGGTTTTCTATAGATAGACTAAAGACTAGAGGTGGGTCTTATCTATATGTAATGACAGGGTAGAGGTAATAGCCCAGTGATGGTGGGGATCCATAACCAGCCTACACGAGTCGTTTTCCACTTACAGCCTGTCAGATATGGTAGAGTTAGAGAGAGAAGAGGACAAGTGGGGGGCAGATAAGATATAGGTGGAAGAGAGGAGAGCATTATGAGTTAGGTAGAGGCTGGGAGGCAGGAGGGCAATGAAGCAACTGATGTTTACTCACTTGTCAAAACGCTACAGGCAAAGACATGCGTGTGGGAGGTGTGCCTTCCCCAGATTTCAGGGCAGAACAAAGCGTGTTAGGGGTGTGTGTGTATATAGCTGAGGGGAGGTATTATGTTGTTAGTGTGGGGGGGTGTTAGATATTTCTTTTACAGGCAAGGATGAGGGGATGAGGCAGAGAAAAGACGTGACCTTGCAGCAAAGAGTTGTTTTTTTTACAAGACTCCTCACTGTGCTGTATTGCCGCACAATAATCCACCCCCACCACACACACACACGCCTGTGCCACCACCAAGGACAGTCCTCTACTCTAGAGAGAAGCTACTGAAGAAGTGGTGAGGACTTAGCGACAACGGCTCAGATCTTATGTGTATGTGTATGTGTATATATATATATATATATATATATATAGTGGGGAGAACAAGTATTTGATACACTGCCGATTTTGCAGGTTTTCCTACTTACAAAGCATGTAGAGGTCTGTACTTTTTATCATAGGTACACTTCAACTGTGAGAGACGGAATCTAAAACAAGAATCCAGAAAATCACATTGTATGATTTTTAAATAATTAATTTGCATTTTATTGCCCACTGTGTGGGTGTGTGTGTATATATATATATATATATATATATATATATATATATATATATATATGCTACTTTCTATATCCCCCTGCAAGTCTAAAATCTCTTTAACTGGAATAATAAGAATCACTAATATCATTCTGCAATGTAAGAGCATGTCCGTGTACAGTATCTCCTTCTGAAAGCAGGGTCATCTAAAATTGGTTAAGAACCTAAGCACCAGGATAGCTTTATACAGTTATCCTATAACGTAATGTAACGCCTCTTCAAGGTTAAGGCTTTGGGAGTGTTGCTTTCAGTACGCTGTCACCTTGCTGTCTGGGGATCAGAGTTGAGGACAGGGGTTATACTTAGAGTTGTCTACATACGTCCTGCCACAGCGCTGACTTGGGATCAGTAGCTCTGCTCAGGGCCTCTGTGCCACACGGCGGGGAGGAGAGATATGGCTCAGCACTAAAGACTGACACTAACTTAAATCACTGATAATTGATTCAGCTGGTGGGGAAGGTGCAACATTAAAGGGGAAATCTGCAGTTGAGGGACGGTACTGGAGAATGTAACTATCAAATGTATAGGCAGAGCTATGGATGCAAGGACTGACAATCCATGACATCAACATTTGAGTTTGAACTGTTTTGAAGCTATACAGTGTTTGTTTACACTTATTTTACAAACTCAAGTAAAGCAAGCTTATATTTTGGGTTTTGATAGGGTACGACAGCTGAACTAAGCTCATGAGACATGTATAAGTTATATTCTTCAAGAATCAACGGGTACTTAACATTCATTAATAAGTTTTAAAAAATGGATGTCGCAACTCCAGATTGCCCCTTTAAAGGATACAAACGGCAGGCAGGGCTGGCTGGCTGGCGCCTAATGGGAGCTGATGGGGCTGGCTCAGCCTGTCATTGGGTGTCTAATCACTGAGGAGACACACACACACACACACACATCAGATCACTATCGGCTATTAGCTCACAACCACTCAGGACCCTCAAAGGGGCTTTGATCAGTCAAGGGGCGAGGGGCGTGAACGGACAGAGGGGGGCGAGGACACGGCCCACAAACACTGTCAGAGGAGCGAGGGACAGAGAGACAGACACACAGACAAGAGCAGTGTCCTACCCTGTTATCAGGACCTTGAGGTGTCCAAGGAGATGACAGTGGGGCATATTCAAAGGGCCGTCTGCCTCCACAGCTGCCCCCAAGAAGTTTGGATCAATTACACTAATAGCTTAAGTTGGGCTGCTACCCCCAAACTTAAGGTGCAACTGCAATGTTAGGTTGTAACCCCATTCCATGGCATTGAATATTATCCTCATTCTCATCAACACACACTCTTGCTAGTGAACCCAGCAGCCGTTTTAGTGAGTGATGAGACAGTGACAGTGGGTTGTATAAAGCATATAGCAGTGGGTCGTGTACAGCCTATAGATAGCTGGTGAGTGGATTTATGAAGATGGAAGGGGTCCTGTAATAGAGTGTTGATAAATTGACCAGCCTCCACCCTTCCCTGACCATAGGAGCATGTCTGGGAGAATGAGACTGGAGATCTGTCATACTGTCTGGAGCTGACAGGGTTAAATATCAGCTGATAAAAATACTGTCTGTCGAACAACAGAAAACAAAGGAAAGTACACACTAGGAAAAAGACCAACAGGAACAAGCAGAGGACAGTATCTTCCCTCTTATTAAGAGTTTCTCCCACAAATGCTGACAGGCTCACACTGCCAAATTAAAAGGTTTTTGAGCGCACACACACACACAATGACACACAGTCACATGAACACGTTTCGTTCTTGTGCCGCAACATCGATACACTTCGCTGTCGTCGCTCAGCGCAGGGATGGCGTGAGATCAAAGATTTTACAGATCGTATGAGCTGCTTTAGTGATTGGCTGCAGGGTCTGACATCCCTGCTACGGAGATGGAGGTATGGAGCAAGGCAGGAGAGAGGCAAAGGAAGAGAGGGAGGAAGAATGAGAGAGAACGAGAATCCAAATGAAAGGCTGCCAAACAAAAAGAAAAAAAAGGTGGTAGGTAGGAGGTAGAGTAACACTGAAAAGCAGAACAAAGTGACAATGAAAGAAGAAGGGAAAGTGAGAGATACGTTGGCAACGTGTGAGAGGAGAGAGGTAAGCACAGCATATATCATAGACATTGATCTTTTATTTTGAAAAATGGGCAACGCTGTATTTCTCACATGTCCTTCAGAAGGTAAAACTGCTCCAAACATCACAGCCTTGAGCGCGATCTGTTCTCTGAAAGAAAACAGCCTTGGAGGTGGACGATAAGAAAGACGGAAGAGAAAGAGAAGGGAGGAAAGGGGAAAGCGTGGAGCAGATCCCTGGAGAGAGACTTCCCAGGTTGCCGTTTTGTCTAGAGACCAAGACGGGGATAGACTGAGGCCCATTCAGTGGTACCCTCTATGTCCTCCGCTATCTGGCTGGTCTCAACCAGCACAGACACAGTCAGCAGGGACAGGAGAGGGGGGCATGAGGTCAACACTCAACCTGCCATCACACAAACAAACGTACGTTACACAACAAAATAAATTACAGCCAAATGTCCTGAAAAACATGCAACAATAACTTAAAAACTCAATGTAGGCCTATGTACTGATACAGGTATTAGAGAAAATATGCACACCAGACCAGGGCTCGACATTAACGCTTGTCCGGTTTTCCATTTAAAACGATAATGCAGAATAATGGTTCTATTACATATGCATGACCGTTAGGGTCGGGCAATGAAGTTATATCTACTGCAACCCTTTAGACATACAACGCAGTACAGTAACATGTCCATAACTGATCACTTTTTGTGCCGCATCAGAAGCGTCTGTACCTTTTCAGACACTAGAATTCTGCTTCAGCATATAATGTTCTATTGTTTCCCTGACAACAATAAACATTGTTGATTTATGTGCTGCTGTGTTGTTTATGCTGTTTATGGTTGGGTAGCTAGAAGTGCTTTCTTTCTACTAAATGTCTAGGTAAATCACGATATTACTTTTTTTTAGGAAAGGGCAGTCTGCGCACAGGCAGCAGGCAAGACAGGATTGACCGTTCTGGTTGCCTAGTGATGGAAGGTAGTCCCGCTTCTGCATTACTTCACAGGCAATTAAAATGCTGTTCATGTCTCCAGAGAAGGCTTCTTGTCAGCGTTTAAAAAGCTGTAGTGTAGCCTACCCTAACAGACAAACAAGCATGCCGTAGCCGAGGTGCTTTCAAGTGTCCACATACCATTATATCTGAAAAGGGTCATCAATACAGGCTACAGCAGTAGCCTACTGTAATTTCATATTATGGAGACAAAAACACCCCTACCCAATCGGGATGGAAGAGTAGACTTGAGGAAGAGAGAGGAGGGGGCAGGCAGGCAGGCAGGCCAGCATGAGGGAGAGAGAGAGAGAGAGAGAGAGAGAGAGAGAGGAGGGGGCAGGCAGGCAGGCAGGCCAGCATGAGGGGGAGAGAGAGAGAGAGAGAGAGAGAGAGAGAGAGAGAGAGAGAGAGAGAGAGAGAGAGAGAGAGAGAGAGAGAGAGAGAGAGAGAGAGAGAGAGAGAAGGGGGCAGGCAGGCAGGCCAGCATGAGGGAGAGAGAGAGAGAGAGAGAGAGAGAGAGAGAGAGAGGGGGCAGGCAGGCAGGCAGGCCAGCATGAGGGAGAGAGAGAGAGGAGGGGGCATGCAGGCAGGCCAGCATGAGGGAGAGAGAGAGAGAGGAGGGGGCAGGCATGCAGGCAGGCCAGCATGAGGGAGAGAGAGAGAGGAGGGGGCATGCAGGCAGGCCAGCATGAGGGAGAGAGAGAGAGGAGGGGGCAGGCAGGCAGGCCAGCATGAGGGAGAGAGAGAGAGGAGGGGGCAGGCAGGCAGGCCAGCATGAGGGAGAGAGAGAGAGAGGAGGGGGCAGGCAGGCAGGCCAGCATGAGGGAGAGAGAGAGGAGGGGGGCAGGCAGGCAGGCCAGCATGAGGGAGAGAGAGAGGAGGGGGCAGGCAGTCTTAATTGTCTTGCATATCTCGCAAATTCACCAAAGTAGCCTAAAGTTCGCCTCTCTGAAATTTTCCCTAGGCCTTCATAGCCATATGTGACTCGTTTCAGGAAACTAGGCATATGTCGCGGGTCACTACTTCACAGGAGAGACATTTGAATGTAAACTTTTTTTATTTTTTTTATACAAATTCGTTTTTTGGCAGAAATGCCTTCTGGAACTTTTCTGTGCCTTAATAACAAACTTGTATGCCACTTGTAAATACGAATAAAATTGTTAAATTACGAGCCTAGTTGGTTAATCCACAGAAAAAGACAGCAACCTTCCCACTATCCATGATTGGCGGAGAAAATGAGTGGGCTGGACATGCCAAGAGAGGAGTTCAGATTGGTCTGCCATATAACACGCTTCTGTCTATTTGAGCTGGTCAGTATGGGTAGGTAATCGTGTCTAACGCTGCTTTTTTTTTTTATGTATCGTGTAGTGGAGCTGCATAAGTGTTGCGCTCCACTTTCTGGATGATCGAGTTTTGAAATCAGTGGAATTATGATAGCTAAAGAGATGGAGAAAACACCTCTCTCTTCAAACTAAGCGTGACAGGGAGACGCATTCATCATACATGATGTTTTATTTATATTTTATTTAATTTAACCTTTATTTAACTAGGCAAGTCGGTCAAGAACAAATTCTTATTTACAATGACAGCTTACACGGGTAAGATGGTCTAGCTAGCTACAATTTCAGATATTACACGTTTCTAATTTTGACAGAAAGTGGTTTCATTTCAAGTTAAAGTGTACTGTTAGCTAGCTAGAAAATATTAGCTGGCTGACTCGCTAGCTAACATTACGTGAATGATCTTATTATTCATATCTCAAAGCCATTTGCTTGCTAACATTGAACCTGGTTGGTTAGCTACCTGCAGATTCATGCAGGGTAGTAAAGTCATGAGTTGGGATTATGTTAAAGTTTTTACCTAGCTAGCTACATGTCTTAACCAAAGACTCCACTATGCAAGTAACCATTTCGGGTGAGTAAGTAAATTCAGTCTGAGTATGCCTGGGCGCAGAATAAATGACGAATTTACGAACGCACAACACCTGTTCAATTCAATTGTTGCCAGCAGCACAGTTACACAGTCACCAACCCACTGATCATTTTACTCACTCTAGCAGAGCTGGTTAGGCTGTTTTCATGTTATCCAGAGGTAAACAATGAAACATTCAAAGACCCTTTTATCAAAAGTAAGATGACAAGTTTATCAACTTTCAAAGCAGAATTACTTTCCCATTGTTCTCTTAAATGCAGTGTATGATATACCATTTTGTAGCTCTGCGTCTCTGCTTTTATCCAGTGTAAATAGGGTTGCACATTTTGGTGAATATTCAGAGGTGGAAACGTCACGTGGGAATTAACGGGAATATATGGGAATTAACGGGAAAATGGGAATTAACGGAAATATATGCAAGTTAATATTAATACCATTAATACCAAATGTTTCCGGACTGTTTCCGGACTATGCAAAGAGTTTAGCTTATATTTTGGTCTGATTTTGGTCTGATTCTCTATTGTAAAAAAGATAGTATTATAGTAATAATTTGTAAAGTGGTTCCTTGCATCATACAATGATATAAAAATGGTGTTAGTGACATGACAAGCAAAAAAAGTTAATGTCTAGCCCTGGAACTCCATATTCCCTTGACAAGATCTCCACAGCGGTCAGCTCTGCCTCATGAATATTCATCGGCTTCATTAACACACAAGTGGGGAAACAACATAATGCATGAGCCTGACATTATTTGGAGACTGAGAGATGGGAGGGAGAGAGAGAAGGAAGAAAATACAGATGGGACAGACGCTAGAGAGAGAGGAGATGAGGAGAGAGTCTGCTAGTAGACAGACTAACTCTTTACTGAACCTCAAGAGAAGCAGAAAGCTGTCCTACATTATTCCAAGAGCCAGCAACCCCCACTCACCCAACTCCAAACCCAGAGAAAGCTCTCTGAAAGCAGGAGCAGAGGCAAGGACAGCAGGCTGGGAATTACATGCCATTTTACCTTTGAAATCCTACAGCAACAAAGGCTACAAACAGCTGCAATTTCTCTGTTCATGTCTGGCTGCACACACAATGAACGGCTAAGTGCAGCGTGGAGGAATCCACAGAGCAATCTGCTGTCATTCTACTGCCATTCAGCCAGAGAAAAGGGTCTGCAACCTGGTGTTCTTTTTCCAACCTGCCCCCACAAATACACACACTCAATCACACAAGTGTGCAAAGAAAGCATATTTCCTGCACATAGGCCATGCAAACCCACTCCCACAACAGAGACATACTCAAATCCACTTAGCCACAGACAAACCTACACACAAACAAAGGATTATTTTCTCTTTATGCTGTAATGCCAGTGAATCTCTTAAGAGGGACAGCCATGGGGGAAATCTCCATTCTCTAGGGATGTCCTCTGAAAGACCCAGTAAGACAGCACACTATATTTCCCAGCTAGCTTCTTTGATGACTGGAAAAAGTGGGCCACTTTGGGGAAGCGATAAGACAAAGACAGTCGGCACCCAAAAACTTTGTCCTGCCTTGTCCCCAGCTTTAAGGGCCGCGGAGCGAGGGCCTCGGACAAAAACACCCAACTATAATTGGAACATGGCCCAGGAATCGATACTGCTGCTCAAGTAACGGTCCTCAGCCAGAGCCATTTCATATTATACCCTCCATACCTGTTTCTCTGAGCAAAAAAAAAGAAAATTCAATTTCAGAATGGTATGAACTATCGATTTCACCGCAATCCTCTTCCACCCCCACCTCTCTCTCTCCACCTCATCCCTCTCTCCCCCTCTCTATACCTCCACCTCACCTACTATATAACTCCTTTTCTCATTCCATCTTAATCTAGATTTGTTCATCTATTTTTTTCCATCTCCATCTTTACACATAACACTCCTCAATCAACCTGCATTAAACCCCTGTTGCTCTCACTCCCAATTTACTCAATGATAGTTTAGTATCTCACTCTGTAAAGTCTCATTCTTTAATCTTTCGCTCTCCATCTGTCTCTCTCTCTCTGTCTGGCTGGGCCCCTTTGTTTCATTTCACCTTTGACCCCGAATTTGCACGAAGGCTTAAACCCAGTCTCTCACCCAATCCTCAGAGATACTACCCCTAGATGGGTGATTCATTCCCCAAATACCAAACAGCCATATGGAAATTAACTTAGAATTCAACTGGCCTCCCATCACAACAGCAAGATGGTCTACTGCTGCTTTCCAAGCTCAAATGGCAGTAAATACCAGCACGATTAGATCTGACTTTGGGGCCACGGCCGCTTCTAAATCACTGCATTGTCATTGATATTCAGATAGCTTCCCGGGGTCAGCGGCAAGGCTACCCAGCCAGGGAGAAGTAGGCCTCCAGCCCCCAGACCAGGCAGGCCTCCAGCTCACACTCTCCACACCCAGCCAGCAACACGCTCACTAAGCTAAACTTCCACCAGCACAGCACAGCAGCACATTTAAATACATCTAAATGAAAAGGCAGATGGAGTGAGCTGGGCCCGGTTTCCCGATAGCGATGGAATTTACACTTATGAGAGTTTTAACAATGCATCTTTCCTACAACGGCCAAAGACTAACATGCGTTTCCCAAAACACCACGCAGAGAGAACGCATTGCTAAGTGCGTCGTTGGAGCATGTCTCGATGCTGATAGGATCGAAAGAAAGGGAGTGCTGCTATCGGACCAGCTTTCTCCATAAAAAATGTTTTTGCCTTAACATTAGAATTATCTCACAATACTGACTACGGATCAGTTCCTATAGAGATATTACCACCTACGGCTGCAAATATTGAGGCTGCTTATTCTAATGCTTACCCAATAAAAATGCACTAAATCACAGATTTGGCACATCATTGATTACATGTTAGGCTACACATCATTAAATATATTGAGACAAATTAGAGACAGTAGCCTACAAGTAGCAACATAGAACTTGATTGATTTAACATTAAATGTATTTTAATGTGATTGAAATAGGCCTATAGCTTACTGTTTATATTTGAATGCAGTCATCTCAGTTTTCATTTGAATAACCTTTTTATACGTAGCTTGTAATAAATTGCAAAGGCATTGACAACTTGTATTTGTAGGCAACTTTGTTTTGAAGTTATCCGCGGTCACAGTGAGACAGATAAATCATTTGATTCTATGTTTAGCGGAGCTCTGTGTATAAAGTGACGAGGGAGGACATCTACCGACTCACTTAGCTGTTCTACAAGTGGTCTGAGAGAGGTGTTCAATTACAAGCATTTTAAAGTGCAACGTTAATAACGATGGTTTGCGGAAAAAGCTTGGATCCCACGATGCTCCTACGAAGGATCTAACGATGCTCCTACGAAGGATCTAACAAGGCTCCTACGAAGGATCTAACGAGGCTCCTACGAAGGATCTAACGAGGCTCCTACAAAGGATCTAACGATGCTCCTACGAAGGATCTAACGATGCTCCTACGAAGGATCTAACAATTAACTTTGCCTTAGGATGCTTTTGGGAAACCGGGCCCTGGATTGTGTTTCACTTTAAAATGGATACCATAACATAATGGAAGAGAAGCAGGCTGGGTGTTAGTCTGGCTGAAAAATGGCCTGGTGTCTCTTTAAGGTGACTAAAAACCTCCACTTTGTCTGTGTCACCACTGCTCCCATCCTGTCATTGAAATGCAGGAACGAGCAGTGGAAAACCATTAGATACCGCCACTGTCTGCATCAGTCACACGCTGATACGCACACAAAATACATTTCATCCCGCACATCCGAAACAGCCAATAGCACAGGCAGGCGTTTGCGACCCCAATCCATATTTCAATTTACATCCTCTCAGCAAACTAATTCAATACTTGTTGCATTCCCTCACAAGTGATCAGCAATGTGAGAAATGGGCTTCTTCTAAAGCTGCACCTGCAATGTGACACTGACTCATACACACATCTATTACCACCATCATCCACATATATACTTAACACAGGTGGAGAGACACAGTTACAACTAAACTACCTGGTTGCATACTCTGGTGCTCTTATCCTCACGGCTGTGGCATTAGTGACAAATTTGTATTAGCAACAAATTTAGGGGCTTAAACAGCGACAGCTTTACGATGCCTGAGCGGCCTCTTCCACTCCATTGTTGTCAGATTCCATTAGCTTGCCCTCCGCCATGCACTTCGATTGGCTGTTATTCCTAGGAGTTACAGTAGCACCTTGCATAAATAAACCGAAGGGCTCTGTCCTATGGTGGGTGAGGAGGGCCGGACTGGTGGATGGTGTGAAGAGTGCACCTCACCACTAAATCAAGAGAAGTCCAATTTAACATATCATAACATTGAATGGATGGAGTTGCCTGTGAATTGATGGCTGGCTATGAGTTTGTGTGTAGTGAAACGTCTGTAGGTAGGCACTGCAGTACCGGTAACTGTCAAAGTGTTCCATTCCCTGTCATGGTCATGAAGGTGTTGTGCAAATCAAGGTAAGTACTCCAGCCAGACAAGAACTCCACTCACACCAAAATGACGTTTACAGTTAAACAGCTGCCAAGAGGAAATCTCTGCACTCAAGCCACAACTAAACGCCTGTCTTCAGGCTTTCACAGGCCCCCTTTTCTCATCAATAGAGCCAAAACTCTCACTTACACTGAAATAGTGTATGCCTATCCATTTTGAGGTGTCTGTGGGAGCAGGTGTGTTGCAGGTGAGGGAGTACTTCTAATGCAGCTCATTGAAGGCAGCTTTTGAGACTGGGACTGTAGTGGGTGTCCAAGTAGTTGTTATCTATGCTGTCTCACAGCATTCCTCACTAAACCACTCAGATGCTCAACTAAACTCCTGCAACATGGCTCCCTCAGTTTCAACCTGTGTGTGTTTAAAATTTGGAAAAATGCTTTAGGACCACACAAGAATGATTGAGAATTCCCACATCACTTCATGTACTAAAACTAATCTTGCGTCAACATTTTATTTGCTGAAATACCAGCAGCTGCCCCAAAACACCTACTTAAAAGACATCTGCCACCGTAATTTTCTCCATCTGTGCGTGGTAAACCATATCGATAATTTCACAGTTTGCTCATCTTGAGGCAGGACCTTATTCTGCAATGCAGCAACCCCTCAGCCTGGCTCTTCACATTCTCTATGGAGCTCAGTTTCTGGCAAAGGACACTGCACTGCACAGCGCATGAAAACAAATACGGGAGACAAGTGATGGTTACTATTTGGCAGGATACAGGCAGCTGTGGCAGGGTGACTTCAGAACATAATCTGGCAAAAAAATGTTGTTACTGACACACAGGGCCCCTGTGAGAATTACTCATATATTCATTTATACGATTAACCCTGTTTTCCCCCACACCAACAGCATCAAATTCATTTTTCCTTCACAAACGGTCAAAAATAAAAACCAGCTGTCAAACCATTGTCAGACAAGCGCGAGTCAGCGTACATTGGCTAGCTAACTACCTCAGCTGGCTAACTAGGTAACAAGCTGGCTAACTAGGAAGGTACAACAAGTAGTTTGCTACCATTTAGCACGATTAGCTCATGTTTGGTTGACGATCTGGCCGGGCTTGCTTCTGACGAGTTAGCTACCAGTTTGCTGGCTAGTTAACTAGCTAGGTGTCGAGCTAACTAGCTTGCTAGCTTGAACATCAACAGTCGAGACTGTTGTTGAGACACTAAGATAGATACAAGTTAGCTAAATGCCTTCCGTATTCCTGTCAAGATACCAAACTCACACGTTCTCTGGTGTTTGGTCTCAAAAAATGAAAACGAGTACAAGGAAAGTTAGTATTTCTTCAAATAAATGTTTTCTATTGTTTTAAAACTCACCTTTCTTCAGTCTGTTCCACGACAGGATAGGATTTTTTGTCAGCACTGGCACTCTACATCCGGGTTATGCATGTGACGAAACCATGCACGCCCATACCAAAACATTGCCATGCTGTGTTATTCATAAATGTATTAACGTAAATGTATGAGTCGAAAACCTCTGTTTATTATTTTGTAGAATTAAATTGAACAATATATAAACACAATGTATAACAAAAAAGCATTGCTTTACAATAAAACATATATACAGTACCCGTCAAACGTTTGGACACACCTACTCATTCAAGGGTTTTTCTTTATTTTTACTATTTTCTACATTGTAGAATAATAGTGAAGACATCAAAACTATGAAATAACACATATGGAATCATGTAGTAACCAAAAAAGTGTTAATAAAATCAAAACATATTTTATATTTGAGATTCTTCAAAGAATCCACCCTTTGCCTTGATGACAGCTTTTCACACTCTTGACATTTGACTGGGAATACAGATATGCATCTATTGGTCACAGATATATTTTTTTAAAGTAGGGGCGTGGATAAGAAAACCAGTCAGTATCTGGTGTGACCACCGTTTGCCTCATGCGGCGCGACACATCTCCTTCGCAGAGAGTTGATTAGGCTGTTGATTGTGGCCTGTGGAATATTGTCCCACTCCTCTTCAATGGCTGTGTGAAGTTGCTGGATATTTGCAGGAACTGGAACATGCTGTCGTACACATCAATCCAGAGCACCCCAAACATGCAGACATTTGGACCTCAGGATCTCATCACGTTATCTCTCTGCATTCAAATTGCACAACTCTCTAGTGTGCCAGTGGCCATCGAAGGTGAGCATTTGCCCTGGTGAGGATGACGAGCACGCAGATGAGCTTTCTTGAGACGGTTTCTGAAATTCTTTGGTTGTGCAAACCCACAGTTTCATCAGCTGTCCAGGTGGCTCATCTCAGACCATCCCACAGGTGAAGAAGCCAGATGTGGAGGTCCTGGGCTGGCGTGGTTACACGTGGTATGCAGTTGTTAGGCTGGTTGGACGTGCTGCCAAATTGACATTGGAGGCAGCTTATGGTAAAGAAATGAACATTAAATTCTCTGGCAACAACTCGGTGGACAATCCCGCAGTCAGCATGCCAATTGCACGCTCCCTCAAAACTGACATCTGTGGCATTGTGTTGTGTGACAAAACTGCACATTTTATCCCCAGCACTGTGTAATGATCATGCTGTTTAATCAGCTTCTTGATTTTCCACACCTGTCAGGTGGATGGATTATCTTGGCAAAGGAGAAATGCTCACTAACAGGGATGTAAAAACCACATTTGAGAGAAATAAGCTTTTTGTGCATATGGAACATTTCTGGGATCTTTCATTTTAGCTCATAAAACATGGGACCAACACTTTACATGTTGCGTTTATATTTTTGTTCAGTATAAAATAAAATTAACAAATAAATGCCTACTAACTTCTAACACACCCTCCCCCTCCCCCCAAAACCCCTCACAAGCCCCCAAACCCCAATAAACTTTATCTATATCATGATGAAACAATCCACCATTAGGATTATTCAGCATATCAACAACAATTTCGACAGTAAGATTTGCTACCCCCTATAACTATTTTGTCTTATCAACGATAACCTTCAACCTGGCATTAAAGTGTCCCTTGACAAAGCACATTCATGAGAGCAAGATTTCTGAACAGGTCTCGACACCATGCCAGGACCAGCAGAAGCACCAGCCCCAAAAGTAGGTCCACTTACTACAGGAGCAGCCATGGACGCTCCATCAGTCCACACTGTAGTTCCACCAATCTGTTTTACAGCCTCTGCACATGATATATCATGACTGATTCTATATCTCTTAACCTTCACATTGCTCCCACATTTACATTCCCTTTCACACATCTATTTTTTTTTCATTTACACTGAACAGCTACATGTCCCATTATTTGGCATTTAAAACACCACAATGGAGATGGGACAATTTGTCTGACATTGAAACTAAGAAATCCTATCTGTACATGTCCAGACAAATCCTTCTCCAACCTCAGATAAGCTTTCACCTCTTTGACCCTCTTTCCTACTGATCAACCTTTTTTTACATTTCCATGTTTTATCATTTTTTCAGACACTCTTATCCAGAGCGACTTACAGCAATGAGTACATACATATTCATTCGCCCCCTCCGTGAGAATCGAACCCACAATCCTGGCGTTGCAAATGCCATGCTCTACCAACTGAGCCACACGGGACCTGAATCACTCTACCTCCCTTTACATTTTTTTAACCTTCACATTTTCTTCAAACTAGCATAAACACCAGGTCCATGGCAAAATATTAGCAATCTACCATTTCCAATGAACCGGGCTAGTTTGACATCACCTATCTCTTTCTCTACGGAATTGCTTAATCGGATAGGGTGTAAATAAGGCCCTGTGGTCTCATCAAACACCATCACAACATTCCACTCCGACACAATCTTACTCTTGCTTCCTACCTTGGCCCTCTTTATGCTTTCTATACTAGACGCTCCACTGCTTTCTGTATCATGATCTCTCTTCTTCCTGTATCTTTCTGTATCATGATCTCTCTTCTTCCTGTGTCTTTCTGTATCATGATCTCACTTCTTCCTGTGTCTTTTTGTATCATGATCTCTCTTCTTCCTGTGTCTTTCTGTATCGTGATTTCTCTTCTTCCTGTGTCTTTCTGTATCATGATCTCTCTTCTTCCTATGTCTTTTCACTACAGACAATTCTTGACCCTCATCCTTCTGCTCCATATCATCAGAACTGTCACCCATATTGATCGCATTCCAGCACAGCTGTTGCTTCTCCAAACTTTTCTGCATTTCCCCCACTTCATCCTCACTACTCGCCGCCATTTCCACCCACCCTCAACCTGGCGATACAGTCTGACACATTCAACAATTACAAACTGTAACAGAAAAAATTGTAGAATAATAGAAAAAATAAATAACATGATTTACATAGTACATTGTGTCTTTGGTGTGTGTGTGTGTGTGTGTGTGTGTACGTACAAAAGTACCAGAAGAACTTACAAGAATAGTAAACCAACTAAAGTTCAGAGAAGTCAGGACATTTTGCCAGTCCTCACTTGTAAAAAGGCTATTAGGTGTCAGGTTTAGGGTTAGAAATAAGGTTAAAACTAGGGTTAGGGTTAGGTTAAGAGTTATGTTTAGGGTTAGTGAATTTTGAAAGGGAATCAATTGTTAGTCCCCAAAAAGTCTTCACAAGTATAGTAAGACATAGCTGTATGTGTGTGTGTGTGTGTGTGTGTGTGTGTGTGTGTGTGTGTGTGTGTGTGTGTGTGTGTGTGTGTGTGTGTGTGTGCAAAACAAAACTGTCTGTATTTTGTCTTATTCTTGTGTCTATACTTTTGTTTTGTTCTCATTCCAGGGCCATGTTCATTACTAAACGTTGCAGATAGAAATACTACAAATAGAGATTATGTTATTCCTTATCCTACATGTCAGAGAGGCATGTCTGTTCTACATAGTACTGTATATTTCTATCGAAACGTTCCAAAACGTGGCCCTGGTGAAAACTGTTGAAGCAGCAAGTGACAATATCAAATTGTTGAAATTAAATATGTGATTTTCACAGACAGATTGCATATTATTTTGTGGACTTTAATCTTTCATAGATTATTTATCTTAAACTAAAGTTATTCTCTTCTAAGTAGTTGTCTACTGGGATATATGGTTTAGAAGAAGTTCATACAAAGCAGTTGTCTACTGGGATATATGGTTCAGAAGAAGAAGTTCATATAAAGCAGTCTGTCAGGCTCTGGCCATAGAGAAGCCTATTTGCTTCTCTATGGAGCTATGGTCAGAGTCTGACAGTGTCGTTCTTTTCTGTTTCTGTGTGGGGTTTGGGTTGGATCCCTAATTAGAGGCAGCTGCAACGCATTGTCTCTAATTAGGGATCCCATATATGTTGAGTCTGTCCTTCACTTGGGTGTGGGTCGTTATCGATGTATGTCGCAGTCACGGTTGAAGTAAGTGTGTTTTTTTACGTCCGTTCATTGGTGTGTTTTTTGAACGTGTCGTTAGTCTATTCGTGTTTTGTGTTGTTCTGTAGTTCGTATTTTTGTTGTACTTTATACATAGTATTTCATTTCTTACATAGTATAATAAAGATACAATGTCGAACTACTATCCCTGCGCTGCGCCTTGGTCATTCCTACACCCACAGCGTGACAGAACAGCCCACCAGAGCCAGACCAAGCAGCGTAACTGGGGAGAGAGGGAGAGAGAGGAGGTGCCGCCGCGTTATGCGCGACGCGCAAGACGAGGCAACGCCCGCAAACAACCCCAAGGTAATCTTGGGGGGGGCTATGGGGCTGGTCAGGTGTGGAAGAGGAGGCACCAGTCCCACTTTCCAGATGGCATTCCCCAGAAACGGAGTACGTGGGGGAATACCGACAGAGGGAGGAGTATGAAATGATAATGGAGCTATGTTGGCTAAATATGGAGGAGTGTGAGAGCGAGAGGAGGGAGGCGGCTCAAAAGGTGCCCAAGAGGAGCATCCCCAGTCCAGGTCCGATCGTCTACTCCACCCCCATGCCAGAGCAGTCCGCTCCACCGGTACCTAGTCCGGGTCCGGTAATCTACTCCTACTCCCTACCAGAGCAATCCGCTCCTCCGGTGCCCAGTCTGGGTCCGATAGTCTACTCCTCCTCCATGCCAGAGCAATCCGCTTCTCCGATGTCCAGTCCGGGTCCGGACCTCTGCTCTACTCCCCGCACCCGACCTCCTGTGCGTGCGCCCAGCCAGGTGCTTCCAGTGCCGGCTCCACGCATCCGACCTCCGGTGCGCCTCCCCAGTCCGGTACGACCCGTGCCGGCTCCCCGCACCCGACCTCCAGTGCGTGTGCCTAGCCAGGTGCTTCCTGTGCCTGCTCCACGCACCCGACATCCGGTGCACCTCCCCAGTCCGGTACATCCCATGCCGGCTCCCAGCACCAGTGCCAGAGCAGTCCGCTCCACCGGTACCAAATCCGGGTCCAGCCGTCTGCTCCGCCTCAGTGCCAGAGCAGTCCGCTCCACCGGTACCCAATCCGGGTCCAGCCGTCTGCTCCGCTTCAGAGCCTGAGCAGTCCGCCCCACCGGTGCCCAGTCCGGGCCCAGATGTTTTCCCCGCTCCATGGCCAGAGCCGGTTGCCCCACCGGTGCCCAGTCCAGGCCCGGTTGTATGCCCCGCTCCATGGCCGGAGCCGTTTGCCCCACCGGTGCCCAGTCCTGGCCCGGTTGTTTTCCCCGCTCCATGGCCGGAGCCGTTTACCCCACCAGGGCCCAGTCCGGGCCCGGTTAAATGTCCCGCTCCTTGGCCGGAGCCGTTTGCCCCACCGGTACCCAGCCCGGGACCGGTTATAAGGAAGGAGCATGGGACAAAACTGTCCACTTCGCCTGAGCCAGAGCCGCCCCCGAGGGACTAGTCTTCCCTCCCATTAACCCCCCCTGTTTTTGTGTGTTTGTTGTTTTTTTTGGCGTCCGGGAGTCCGCGCCTTGGGGGGGGGGGGGGGTACTGTCAGGCTCTGGCCATAGAGAAGCCTATTTGCTTCTCTATGTAGCTATGGACCATCACAGGAGGCTCCAGGCTGTGGACCATCACGGGAGGCTCCGGGCTGTGGACCATCACGGGAGGCTCTGGGCTGTGGAATATCACGGGAGGCTCCGGGCTGTGGACCATCACGGGAGGCCCCGGGCTGTGGACCATCACGGGAGGCTCCGGGCTGTGGACCATCACGGGAGGCTCCGGGCTGTGGATCATCACGGGAGGCTCCGGGCTGTGGACCATCACGGGAGGCTCCGGACTGGAGAGGCGCACCGGAGGTCGGGTGGATGGAGCCGGTACTGGAGGCACCTGGCTGGGCACACACACTGGAGGTCGGGTGCGGGGAGCCGGCACGGGACGTACCGGACTGGGGAGGCGCACCGGCAGTTGGGTGCATGGAGCCGGCACTGGAGGCACCTGGCTGGGCGCACGCACTGGAGGTCGGGTGCGGGGAGCCGGTACTGGACGTACCGGACTGGAGAGGCGCACTGGAGGCCTGGTGCGTGGAGCCGGCACAGGTGGCACCGGACTGGTGACACGCACTTCAGGGTGAGTGAGGGGAGCCGGCATGGAACATACCGGACTGGAGAGACGCACTGGAGGCCTGGTGCGTGGAGCCGGCACAGATGGCACCGGACTGGTGACACGCACTTCAGGGCGAGTGCGGGGAGTCGGCATGGAACATACCGGACTCTTAATAAAACTTTAAAGTGCATTGGCACCAGCATTTGGATGTTGGCTTGAACATCAGTGATGTGTTTGCTCTTTCCCAATCTCATAGCAAGGGGAACAGGAATACCATTACATATTTTATTGGTGATTTTCACTACCAAGCATAACACACATATTCATGAGTTATGCAAAATCCTTGTTATTCCAAGCCAATAGAATGCAGTCACCACATAGTAGCGTATTACCCTGTGAGAGTGTCTGCTCAGTCTGCAGGGTTGGCACCATGTTCTCTGGTAGCTCCACTCTGAAGGAGTTTAATGCAATTATAAACAAATACGAATGTGGTGGGGAAGAAGACGGGGCCCTTTGGGGACAAGCTGAGAGAAAATAGAGGAAGTTTAATTAAAGCTGCAAAACCATACTCCTACTCACACACACGCACACACAAGCACACACACGCACACACATGCACACAAACATAGTGAAACACACAAACAAACACATGCTGGCAAAAAATCGTTGTGTGTGTATGCATGCGTATATGTGTGCTCATGGATGGACTTTCATAATGTGTATCATCTAGAGAATATCTTCTCATGTGGCCACACTTATCACTTCATTGGTTTTGATAATGTAATCATTATCATTAGACAGAAAGGAATTAGATTAAATGAATGGGGAAAAAAGTGAAGGCAAGATGGCAAGTCAAGTGTTGGTACAGTCAGTGTGCCTTAGTTCCCCACACCATGAAAAGGCAGCACATTGTATTTTTTCTTTATGCATGTTTTTTGTTCATGTTTTTTTCTAGTGAATGATTGAACTGCCTGTCTCCCTGTAATTTCCTGAGGGGTGTCAGGTGAGCAAAGGCACAGCCAGTAAAAGGTAGATGAGGGAATATTGAATTTGCACTTCAATTAGAGTGCTTATAGAGTGCGGATTACACGTAGGACTCCAGGGCCACCACTCTCACTCAATTACTACACCAACCACACCATGGGAGGAGGGACAGCAGGGTTAGGAGAGAGAAGGTACAGGAGGAAATGACGAAGATTGGATATGATGAGGGGCTGAGGTGCAGTAAAGGGCATTTAGTGGACTGTACTGAGGATATGGGAGGAGAGTTTTTTACATACATTTCCAGTGCACTTCTCTACGTTTTATTAAAAGCAAGTGGAGATCAACCACTTGGTCCAACAGTGACGACTTTTTGCCTGTTTAAGTGTTTATCTTCCATTTTCCATTTCTGTGCTGTTTATTTACATAATTCTCATTCAAGTTGAAGAGGCTATACCGAGGATTCAGTATAAAAGGAGAGTAAACAACAACATCAACCACAACAATGCGCCGGTGTCCCTGGGTAAATTCACAAATTGATTATTGAGCCAATGAGTGAATATCTCCGGCCATTTAGAGTGGATTTGTCTGTTAGGCAGCGATAAACGACAGCTTGCCTTTCTTCGGCTTAGCTCTTCGGTTTTGAAAATGAGATCGCTGAAGGACGTGCTTATAGAGTAAACAAGGCAATGGCAAAAAGGAAAAATAAACTCATTTGATTGCTTGTCTGCATTTGAAAAGACAAAGCAAGATAATATGAATACTTAATTGTTAAAGGTCATTATGACAGGCTTTTACTGCTAAATTACTGTTTGTGTTGTTTGCACAATCAAGACAGACTCAGATTAAAACAGCTCAAAGGGAGAAATTGAACAAAGGCAATACAGTGTAAGAAATCTGTTTAAATTTCTTGAGTCAAACATATGATAATATATCATAATTAATGAAAAAAAAAAAATCTTTATCCCTACACAAAATGTGTAAACAGACACAGAGGAATGACTTGAAGCATATTAGCCTCCTGTAATCATTTAAAAAGTAATAGGCCTACAATGATATGTCCATTGTCCACATGCTGTGCATAATAATAATTAGTCTGGGATTTGAGACCATATCAGATCTCTCTCTCTCTCTAACTCTAACTCTCTCTCTAACTCTCTCTCTCTCTCTCTCTCTCTCTCTCTCTCTCTCTCTCTCACATAATCACTTCAGACCTGGCTGCTTAGGCCGACATATCCACAGAGACTCACCAGCCGCTCGCTGCAGGCCAAGTCAGACCGCTGAGTGAAAAAAATAAACTGCAAAGACAAAAACAAAAAACGACAAGTCAGACAGAGGAACATAGACAGTCTGGGATCAATGACTCTGTCTTTTAGATGCCTACTGTCATAACATATGGTAATCTAGTTTATTTCACTGTGGTTTGTATGGAAATGAATGCTTGACTTTAGGCGTACACTCAATGGAGAATGCAGACTGTAAGACTAAATATTCAGTGTGTGTGTTTGCATGATCAGGCTTGTACCCTTGACTTCCCTGACTAAATGGGCAAAAACTCCCTTCAAAGGTATTGAAGGAGAGGGCTTTAATGGTGTGTTTAATGATTCCTTACTCTGGCAAATTTACTTTTTCTAAATCCCAAAGCTGTTAGAAAGGGACTCTTTCTCCTCCAATTAGAGGCAACCACTAAAAGACGATCCCACTGTTTTCTTTATTGAAGAGAAGAAAGAAGCAATGCTGTTTGTGCTTGTTCTTATGACGAGCTTGAATATGCTTGAAATGCATACAATCAGTCAGCCGGGTGGAAAAGCATCCTGCAATGAAATTATTAAGTTAAAAAGATAGTTTGAACATTTCCAGAAAGGCCTCTTGAGGGCTGACAGCATAACAAGATAGTTTGCATGCTCTGAGACATTAGCATACACCACCGTTCAAAAGTTTGGGGTCACTCAGAAATACAGTTTAGACATTGTTAATGTTGTAAATGACTATTGTAGCTGGAAACTGCAGATTTTTTATGGAATATCTACATTGGCGTACAGAGGCACATTATCAGCAACCATCACTCCTGTGTTCCAATGTCACGTTGTGTTAGCTAATCCAAGTTTATCAATTGATCATTAGAAAACCCTTTTGCAATTATGTTAGCACAGCTGAAAACTGTTGTGCTGATTAAGCAATAAAACGGACATTCTTTAGACTAATTGAGTATCTGGAGCATCAGCATTTGTGGGTTCGATTACAGTCTCAAAATGACCAGAAACAAATAACTTTATTCTGAAACTCGTCAGTCTATTCTTGTTCTGAGAAATTAAGGCTATTCCATGCGAGAAATTGCCAAGAAACTGAAGATCTCGTACAACGCAGAACAGAACAGCGCAAACTGGCCCCGGTGCACAACTGAGCAAGAGGACCAGTACATTAGAGTGTCTAGTTTGAGAAACAGACGCCTCACAAGTCCTCAACATTAAATAGTACCCGCAAAACACCAGTCTCAACGTCAACAGTGAAGAGGCGACTCCGGGATGCTGGCTTTCTAGGCAGAGTTGCAAAGAAAAAGCCATATCTCAGACTGGCCAGTAAAAAGAAAAGATTAAGGGCAAAATAACACAGACACTGGACAGAAGAAGATATGGCTTTATCTTTGCAACTCTGCCTAGAAGGGCAGCATCCCGGAGTAAGCTCTTCACTGTTGACGTTGAGACTGGTGATCAATTTGATGTTATTTTAATGGACCAACAATTTGCTTTTCTTTCAAAAACAAGGACATTTCTAAGTGACCCCAAACTTTTGAACGGTAGTGTAAATTTGTGAAAACCAGATTCTCAGTTTGCCCAAGATGGGAAGGGGATCTCTACACAATCCAACCAATATAATTCTTCCCAGATAGAAATCCTATCTTGTTATTTGTTATTTGTTATTTCAGTTTTCTCCCCACATCACTTGTCAAAGGAGACAATTATTAATATCTTAATTAACTACCAGGAGATGAAAAGTGAGGGTGAAAACTGCTTGGACACAGGCTGTAGCCAGTACTATGCAATTGGAACTCCATCAACTTTTTAATTACGTCTCATTAAGGCAAGTGATAGAGAGTAAAGGACATCCTAAAGCCCATCCTATCTCGGTTGTGTGTTCAGAGAAGCAGAGAAGAGTGTGTTCTCATTTCAGTGTCTTAGAGAAGAGCTGAAACAGAAACGAGAGAGAGAGAGAGAGAGAGAGAGCGAGAGAGAGAGAGAGAGAGAGAGAGAGAGAGAGAGAGAGAGAGAGAGAGAGAGAGAGAGAGAGAGATCAGAAATGCATGACCTGGATTTGGATAGCTTCAGACGTTGACTCCCCAGGCACAAATGGGCTTTGAATCCTTTAAATCCAAGTCTGTAGAGGAGTTATCCAGGGACAAGGTGTTATTGGAAAACCTTCATAGACCTCACACATGGGACAGGTCACACTGACCTCAAATCTTCACATATAGTCTGGACTAGAAGGACCTGGGTTGACCCATCACCACACATGCTACTGACAAATAGAGGGTTGGTTGGTCGGCAGGTAGCCTAGTGGTTAGAACATTGGGCCAGTAACCAAGAGGTTGTTGGTTACAATACCTGAGCAGACAAGCTGAACAATCTGTTGATGTGCCCTTGAGCAAAGCATTTTACCCAATTTGTGCCATACTACTATGGCTGACCCTGTAAAACAGCACATTTCACTGTGCCTACTCCTAGGGCCAATCTCACATGGCACCACCAGATCAAACTGTGTCCTACCTCCTATATCAACTGACACACTGGGAATGGCTTAAGTCTTCTTTGTACAGCACACAATTCAAATAGATAACACACATGCTCAGACAATGGTATGTCAAAAACATTAAAGTATCACATTATTATATAAATGTTCTGGCCCAGAGCCTATTATGAATATAAATGCCCCCGTTCAGGCATTCAAGAGTGGGGAGCTTCTTTTCATCCTGAAACAATATCGAGCTCCAATAGTCAAAGACCCGCAGTCCCGTCTAGGACATTAGTTTCAACCAATCGTGGAGAGGCAGGAGAGAGAAGGTAATCAGGTTAGCCACTTAAAAGCGGTGCACTAGAAACTCTATTATTGGAAAAGTAATGGAGACCGACGTTTGTTTGTAAGCTTCGGCTGTTTGGTTATTTACAGATCTATGAACAACATTGGCACTCATTTACATACAGTATGCAAATTAAGAGCAGGCCAGCAGAGCTGTTTCTGCCACTGGTGGCATTTGTCTGGAGGAGAGAGAGAACGAGAGAAGGAAAGAGGGGAAGAGAGGAGAAGAAACATGACAAAGGTGGAAATGTTGAGAGAAAATGGAGAGATAGCAAGAAGAGATAGAGAGAAAGATGAGTCCTAACAGAGAGACACGCAGATGAGACGAGATATTGAGATTCTCTGCAGTCTAACTGAAGTGTTGAGGAAGCAATGGGAGGGGTAGGGCTTTGTCAACACAAGCCAGTTATACACACAGTCAAGTGGGAATGACTTCACCTGAACACACACCAATTATCTCAATCCTAAATATGACAAGACAAGACAACCACACTGGTAAATAGAGAACAGGAAGGACAGCCATATTGTCTATGCTGTTATGCTGAGACACTCAGTATGGTCATCATGAGTGTTTGTACTCAAACAATTACACATTCCACATGGTGACAGTTACAAGTTTCCTTTAGGGGTTCTTCCTTAGTAAATTCAAGGGTGCTTCCGGTGTCATTGTCATGCTCAGGTGTGCACAGATGTTGCTGTGCATGAATCTGTGATCTGCTAGCGTTAGTAGCATTGCATGTTACTAATTCATTTAGACAGCGGGGGGACACGGGGAGCAGGTCCCTGGTGCTTTCTCTGCTTTATACACTGTATGCCACCAGCTGTCTGGGAGAGAGTAGGGGACAGGGGGCTGGTTGTGGTGGTTGTGGTGGTGTCACGTGTCGGGACGGTGAGAGACCAAGGCGCAGCGCAGTAGTAGTTCGACATTCAGTTTTAATAAACAACTTTCAAAAATGACGAACTAACAAAACAAAATAACAATACTATACTATACACCTCACGCACTAGAACACACTGACTACAACTCCATACATCAAACAGACGGTAAACACTTACTTGGAGCTGAACATACAGCGGGTGAAATAAGTATTGAACACGTCACCATTTTTCTCAGTAAATATATTTCCAAAGGTGCTATTGACATGACATTTTCACCAGATGTTGGTAACAACCCAAGTGATCCATACATACAAGAAACCAAAACAAATAAGTTCAGAAATTAAGTTATGTGTAATAATGTGAAATGACACAGGGAAAAAGTATTGAACACATGAAGAAAGGGAGGTTCAAAAAGGCATGGAAAGCCAAGACAACAGCTGAAAACTATCAGTAATTAAAAAGCAATCCAGCCCCCCGTCAGTGCAAATTAATATCAGCTGGTTCAGTCCCAACTGAATGTGGAAAGACAATCATTTCACCATAAATTTGCCTCGACCAGGTGCTCCTCGTAAATTTATGGTGAAATGATTGTCTTTCCACTTCCTTATTATGGCCCCAACAGTGCTCACTGGAACAGAAGCTTAGAAATGTGCCTATAACCAATGCCATCATTATGTTTTGCAACAATTAGGTTGCGAATGTCTTGAGACAGCTCTTTGCTTTTACCCATCATGAGATGTGTCTTGTGTGACACCTTGACAATGAGACCTTTTTGTAGGCCATCAGTTGGGACTGAACCAGCAGATATTAATTTGCACTGACAGGGGGCTTAATTGCTTTTTAATTACTGATAGTTTTCAGCTGTTGTCTTGGCTTTCCATGCCTTTTTGAACCTCCCTTTCTTCATGTGTTCAATACTTTTTCCCTGTGTCATTTCACATTATTACACATAACTTAATTTCTAAACGTATTTGTTTTGGTTTCTTTGTATGTATGGATTACTTGGGTTGTTACCAACATCTGGTGAAACGTTCATGTCAATAGCACCTTTGGAAATATATTTACTGAGAAAAATGGTGACGTGTTCAATACTTATTTCACCCGCTGTATATACACAATGACCCACCACCCCGGTGTGGAACATACAAACATATGTAGGATCCCTAATTAGAGACAATGCACTGCAGCTGCCTCTAATTAGGGATCTACCACAAACCACCACAAACCACCACCAGAAACAGAAATAATAGATCTGTCAGACTCTGACCATGGTATTATAGAGAAGCAAAAGGCTTCTCTATGGCCAGAGCCTGACAGAACCTCCAGCGAAGGTCCGCTGCCCGGAACCTCCAGCGAAGGTCCACAGCCCGGAACCTCCAGCGAAGGTCCGCAGCCCGGAACCCCCAGCGAAGGTCCGTAGCCCAAAGCCTACAGCGAAGGTCGGTAGCCCGGAACCCCCAGCGAAGGTCCGCAGCCCGAAACCTCACAAAGTCTGCTCCGCTCCTGAGCCAGAGCAGTCGGCTCCACCGGTGCCCATTCTGGGTCCAGCCATCTGCTCCGCTCCAGAGCCTGAGCAGTCCGCTCCACCGGTGCCCAATCCGGGTCCAGCCGTCTGCTCCGCTCCTGAGCCAGAGCAGCTTGCTCCACCGGTGCCCAAACCGGGTCCGGCTGTCTGCCCTGCTCCTGAGCCAGAGCAGTCCGCTCCACCAGTGCCCAGTCCGGGTCTGGCCGTCTGCTCCGCTCCAGGGCCAAAGCAGTCCGCTCCACCAGTGCCCAGTCCGGGTCTGGCCGTCTGCTCCGCTCCAGGGCCAAAGCAGTCCGCTCCACCGGTGCCCAGTCCTGGCCCGGTTGTTTTCCTCGCTCCATGGCGGGAGTCGTTTACCCCACCGGTGCCCAGTCCGGGCCCAGTTATGTGTCCCGCTCCATGGCCGGGGCCGTTTACCCCACCGGTGCCCAGTCCAGGCCCGTTTAATTGCCCAGCTCCATGGCCGGAGCCGTTGCCCCACCGGTGCCCAGTCCGGACCCGGTTGTTTTTCCCCGCTCCATGGCCGGCCGGAGCCGTTTGCCCCACCGGTGCCCAGTCCGGGCCCGGTTGTTTTCCCCGCTCCATGGCCGGAGCCGTTGGCCCCACCGGTGCCCAGTCCGGGCACGGTTGTTTTCCCCGTTCCATGGCCGGAGCCGTTTGCTACTGTCAGGCTCTGGCCATAGAGAAGCCTATTTGCTTCTCTATGTAACCAGGGTCAGAGTCTGACAGGTCTATTCTTTCTGTATCTGGTGGTGGTTTGCGTTGGATCCCTAATTAGAGGCAGCTGCTTCGCATTGTCTCTAATTAGGGATCCTACATAGGCTTGTAATATTCACACTGGGTTGTGGGTCGTTGTCGATTATTTCGCAGTCACGGTGACAGTAAGTGTGCAACATTTTGTTACGTCCGTCCGTTCATTCATGTTTGTTTTGGTGAACGTGACATTGTGTCTATCAGGTTTGTTCAGTAGTTCTTCATTTGTAAATATTTATTATACACAGTAAATTAAAATAAAATGTCGAACTACTATCCCTGTGCTGCGTCTTGGTCTCCCTATGCACCCTCTCGTGACAGGTGGGGTAGGGGCCTTGAAACTGAACAGCTAGAAAATGAGTCACATGTCTCCTGCTCTAATGAGTCACGTGTCACTGCTCCATTGACGTCAGTGAACAGCGAGAGGCGTTCCACTTGGGGAGGCCTTTTCACAAATACTCAGATGACCTCTACCTGTCTCTCTCTCTTTCCTCTCTCTCTGCCTCTTTCACTTTCTCTCCATCTGACTCTCTCTCTCCCTCTCTCCATCAGCCTCTTTCCCTTTCTCTCTCTCTCTGCCTCTTTCCCACTCTCACACAGACACCGACTGAGTTTACATACTAATATCAATAAAATCCATGTCCCAAGTTGATGTCTTCCTCCTGGCTGAAGCCTCCTCCTCCTGCTGATTTCCCCATCAGACTGCCCTAATTCACACAGTCTCCTGAGGAGTCATGAAAGTGCTACCTGTTTTGTCTGTGTTCTCTTCCCAGCTTTCCCCCTCTCCTCCTCCCTCCACTGTACTGCTGAGGAGGACTGCCTGTAGATGCTGCTGGTGCTGGAGCTACAGTCCAGTAATTAATCTCTTCAGAAGACGAGTGAGATTCCAGATGGTCCCGCCTCTGATGGTGTGTGTGTGTGTGTGTGTTTTGTTATTTTATTGGATTATTAACTTCTATTTAATGACCTCGCTCCATTTTGCCTAATCCACTTCCACATTGGAGCCCTATGTGTGCCTACCTTGGGTAAAGAAACAACCCTGAGTCAGCCCAACAACAGCACAGACAGTAGAGTAAGATTTGGAAGTAAGGGTTTCCTTAGTCATCTGCTCTCAATCTCTTTTTTCCACTTCTCTGAGGAGATTTGATATTACGTGTGAGAAATGTCAGCACCATGGACAGCTCCGTCTCCGTCCATAGGCCCAAATATATAGTGAATGGAATTTAAACTGCGACTGAATAAATAACCTGCTCTTTGTGCCCCATGTTGTGTCTGTATGTGGATAGATGTCAGGGTTAGTATGAGCAACTTGCAACAGAGGAATGTGGATCTGTTGAACGCTCACATCCTCACACTCCCGACACGCAGAGTCTTTCGCAAAATCAATAATCCAATATGTTCAGTCAGAGATAAAGGATGATCAGAAAATAGGTGCATCCGCCCAGAGAGAAGCTTCCATCACGCGGGGCTTGCACATTACAGGAGACAGAAGGGGAACAGAAGGGGAGAACACCAAATAGATTCTCGCGAGAGTGTCAATCACATGCACAGTAATGATAACACGGGAGACAAATGAAGGCAATAACCAGCAATGGGATTAGACTTCCTATGAAAGTGCGGATGTGGGCGATTTGGGGCATTTGTCTCCACTATATTGTGCAAATATGGCAACATATTTGGCTCATATTGTTAACGAGCCAGGCACTTTAAAAATCAGGAATATACCTACAATTATTAGCATGGTCCTGATCAGAATTACTGCATCAGCTATTACTCAACTCAGGTAAAGCACACAGGGAGATTTTCATTGAAAAAAAGTGGTATTACTTATGTCGACAGATTTCTAACAGAATATACAAGAAAAACATATGGCTATATTACTATTTAGCACTTGCTCCCATTTGCCGCAAAGCCTATTAATTACCCTTTTCACACCACTGAGCCAAACCGAGCTTAGCCAAGCTGTACTAGGCTAGCCTGGTTGGTTACACATCCACCACATTCTTTTCAGTTGACTAAACATAGGCCCAGACTACTTTGATTTGTGGTCTAATATCCTCACTCAGAGAGATGATAAAAGGGGGTTTTAGTTGGATGGCTGTTCTTCTATGTGGGTAGGGGGAAATCATGCGTATAAAAGCACCTGGGTGGCTGAAATAGCTTTATAAAACGACTTTCAGAATTCCGAATGCGATGCATCACAGCAGCCCCGAGCGAAAAGCCAAAGGTGTAGGCGGTAAAGGAGGTAATCGCCTCAATAGCGCGTTCGGCCATTTCTTCGATGTGATTGTGAGCTGAGCCGCAGCCCAACCATCTGCCGTCTCCCGGGACGTTAGAACAAACCAAGGTAGAAAACGAACATTTTTCACCTCACTCACATATCAAACCACCCATGTGTCAATAATACAGGGAGGCTAGGAAAATATGTGTCACTGTAAGAGAGGTCCATGAGTTTAGTGAAGAGGTATAAGCACATATCAACATATGCATATGTTTTAAATTATTTTATGAGGATGACCATCAGATCATAGGCATTTTTAAATAAATAATGTCATTTTGGGCCATTGAATAAATGCTCTGCAGCACATCTATCAATCTTCTTGCAATTGATAGCCTGCAGGTTTCACAAAGCGCTGAGTTTAGTGACCCAACAGGGACACAATCAGTGTCAAGTCTGTCTGGGGGAATAGAGGCCCTAAGAAATCAGAGGCCATATTCGCACCATGTCACAATGTGTCGCTTAATCGACTACGTGACTGTGGATGCTATTGCTGAGGATATTTGCAGGGACAAATGATTGTTTAGCACTCCGTTCTTAGGAGAGTGCAGTCTGTGTCCCCTGTGTGGCGTCTGACCCTGAACAGCAGTCTACTCAGACGGCCTAGGCAACTTCCCTGTCCCTCATCAAAATACTGCCAGCATGAATACAATATTGTGATAATCTCATCTCTGCCTCATGCACGCATGCATTTGTCAGGAAGGTAAAACTTATGTAAAAGTCTAGACAAATAGTTATTTTTATAATTTTTTCACCTTTCCATTTCATTGCCTCTAGGCTCCAGCTATAATGACCAGCATGGCTCCTGGTGAGTTTTCATGTTAGTTGTGCATAATGTTTTGGTTCTGCTAGAAGTCTCCAGGTCTCATTAAATTTTATCTTTGACTACATGATTCCGTTTTCAATAAATAACATCAACCTTGCTTGACAAATGAAATCTGCTATATTATGTAGATACATATCCAGAATACTGAATGTGCAATGTGTTGTGGGGACCGGGGTAGCATACATACAAAAGACTAAAGCAGGCCGATATGTCTGTAGCTGTTAAGGTTGAGTTAATTGGCTACATACAGCCTAATCAGGTCTGGCTGAAAATTCCTCTCCAGCCTGTATCAATTTGCAGCTAAATGGGAACGGTCCGCCAGAGATGTATCAGAATTAGTCATGTGTTTTTCATTACCCTTTGTTCTCTCTCAGTCAAACACATCTGCGGTCACAGGTTAATTTCTGCAGTAGGCTATAACACAAGGGAAGGATAGAGTGTGAATTGTGTTCCAATGTCCCAAGACCTTGTGGTACGATTTAGAAGCACTTGAGCTATCAGAATACAAAAACCACTCCTAGTGTAGCAGAGCACGATACTTGTGTACCAACAGTGTATAGGACCTTAACATAATTACAATACAGTGGCTGACATGTAGAAGAGGTGACACCGCCCCCTAGGGCCAGCGTCATATATTGCACACACTTATATTCTTATTGTAGCAACATCTAGAAAAGCAAGAACACTTCCCCTGTAACCTGGTGTTTACTCCAAATGTAGGAATCGTAGGTTATCACAAATAGCCCCAACAATAATAACACCCTGGGTGAAGACATTTTGAGTTAAACAGAACGAGGCAAAGACATTTTGAGTTAAACAGAACGAGGCAAAGTGAGAATGAGAACTAGAGGATGTGATAGAGAAGATGAGGAGGAAGGGAACTTCCCTTGGCTGTGGGCTGCAGATGCTGGGAGCAGTGGCAGCTGGTGGGGCTGGGCACACCTGTCTGTGGCTCTCTCCGTCTCCCTCTGCTCTGGTGTGACTGTGGAGAAGGTGACAGATGGAGTCCAAAGGTTCTGCTCCAGTCCCAGCGCTGCTCCTGCAGTCTGCCTGCCTAGCTCTGCTGGCTGCCCAGGATGAGGGCCAGGAGCCAGGGGAACATGTTGGCCATGCCCAGCCACGGGGGCCAACTGCTTACAGAGTGGGGTCGCCCTGCCTGGTGCTCACCTCTGCTGCCACACACACACTCTGCCTGCTCCCTGTGGAAGAAATAACAACATGTCAATTATTAGACAAAGCAATCTGTGAATTCAAATCAAATCAAATATCATTTGTCACATGCTTTGTAAACAACATGTGTAGACTAACAGTGAAATGTTTACTTACAGGCCCTTCCCAACAATGCAGAGAGAAAAATTATTGTGATGAAGCTGAATACAGGTTGCTGGTTCGAATACCTGAGCTAACAAGGTGAAAAACCTGTCGATGTGTCCTTGAGCAAGGCACTTAACCCTAATTTGCTCCAGGGGCGCCGTACTACTATGGCTGACCCTGTAGGGAGGCCGGCATTGTAAATAAGAATTTGTTCTTAACTGACTTGCCAGGTTAAATAAAATAAATAAAACAATACACTGATGCATATAGTCTTATTAGAGAATAGTATTGAATATCATTGGGGACCAATGCTTACTCACCCAAACTCACAGAATGTGTATGAATGTACATTCATTCTCAGCAGCAGTCATGTTGAGAGCTACAGTAACATACCCAGCAATCCTCTGCAATAAGTCAGTAGAACATTTCGGTCTGTGGTCCCCTACGACTTCTTTGTATGCGTGGCTTGCGTGCACTGTGTGACAACATGATGAGAAGACAATCCTGACTCAGGAGGAACAGCATAGTGGGGGTTGATGAGAGTAACTGTGTGGCAAATCAATGCCATACAGCCATACAGAGTGGAGTGTTATGAGACATAAACAAGCAAATGTTGCTTGATCTAT
The DNA here is from genome assembly GCA_023634145.1 of Thymallus thymallus. Taxonomy (NCBI): domain Eukaryota; kingdom Metazoa; phylum Chordata; class Actinopteri; order Salmoniformes; family Salmonidae; genus Thymallus; species Thymallus thymallus. The sequence goes on from CM042398.1 coordinate 14,709,590, forward strand.
TGGTCTTCCTATTAGCCTCATGCTCATTTGTTTGTGTTCATACCCTGGACACTAATTACTGGTGTCTCTGAGGGGTCTTTGGTCTGGTTTGCTAACTACCTCTCTCAAAGAGTGCAGTGTATAAAGTCAGAAATTCTGCTGTCTCAGCCACTGCCTGTCACCAAGGGTGTACACCAAGGCTCAATCCTAGGCCCCACGCTCTTCTGAGTTTACATCAACAACATAGCTCAGGCAGCAGGAAGCTCTCTTATCCATTTATATGCAGATGATACAGTCTTATACTCAGCTGGCCCCTCCCTGGATTTTGTGTTAAATGCTCTACAACAAAGCTTTCTTAGTGTCCAACAAGCTTTCTCTACCCTTAACCTTGTTCTGAACACCTACAAAACAAAGGTCATGTGGTTTGGTAAGAAGAATGCCCCTCTCCCCACAGGTGTGATTACTACCTCTGAGGGTGACCAGGGGGCCCAATGGGGGGGGGCTTTGCATGGCATGATGGGAGGTCAGTGACACAGCCTGTTGGGATCTGAAGGGATGGCGAGATCATGTGGACCTCTAAGTAAAAGTTGCAGACTCGCAGGATTTCTGGTCACTCTTAGATATTGTGGTAATAAAGTAGAACATGTGGGAAATGGATCTTGTCGTCCATAGGTTGAACCACCACACAAAAGATAAAAACACATCTACGATTCTACAATTTGGCAATTACCATTATCAAGACAGACAAAGCCCCTCCATTATCAGTGAATATGAAATGAATTTTCAGCAAATAATTCAGCCATTTTCATTCATGACTCAATCCCAGAGGAAATTGCCAGATGAAGACATGCCGTCAGCCTTCAATGGAGGAGAAGAAAAGAGAAGAGTGAAAACAAAAGGAAGACAGACTGGTGTCATTGATAAAGATATTATGCTTGGCCAGAGACATGGTCTTTTCTATCAGGGCTGGTGATGGTAGCAGAGGGGGTAAGGTGTGTAGGGTGTTGGGTGGTGGTGCGGCGCTAATCAGCTGCTGGCAAGCGTGTGAGTGTGCTGTCTCCTTGCGGCGGATCCCCAGTTCGAAAGGGTTTGAAGTTTAATGATGCCAGCTGCCAGCCTTGCCAGTCTGCAGGCATTAATGAGCTGGCAGCGCTGGTGGCTCGGGCCACAGCACCTGAGAATGCAGCATGCGTTTCAGGGGGGGCGGGGTCCTACCGGGGCTGTCGAGGGGCCTGCTGGAGACCCAGGACGGCACGGAAGGCCCGCATCTCTTTGAAGAGCTCCCTCATTTCCATATTCCATTACGCACCGCTGACTGACAAGGCCCAGCCAGATGTTCTATTTTCAGCTATTTAAATTTTGACCTGCTTTCTTTACACAGTTGAAGAAAATATTAGATTTGATTTAATCAACACACAGATGCCATGGATGATACGTACTTGGAGATAGATGTTTGTTTTATCTGTTGTCTATATTCTTCTACTATATCTTACCCCTCTGAGTAAAGGTGTTGAAAACACACAGACAGTAGCTGCCATTTAACTTCTGAATCAGGAAATGTTCCTAAGTGACTAGGCACCTTAGACTCCAGCACAGTCCCTGATTTATTCCAATGGTATTTCCTTTGAATTGGCTGTAAAATTGCAGTGTCCTTAGTCAATCTCTCACTCAAAACTAAATCGACAGCCCTGACCTTTCTAGGTGTCTGCAGCAAATGGCACTTTATCAGAGGGAGTGAAGGAGCCCTAGGATAAATGTGATTGTGTTGGTATACAACAGCATTGACTTCACTCTGTGCATGCCTATGGATTTGTTTGTGCATGATTGAGTTGTATTAGATAACAAAATGATGGCAGAGGAAGATCGATAGTGATCAGGGGGAGAAAGGGAGCAGATATAGAGACAAACTTTTATTTGGACAGGAAATATATAGCTAAAATGACCTCTCCACAACCTCACCCCTTTTCTCTCTGAATGAATGAAATTAGGCCAAAGGAAGACAGGTATTTAGAAAAATCGTGTTGGGTGTCTATGAGAGTGATTGTGTATGGAGTGGTAAACAGTACAGCTGTTTCTGGTCTGGGTGTGTAGAGTGCCTGAGAAACCACAGTTCTGGAGAGAGAGAGGGCTGTCAACATATGAGCATATTCATCACTCTAATTCAATCAGGTTTTAGCACTCGCAGCTTGTAACCCAATCATGAGCCTGATTTCCCTTTTAGCAGCCCTTGCCACCTGTCATCACCACACAGTGTGTGTCAGATGAGGGTGTGTCATTGGTATTATACACTGGGGTCGGTACAGCACAGCTGCAGGTGTGAGGGGTCACCTGCTGCCGGTCAAACCTCATTTGTACTGAAATAAATCTTGATATACTATACAGTTTATTATTAAAATCCACCTCATGATTCCTATTCTTCATTGTTTTAATCAAATAATAATACACAGCACAGAGCTCTGAAGCAATCTAAATCTCTAAATATCTCTGCAAACATATCTAATATAAGATATTCATAACCAAGATTTACCAGAGAATCTGTCTACTAAGAACACTATGATCCTGGGTAAACATTAATATTCCCAGAGAGAGAGCAGTGACTGTTCTGATAAAGATAGAAACTCCTGCTCTTTGCCTCAATAGGTTATAAATTGTCAAAGAAAACATGATTAATATTAGAAGACTAAATGTCATGTTTACTTCGGATTTGAAATTACAGTTGAACTCTGTGAACTACAGTGATGTTGGGGGAATGAGCTAGGGATGGAGGGGGGCATTGGAGAATTATTGCTGTTGTATATTGAAGCTGAAAACTAATGAAAGTGTGCTGGTGGCATGTGAACTGTGACACCCAGTGTTGCTGTGTTTACCAATAAATGTACTACTCACCAAACATGGGAGACAGATCTCTGCTTTGTTCATGCTGCTATTGAAACCCTGCGCGTGCATGTATTATCATGTGACTCAGATTGCCTGGGTGTCTGGGATTGGCATCCAATGCTGACAGCCATCCAGTTATACACTATAATACCAGGTTAAACTGCTATGTAACATAAACATGCCTGTCTGACAGATCTAATATCTGTTCGCATAGCATAAAGTACACATGAATGTGAATACATAATTAGTACCTGGGTACACACATACAAACTTGCACACACACACACAAACTGTGGTGGACGCACTCCAGGGGATATACTTTATAAATGGATGGAGTGTTGCTAGTCTGGTGTTCCTGGCAGACATAACGCCTGTTGTGACCTGCAGAAGACATTGCTGCAGCAACATTCACCTGGCTCCACATACTCATCATTTTCTCTCAGCCGCTCTGGCAGTGCAGCGACAAAAACGGCCTTGTCCAGCCAAGAGGTCAGTGGTCATGCGAAAAAGAGTAAAGATGCTGGTCAGTGGTTAAGGTGAGCCAGGACCTTTGAAGAAGTCATGCAAACGGTTTCCTTTGTGCAGTGCAGAGCTGTCACTCTCAGCCGGTTTCTCACTGCTGTTCTTCCACTTTATGTGGCTTTCTATTCATATGTGAAGTCATCCTTGACATTTTCAGCGTTGCGTTGGCTGCACATCCTTGTCAGCGTTTTCCCAGCCTGAGAGATGCACATGTGACCTGATGACATTTACAAACTCATCAGGCAGAGCCATGACATTCCAGGAGAAACAGCTCTGCACCAGTCTCCCTGAGAACCCAGTTTTATCTGCTCAATGTATTACTCTCAAGCACATTATTGCTTGTGAATACAATGCCAACCTCTACAGTTTGTCTGCGTTATTCTTTACTCCCACCTGCCTGGTTTTAGTCAGTGAGTGATTACAGACCTTCAGAAAACATGGCCCATAATGGTGCAGTGCAGCTTTGAACAGATGGCCAGACCATTTGAAGATCTATCAAAGGCACACAACACTGACATGTCAAGGGCCCATCTGATAACTTGTGGGTGAGCACCACTAGAGGGAGCATTTGCAGTATCACGTACATGGAGTCACATTCTGTAGATTGGAGGCTGGACTGTAGTCAAGCGTAGTATGAAATACATGCAGACAAAGGCACCAGGGGGAAAAGGAGGACAAAAAGGTGGCATGAGGTATAAACCACAAGTTAAATGTTCAGTCAAGCCAGTGCAGGAAGACAATAATGACTGACCAGAACAAACATAACGTGGTACCAGAATATCACGTTTCAGGATGAAATCATAAGTCCCTTTTAAACGCTTACTACAAATAAATACAGAGACGCATCATTTTCTCTGTACACAGGAGGTGAAGACTCCTAAACTTTATTGCTGCATAGAACCATGAGGTATGAGAAGAAAAAAAAAGAGCTGCTGAACTTGTGTGGTTTAGCCTCTTTGCATCCACTGGGTTCAAGTTAGAGGTTTAAGGGAAGTCAGTCTGTGGGGATAAGTCATTTTGTTCTCAAGCCTTTGGTCCAGCAGTAGATCAGAGTTCAGAAGTCAGGACCCTCCTTCTTCAGCTTGCTGTAGTCCATGTTCACGGAGTAAAACTATGAATGAAATGAAGGAACAAGAAAGATTAAGGACAAGACCATCAGAGGGAATATTGAGGAATAACAGTAGCTATACTGAGCAAAAACCTGCCTTTACTTTCTGAATCATTCCCAGGTCTGTTATTCAGTCAGTGTCCAAATTGCTTTGTTGTCGGGACTGACAAGTAGATAGTTTAGTAAGTAATCTGATCAACCAAACAGAATAATCTTGTTTAATTAATTCACCTATGGGATTAGTGAAATCACACTACAGCGCAATGAAATGAATGGCTCAAGCAACTACACTAATATGCTCCCTCCCTGTGCTGTACAACCTCTGCTCACTACCATGTGGGGCAGACCAAGTTTAATGCATTGGCCATTTTGACGCAGTATGATCCATTATGTCTAGATAAATGTAAGTGAGCGACCTACCTTGTGCTTCTGTGTGGGAGCAGTCTTGTTCCATGGCTCGGGGTTGCCGTTGCGATTCCAACTATAGAAACAGACAACATGCATATCGAAATGAAACGTTTAACTAATAGCAATATACCTGTCCAGCACATTGAAGTAGACACTGGTGTCTGACTTATGACTAGCTATAACTAAAGTTACATCAAAACACTCAATGTCAATCCAGTTACTATGCAGATCCATTTTCAGACTGTTTCAATTTGGACTGGAGCATTATTAGCAGCTTGTTTTATAAGGGCCCTTACCTGACATGGGGTCCCATTGCCAGGCGCAAGAGGTATCCCCCAGACATAACCATCCCTCCACCGATGAAGATGAAGAGGGGGACCAACTGGAGGGAATAGAAAAGATTTAGGGGGAACAATAGCAGGAGGACAGGGTAAAGTGGCAGTCAAGGGAAATATGGCTATAATAGGGCTGACCCCATTTACTCAACTGGTCCATTGTTTGGTCAATAGATTATTATTATTAATTTTTTTAATGGCACACTAGACACCTGTCTGATTCTTGCCTCAGTGGACTAATTAATTGCGGAGGCCACTGGGGACGGCACATTCCATCACACCAAAATGTGCATTGCCAATGCAAGGCACTGGTGCCGTGAGGGTATGAGAAAATGTAGAAAACAAGTGAAATTCCATTGGTTTTATATAAATGGAACCTTTGGACCTGATGCCATTTGTGAGAAGAAAATGTGTCTTGGGTATAATTTAGGTGAGTGTGGCTTGGATGTACAAGGTTTGTGTCTCTCCAGAATATGCGCTCTCACTCCAATGTGTACATTCATTGTTTCATAACTAAATTGGTTTGCCCTTTGAGTGTATCAATTCACCATTACATATATGACCAGTAGTACATTTAACATTAATTCCCATTATTTCTAATCTACGTTTGTTAGGTTACGGTCATTTATGTTAATGCATTCAATATATTATTACAGTAGTTTAACATTCTCATTGCCCGAGTGGACACGTTTTCAGATCTCACAACCTATGCTACACTTGTGAGAAACACGTTTTGGTTTATTTCATTCCATTTATGAGTTTTGTCAATTTATTCATTGTATTTTGTTTGGAGTGCTCCTGTCAATGTTGAGGAAGGCTACCTGGCCTAGGCTACCTGGCCTAGGCTACCTGGCCTAGGCTACCTGGCCTAGGCTACCTGGCCTACGCGCAAATGTAAATGTGCCCATTTAGGGATGTCCGATAGTATTTCTTAACTCACCATCACTAATGAGCTGTGGAGCTTCTCAAAGTGTTGTTTTTCTTCACATCAAAACAGCAAGTAAACGATCTTACTTTACATCCATTGAGATTGACAACAGTTCCTCGCTGTATTCGAGAAAAAAAAATGTCCAGCTTGCTCATTTTCGATAACCACCGAGCCTCGGCGTGAAAATAAAAATGTAATGCTCTGATCCAGTGGAAACATCATAAAATACATTATTCCTTCTCATCCCTAGCGCAAATACAGCTGTGTCAGTTCGCAGCTCGCTGGCGCATTCAATAGTTGATCGTGCAAGCTATGGGCCGGACCCAGTTGATACAATGTTTCAAGTTCGTTGCAGACAACGTAGCGAAATTAATGGAATTGAAGAACATTAAATTAACCACCCCTCATAGATAGATAGATAGATAGATAACTTTATTGATCCCCCGGGGGGGAAATCTCATAATACATTCATACATATTCAATGTGATTTATAGGATATTGTTCTACCTGCAATGTTATATTGGCTTTATGTAGTTCATTTTTGCCTAGTTGGCAATTGTACAAAAATACCTAATTCTAGTGACTAGGTCGTTCTGCGACACTGGCATAGTAGCCTGTCCTCGGTTAACCGTCTCGCCCTTGACTGAGTTGAGGCCTACTTTGGCAGATCACACTTCCAGCAACTAACCATCTGGCTAAACACGCTCGCGCCATCGGACAGTCACTTAAAAATGGTAAATAATAGTAACTATACTATTCAATTCCATTTTAGACCTTCCCCTTTCAAGACAATAACCCACTGTACTGGCGCCAACTAGCTAACTAGTTAGCAAACAGGGCCGTTTTAGGTATGTCGCAAATGCCATCACTTGTCAATCAACAAGCAACAACGATGCAAACACAATCGTTATATTCAATCTTGTCTGTTTCCAAACACGAAACAATACACGACAAAAACGCGACATTTGTTGGGGGAAACGAGTATATTCGTTAACTTTATACCGTTAACTAAAAAACGACGTCAAATTTAAAGCTAACGTTAGAACAATGCCACCCCCCAAAAAAAACAAATCTATACGATTTAGCAAACTTCCCGATTTCACATGTACTTACAGCTGGGTGGCTTTTAAGTTGCCGGCTAACTGTGCTCAGCATTGTGAAGGTTTACTTCTTCCAATTTGTACAGCAATAACCGGATTAAAGTAGGCCTTGCCAGGCAGAAACTGATCTTGTATCAGAGATAGCCTGTCGTTTCCAATGGGAGCAAATTAACGAATCATAGTGGGCCGAACAAGCAGTGAGGTGGGAGCCAAGCACGAGCTAGTGAGACCCTATTGGCGCATTTTAGCCCTCATGAGTAAACGCCTATTCTGAAGTGCGCGTGTGCAATAATTAAATTCGACCTTGCACATAAACGACGCTATTTTGTACAACTTTAACTAATGGTAAAGTCTACAGATTATAGTTTTGGAAAAAGAAACCTATAATGAGATCAAATTTTTTATCGATGAAAAAATGTGCAGAATGTTGGCCAAAATCCATCTCGCTCGATCTTCTCCAACTGCTGGCCACTGGGCTTCCTCTCATCACCATATTTGGTAGTGAGTGGAAACGCCAACTGGATGCTTCACATTTATACATCCGGTAAAATATCTGGCTCATTGTTCTATCTGTGGAGATTCCTCACGCCCTTGAGCTCTCGTCTCCTTCTTCTTCATTTATTTCACCTTTATTTAACCAGGTAGGCCAGTTGAGAACAAGTTCTCATTTACAACTGCGACCTGGCCAAGACAAAGCAAAGCAGTGCGACAAAAAACAACAAAGAGTGACACATGAGAATAAAACAAACGTACAGTCAATAACACAATAGAGAATCTATATACAGAGTGTGCAAATGTAGTGCAAAATGCAGTAAGGTTAGGAAGGTAGGACAATAAATAGGCCATAGTGGCGAAATAAGTTACAGATTAGAATTAACTCTGGAGTGATAGATGTGCAAATGATGATGTGCAAATAGAGATATTGGAGTGCAAAATTAGCTAAAATAATAAATATGGGGATGAGGTAGTAGGGTGGGCTATTTACAGATGGGCTATATACAGGTGCAGTGATCGATAAGCAGCTCTGACAGCTGATGTTTAAAGTTATTGAGGGAGATGGTAGTCTCTAGCTTCAAGGATTTTTGCAGTTTGTTCCAGTCATTGGCAGCTGGAAGGAATGGCGGCCAAAGGAGGTGTTGGCTTTGGGGGTGACCAGTGAAATATACCTACTGGAGCGCATGCTACGGGTGGGTGTTGCTATGGTGACCAGCGAGTTGAGATAAGGCAGGGATTTACCTAGTAAAGACTTATAGATGACCTGGAGCCAGTGGGTTTGGCGATGAATATGTAATGAGGGCCAGCCAACGAGAGAATACAGGTCGCAGTGGTGGGTAGTAAATGGGGCTTTGGTAACAAAACGGATGGCACTGTGATAGATTACATCCAATTTGCTGAATAGAGTGTTGGAGGCTATTTTGTAAATGACATCGCCGAAGTCAAGGATCGGTAGGATAGTCAGTTTTACAAGGGCATGTTTGGCAGCATGAGTGAAGGAAGCCCTGTTTCGGAATAGGAAGCCGATTCTAGATCTAATCTTGGATCGGACATGGTCAACGTGAGTCTGGAAGTTGAGTTTACAGTCTAACCAGACGCCTAGGTATTTGTAGGTGTCGACGTATTCCAAGTCAGACCCGTCGAGAGTAGTGATGATAGTCCGGTGGGCGGGTGCGGGCAGCGTTCGATTGAAAAGCATGCACTTAGTTTTACTAGCATTTAAGAGCAGTTGGAGGCCACGGAAGGAGTGTTGTATGGCATTGAAGCTTGCCTGAAGGTTAGCCAACACAGTTTCCAGAGAGGGGCCAGATGTATACAGAATGGTGTCATCTGCGTTGAGATGGATCAGAGAGTCACCAGCAGCAAGAGCGACATCGTTGATGTATATAGAGAAAAGGGTTGGCCCAAGAATTTATCCCTGTGGCACCCCCATAGAGACTGCCAGAGGACTGGACAATAGGCCCTCCGATTTGACACACTGAACTCTGTCTGAGAAGTAGTTGGAGAACCAGGCAAGGCAGTCACTTGAGAAACCAAGGCTGTTGAGTCTGCCAATAAGTGCGGTGATTGACAGAGTCGAAAGCCTTGGCCAGGTCGATGAAGACGGCTGCACAGTACTGTCTTCTGTTGATGGCAGTTATGATATCGTTTAGTACCTTGAGCGTAGCTGAGGTGCACCCATGACCAGCTCGGAAACCAGATTGCATGGCGAAGAAGATACGGTGGGATTCGAAGTGATCGGTGATCTGTATATTAACTTGGCTTTCGAAGACTTTGGAAAGGCAGGGCAGGATGGATATAGGTCTGTAACAGTTTGGATCTAGAGTGTCTCCCCCTTTGAAGAGGGGGATGACCGCGGCAGCATTCCAATCTCTAGGGATCTCAGACGATACGAAAGAGAGGTTGAACAGGCTAGTAATAGGGTTTGCAACAATTGTGGCGGATAATTTTAGAAAGAAAGGGTCCAGATTGTCTAGACCAGCAGATTTGTAGGGGTCCAGATTTAGCAGCTCTTTCAGAACATCAGCTGTTCGATAGGTTCGATATTCCGGATGAGTTGAAAAGGCGACAGTATGGACGTAGGGCGGGATTGAAGTGTAAGGCGAAGCTGAGGAAGTACAAGCCGGCAATACCGTCTATCATTATGGGAAACGTGAGATCGCTGCATAACAAAATGGACGAGCTTGAGGCTCTTGTCCGTGGTCAAATAGACTATCGGGAAGCGAGCCTAATGTTTTTTACTGAGACTTGGCTGAACGATAACATCCCCATAGAGAACGTCACTATCGGCGGGTTCCGGACCATCAGAGCAGACAGGGATAGCGTTTCTTCCGGTAAGAGCAAGGGTGGTGGTCTGGCTTTATTAGTTAACAACAGATGGTGTAATCCGAGCCATATTACTCTTAAGGAAGAGTTTTGTAGCCCGGACATTGAGCTGTTACCCGTTAGCCTGAGACCCTACTATTTGCAGAGGGAATTCACGGCGGCCATTGCTGATATTGTTTACATCCCGCCCTCCGCGGATGCAAACACAGCATGTGACGTCATCCACTCTGTTATCGCAAGGTTACAGACAGCGCATCCCAGTGCTTTCTTTGCCATTTCGGGGGATCTTAACCATGCATCTCTCTCTTCAACGCTGCCCACGTTCGAACAGTTCGTGAAGTGCCCAAACAGGAACAATAAAACTCTGGACTTGTTATATGCTAATGTGAAGGACGCATACAACTCCACTGCACTCCCTCCCCTCGGTAGATCGGATCACAACCTTGTCCACCTCACTCCACTCTACAGGCCTTTGGTCCAACAGCAGCCTGCGACCACTAGGACCATTAGGAGATGGTCCCTGGATGCGAATGAGGCCCTACAGGACTGCTTTGAAACAACAGACTGGGATATGCTCGGTGAGGCTCATGGGGAGGACATCGATGGACTTACTGACTGCATAATGGACTATATAATTTTTTGTGTAGACAACACTGTACCCACCAGGAAGGTACGCTGTTTTCCAAATAATAAACCCTGGGTCACCAGCGACCTGGACAAATTGAAATGCGTCCAGAGCGAGCTGAAGTTGCGGATTGCTGAGGGGAAGAGAGTGTATAAGGAGAATATGGAGGACAAGCTGAGGCAGAGCCAGGTGAGAGAGGTGTGGAAGGGTATGAGAAATATCACTGGCTTCAAAAAGTCAAACAGTGGGCAGACGGAGGTGACCCAGGACAGAGCCAATAAGCTGAACCAATTTTTTAATAGGTTTGATACTGGCCCTGTCCACCTACCTTCCAGCTCCCCAGACCACACACCCTCACGGCTGTCCCACCCCCACTTTGCTCACAACACCTCTGCTGAGACAATCAGCGACCCCACCTGGGCTGGCTTTCACCACCAACCAAGTGAAGAGAGAGCTGGAGAGACTACATCAGTGGAAAGCAGCGAGCCCTGATGGCATCAGCCCAAGGGTGCTTAGGGTCTGTGCTGACCAACTGTGTGGAATACTCCAGCGTCTCTTCAACCTTAGCCTGAGCCTAGAAAGGGTCCCTGTGCTGTGGAAAACATCCTGCCTCGTCCCAGTGCCCAAGAAGGCACACCCCACTGTCCTGAATGACTTCAGACCTGTAGCGCTAACATCCCACATCATGAAGACCCTGGAAAGGTTAGTCCTCGCTCACCTCAGACCCCTGGTGTGTACATCAATGGACCCCCTGCAGTTCGCATACCAGCGCAATATCGGGGTGGATGATGCAATCATCTACCTTCTGCAGAGGGCCTACTCTCACCTGGACAACGCAGGTTGCACTGTGAGGGTTATGTTTTTTACTTCTCCAGTGCCTTCAATACCATTCAGCCCCTGCTACTGGGTGAGAAGATGAAGAGGATGAAAGTGGAAGCACCCTTAGTCTCCTGGGTGACGGACTACCTGACCGGTAGGCCACAATTTGTGCGACTACAGAGCTGTGTGTCAGAACGGGCAGTTAGCAACACAGGGGCCCCCCAGGGAACGGTCCTGTCCCCCTTCCTGTTCACCCTCTACACCTCTGACTTCAGATATAACTCTGAAACATGCCACCTACAGAAGTTCTCGGATGACTCCGCAATTGTAGGGTGCATCAGGGGTGGGCAGGAGGAGTACAGGAGCACAATCAGTGGCGTCATCCACTCTGTTATCGCGAGGTTACAGACAGCGCATCCCAGTGCTTTCTTTGCCATTTCGGGGGATTTTAACCATGCATCTCTCTCTTCAACACTGCCCACGTTCAAACAGTTTGTGAAGTGCCCAACCAGGAACAATAAAACTCTGGAATTGTTATATGCTAATCAATCAGTGACTTTGTGTTGTGGTGTGAGCAGAACCACCTTCAGCTCAACATCAGCAAAACAAAGGAGATGGTGGTGGACCATTATGCCTAGCTGTCTGAAGCTCTTAACAAGCGACACTATCCCCTGGGAAGCGCACAACAACGTCATCCCACTTCTTATACCAATACAGCAGTTTTGTGGGGTACCCGACCAGGACTCAAACCTGCGACCTTGATTCCAAGCCAATCAGGTCTTCATAAAGTTGCTGCTGGTGTTGTACTAAAGAGGATGTAAAACAGCATAATATTGTTAAACTACTGCTATTTGACAGCATTCTTGTATATTATAAGGGTGATGTTACATCAGAGAACAGCATCCTCACACTGTGTTGTAATTCTGTGTTGTAATTCATCTGTCTATCAGCAGGACCTCGGTATAGCTTGCTCAAACAGTGGGCTGGACAATTTAGTTTTCTGTGTGCTCTGCCAGCGTCCTGCAGTTCACCCGGTTAATCAGATTGATAGATGTTGGAGAAGCAATCTTTGTTTCCTCTAAATTGTATTTTCACAGAAAATGTGTCATTAACATCTCATAAGAGTTTCTGCACAGCCTATCTATGAGTTCTAACCAGGGAAGTAGACCTAATTTGATAGACTACAACGAACAAACCTTCCAAAAATCATTCAGTATTATGTAAAACAAATTGACTCCCATGACATGCATATATGATACATTTATAATGTTGAGAAAGAACTAGGTCATTGTCAGCCTGGTGTTACAATCCTAGAAATGTAGAAAACATGTTTAATGGTCATATCAAAACACAGATACAAGCCAAGTCATTTCTCATTCTGTTTAATTTAATCTGGTTTTAATTCTCTGAAAAATAACTGTACGTTGGAAGATTGTCATCCAGTTTGGCCGGAACTTTAATTCATAACAATTTATTAGACATATACAGTGGGGAGAACAAGTATTTGATACACTGCCGATTTTGCAGGTTTTCCCACTTACAAAGCATGTAGAAGTCTGTAATTTTTATCATAGGTACTCTTCAACTGTGAGTGACGTAATCTAAAACAAAAATCCAGAAAATCACATTGTATGATTTTTAAGTAATTAATTTGCATTTTATTGCATGACATAAGTATTTGATACATCAGAAAAGCAGAACTTAATATTTGGTACAGAAACCTTTGTTTGGATTTTGGCCCACTCCTCCATACAGACCTTCTCCAGATCCTTCAGGTTTCGGGGCTGTCGCTGGGCAATACGGACTTTCAGCTCCCTCCAAAGATTTTCTATTGGGTTCAGGTCTGGAGACTGGCTAGGCCACTCCAGGACCTTGAGATGCTTCTTACGGAGCCACTCCTTAGTTGCCCTGGCTGTGTGTTTCGGGTCGTTGTCATGCTGGAAGACCCAGCCACGACCCATCTTCAATGCTCTTACTGAGGGAAGGAGGTTATTGGCCAAGATCTCGCGATACATGGCCCCATCCATCCTCCCCTCAATACGGTGCAGTCGTCCTGTCCCCTTTGCAGAAAAGCATCCCCAAAGAATGATGTTTCCACCTCCATGCTTCACGGTTGGGATGGTGTTCTTGGGGTTGTACTCATCCTTCTTCTACCTCCAAACACGGCGAGTGGAGTTTAGACCAAAAAGCTCTATTTTTGTCTCATCAGACCACATGACCTACTCCCATTCCTCCTCTGGATCATCCAGATGGTCATTGGCAAACTTCAGACGGGCCTGGACATGCGCTGGCTTGAGCAGGGGGACCTTGCGTGCGCTGCAGGATTTTAATCCATGACGGCGTAGTGTGTTACTAATGGTTTTCTTTGAGACTGTGGTCCCAGCTCTCTTCAGTTCATTGACCAGGTCCTGCCGTGTAGTTCTGGGCTGATCCCTCACCTTCCTCATAATCATTGATGCCCCACGAGGTGAGATCTTGCATGGTGCCCCAGACCGAGGGAGATTGACCGTCATCTTGAACTTCTTCCATCTTCTAATAATTGCGCCAACAGTTGTTACCTTCTCACCAAGCTGCTTGCCTATTGTCCTGTAGCCCATCCCAGCCTTGTGCAGGTCTACAATTTTATCCCTGATGTCCTTACACAGCTCTCTGGTCTTGGCCATTGTGGAGAGGTTGGAGTCTGTTTGATTGAGTGTGTGGACAGCCGTGTCTTTTATACAGGTAACGAGTTCAAACAGGTGCAGTTAATACAGGTAATGAGTGGAGAACAGGAGGGCTTCTTAAAGAAAAACTAACAGGTCTGTGAGAGCCAGAATTCTTACTGGTTGGTAGGTGATCAAATACTTATGTCATGCAATAAAATGCTAATTAATTATTTAAAAATCATACAATGTGATTTTCTGGATTTTTGTTTTAGATTCCGTCTCTCACAGTTGAAGAGTACCTATGATAAAAATTACAGACCTCTACATGCTTTGTAAGTAGGAAAACCTGCAAAATCAGCAGTGTATAAAATACTTGTTCTCCCCACTGTAGCTAGGCTGATACCAGAATATTATGTTTCCCTTTTATTATGTAGTTCATGGCATTTCCTACAAGCAACAACAATTTAGCTGTCAGACTGGGCATGAGTATTATAAACAAACTGGTTCATTTAAAGTATTTTTTGTCTGCCAAGATAATAACGGAAATGAAGACTAACATCATGAGTAAATTACATGGAGGTGTAAAAACTGCTCATTTGTCAACTTTCAGAATCTTGTCTGAACAACTTGAGATCTGATAATAGATCTTTACTTGGTACACTTCTACTAACTGACAAGACAATTAACTAGTTTTTTGGGGTGTTTTTCTGTAATCTTTACTATGGTAACAAATACCAGTGAAAACCAGGTATTCCTTGGTGATGAGTTCATCAAGTAAATATTGGAGCTGAGATTCATAGGCATGTGTGGTTCAGATGTAGTCCTGAGAGAGGAGCAGCCTCAACAACCACAAGGGATTTGGCGTGCATGTTGTCATCTTTCCTCTGCCCACTCCTCTCATTCTGTCCCATTTCCTCTTCATGTGGATGTGGTCTAAGTAGATGATGCTTGTCTGTCTTAGTAGGTTCAGGAGAATGGGTTCATTTGAAAACATAGGGGCTTCTTTCATGATTAAGTAAAAAAAATGATATGGTAACTAACAATGACTAGGTGTATGTAGGTGTACTGCTTAGGCAGGACGTGATAAGAAAATCAGAGAGATATGAATTTCTGTCCACTGGACTTTCAGTTTGTCAGTTTTGCCATGACACATATTCCAGGTTCCTTAGTGTGTTGTCTTCTTTGGTGTCTTGCCAAATTTGGCATCAAACCCGAGACCTTAAATGAGAAAGCACATGATACAATTTAGAAAGTAGAGGTGTCTAGTCATCTCATAAACCAAAAAAAGAAACTAATCTAGGCCTATAAACTGTAATGGAACATTGCCTTAAGCAGCTGAAGAGCAGCTTAGTATTTGTACAACGAGGTGAAGCAGAAAGTTACTACAGACACAGAAGCACATGGTGGAGGGAGATGGCAAGAGTGAGAGAGAGTAAGTGAGAGAGAGACTGAAACAGACTGAGACAGTCACAACATCTGAGAGACATTAAGAGTTAACAAGTTAGTTTCGTTACTCACCAAGGAACACCAAGATAGTGCCAACCCACTGCATGCTGTTGAGGACGTTGCCAAACAGAAGGACAGAGGCCAGGATGGTAAAGAACTTCCGTGTGGTAGTAACAATGGAGCAGGTGAGAGGGCCGAAGTACACCACGGTCATAAAGATGAAGGTCTAAGAGAGGAAGAGGAGTGAATGACTGTTACTATAAAAGACCCTCTGCAATGAGCATGAGAGCAAATGACTATAAGACCACTGTAAACCAACTACTGGCACTCATCAATAAGAATCACATGCACTTGAACCAATTAAAATGTATAATGTGATTTGCAAACATGGCATAGAAAGGTTCTCCTTTTAACACACAGTCACACCCATGTAATACCCACCTGGCCTAAAGCACTGGTGATTCCAAACAAAATGATGTTCCAGAAGATGCTGGGGTGACGGTCTGTGAAGCTCAGGAAGTCCCATACCTCACCTGTCCACAACACCCCTGAAAGAGAGAAACGCATGGTATAATTTACTGAAAGTGACAAAATTCAGCATAAATATATTTTTTTATCCTGCATGTAACAATTCTTATTTTTTTATCTCAAGTTATAGGATTGGTCAGCTTTTTCTTCTATTACAAATGGGGGGAGAAGACAATTAATTATTTTGGAATCAAACCCATGCTGAGATTTGGTTCCATGACTTTCCGGTGAAAATGCCTGATCCAAAATGCTAATCAACAGTGGATTAAGGGCTCCCCCTACTGGTACAGAGCAGTAACAGCAGTTTGATTGGGTTTAATAGAATTGGGGAAGTGTAGACTGCTTTGGCCAAAACAGAATAAAGGGTTTCTTATAAAAGTAGGGACGTAGAAAAGTATGAGATGGGGACACTTATTACACTGAGAAGGAAGATCTGAGATTAAGATATTTTATTGAATAAATAACTATGGATTTAGTAGAGACAGGGAGCTGGGAGATGGAGAAAAAACACAAAGCAGAGATATCAGACAGAGTGGATACTTTCACACTAGTGGGGAAACAGGTGACTCACCTAGTCCCAGCACCAGGGTGGACCACATGTTGATGTTGAGCATCATGTGGTTTGCACTGGTCTGGAAGAGACTCCTCATGTGGTCCTGGGCCACACCAGTCAAACCGTCCATGGTCAGAGATAGCAGCTAGGATACAGGGAGAGAGAAAGTCAAATTTACAAACCCACAGAGGCACAGACAGCAAATACACATATAGGCAGTGACACACACAGAGAAACACAGACCAGGTCACAGAGATAATTACACAGGCAGATGAGGACAGTTACACTCACCAACAGGATCTCCCCGAAGCCGAAAGCAGATTCTGTGGAAGTGACACTCTTGTTGGGTTTATAGAGGAACAGGGCCACCCCGCTGACTATCAACAGCACACACAGGTACTTGGCCAACGGGTATTTCTTCCTCAGTACAAATACACCCAGGATCATCACTGTGGAACCAAAGGCAAAGGGATGTGACGGGCGGTTATCAGCAGTAGCCATCACTGGTCTATTAGGTTGATGCGCACATAGAAAGACAAGTCAGTCAGGGGGTAATAATCATGGCCATGTAGGTTAATGCGCTACATGCTCAAGGGATAAGACTGGGAAATGTATTACTATAGAACATACTAACCAGAGACTGTTTACATAATGCAACATACCGGGCGGGACAGAAGAGAACCTTCATGTACTTATTGATAGCATGACACTTACAGTCATAGGGTAGTCTACATGGAGAGTCAGAGACTCACAGCAGGTGCATGCAAATAGAATGTATGTTCATTGAACAGGGACACTGAGTTTGGAAGGGCTGATGGGATGTGCGTTTAAAAAAAGGTGCAATATGCAGAAGTCGCTCCTCCATTTCCTGGTTGCAAAAATGATAAATAGTTTGTCTAATTTCAGTTGACGTGACAAAACAAGCCATGTATAGTGTAAATAACAATTTTACCTTTTCAATAACCCTGAATATTGTATTTTCAGTTTTTTCAGCAAAACCAAAAGTAAAAGATGCAAAAACTAAACTTAAGAACGGGAAGGATAGAAACAGTGCACATAGAACAGATATACCGACTTTGCCTGCAATGAGAATTACAGATCTACAGTATAACTCATATTTCAATGTGAATTCGGTCAGGTCATCCAAAGAGTAACATATTGCAGCTTTTAAAAGGGCACTGGAAATGCAGCTTAGGGAGTCCGGCTGACACTGAAACATGACACACTGCAATAATATATGGTAAACTAACCCCTCAAACCTGTACTGGTCACAAACCAAAAAGTACATATTCACATGTTGAGTGAGGTCAGGATGAGCAATAATATAATTATTACACCTACCTGGGATGGGTTTACAAGACTTCCCCAACACCTATGACAACAATAGAGAGGTTGTTTAGATATTAGAATAATAAAATATCACAATAAATGATGATGACGACAGGGAGAGACAGTACGGGATGAGCGATAAGACTGACCTGTGTGGGGTAGTTGACATACTGTAGAGCAGAGTTGCTGGATACCATGGCTCCAAGATAAGACAGGGAACACACTCCATAGAGCCAGCTCTTGGTGTGGTCCGGTCTGGAACCCTCAAAAAACGTAATCACTGATGGGAAGTAGGAGGGAGAGAAGATACAAATCTATAATAAATTAAGATTCAACACCAACAGACCATGGAAACACCCACAGAGGCAAGATATGTTGGAGATTAATGTGTTGGGCAGAAGGTGAAAGGCCATGATTGATGACCATGTGTGGTTTTACTCACAGATCTTGGCAAACCCAGCATTGATGATGCATTGGATGAATACCAGTGTTGTGGCATAAACAAACTTCTCCTTCTTCTCCCCCTCACCATACTGTCCTCGGGTACTGGATAAATCAGACAAACAGCATTATGACAATTTATCAGTGCAACCACTCATCTTAATCCAGAGTTAATCCACTTCTTATACCACACAGATAGGACACCGAGGCATTGATATATTCAACAAGGGAATTTGTTAATTAGACTGGAGTATCTGTAGGTTATAAGAAGAGAAGGGCAGTGTGGGGTACTAGTAGTCTGCTCTGGTTGACTAACGTTACAGAAACAAATCATCACTGGAAATGTCGAGTGACATACCATTCAATACATATATACAGTATGTATCTAGCTAATACCATAGGGATGATCGTTTTTCACAATTTTAACTCTGTAGAGTTGGCTCGCCTACATCAATATTGACATGAACTTGTTACACTACAGTATCACCAACTAAAATATATGCACAAAGAAACAGCCAATGACAGCACTGAGCACAAAGAGCCACGAGATTATGTTTTGTCAGACCAGGAAACTACTTACATTGTCTCTTGTAATATGCCATAATAAAAATAACAAACGAAGACTCCGAGGAAACAGACAATGAATCGTATACGCTCGTTCTGCAGTAGCGAGGGCTTCTCCGCTCCCTTTCCTGCAGCCATGCTGTCCTCTAGCAGTCCGGGTATGGAAACCGTTACAGATCCGATCCCCGTACCCCTCGAAGCAACGTCCCGCTCCACTATCCCAGATCTCACAAGCCCGGAAATGGTGACACTGTAACGTTATCCCAACAGAGAGTTGCTAATGTGACTACAGTACAGACCCGTCTTTGGTGCGTCTTCAAATATTTAGCCAAATGCGCCTGTTAGCTAGTTGACTTTGCTAGCCAGCTAGTTAGACAACGTTAGATTGGTGGGTTGGTTGCTAGCTAGCAATTAGCAAAAGCCATCATTGTTGTCAATCCAGCTGTCGCAGTAGTCCGTGTTGAATCCGAAGTAGATGTCCTTAATTGCAGGTATCTCGTACTAACTAACGGTACCCCTGTCCCGATCCAGGTTCGATGTCAAAGGCATCCCATTTAGCCAATTTTCCCGGTGGAAAGGATACCGGAGTGTAGTTGTTTTCATTGAGTTACGTTAGATAACGTGCTGGCTCAAAGACCTCAGTGGTTCATTCAGAGCCCTCAAGGGATATGCCTGAGCTTGTAGCTACCATACCCTTCTTATACATCAGTAGGTTGTACTGTATTGAGTGGGTGGACGTGTTGGGAGAACTCAGATGCTACAATTTTATAACTATGCATGAACCATGTGATTAGTTTTCTCTTTTGAATCGACTTATATGCAGCATACAAGGTAGCTCGATCATGTCCTTATTTTTGTTGATGTATCAAAATATTCAGCTGTAATATATAATCTTTGATCTATTGTTAATTTAAATTGCAGTCTACACAGACTACTATTGAAAAGATTTGGGGGCCTTTCTCTAACTTGTCGCGTAGCTATTTTAGTCCTGGGATGTGGATGGATTCTATTGGTCCAAATAAGGCAATAGACCACTATATTCGGCCATTGAAACAGACGGAATTGTGAAAGGGCGGATTTTATACGCTAGAGACACAGCTACACGTGTCAAAGGGAATTTTGACAACAATTACATTTCAAATTACAAACATTTGGATCAATGTCCATTTCTGCCATCACACAAACCTGGAAGAAAAGACACATTATACAGCATGGATGCAACATAATGTGATCTTGAACATGAAAACATATACAGTGTATATATGTCAAACAGTGCCATTCGAAGGAATTTACATGAACACCAGGCGATCATAACTGAACTAAAAATGATCACCCCAAAATATAGTTAGACACATTTGGGCACAATACTTATTAAGTACTCACTAGACTTCCATATGTCTATTTAACATTCCAATAAATTAGCAACTGTCAGCGAAATTGTTAAAAGGTCAAACTAAAATAAAATGCTACAGTTGGACAATGAATTAAGATACTCCAAACATTTTGAATGGTTAAATCAATCAGATATTGTTCAGACATTTTGGTGGGAATTCAGGTATTCAATTTATTGCAAAATGTCTCCTTTTTTTCTTATAGTGCATTCATATACACTGAGTATACAAAACATTAAGAACACCTACTCTTTCCATGACAGACTGACCAGGTGGCTTCAGGTGAAAGCCATGATCCCTTATTGATGTCACTTGTTAAATCAACTTCAATCAGTGAAGACAGGTTAACCTTTTAACACGTACCACCACACGGGTATGATCATTCTACAGTGGTCCCTGTAGCGTACTATCAAACCGGTGTGATTAGAACACTTATTTAGAGTCCAGTTTCAATTGACGCAACAATCAGCATTTGAGCTGGCCACACTTCATTCTTACATCATATGCATAAAAAAACTCACACTGGGGCGACTTATTATATTTGTTATTATATCTGAGATATTTGGAACTCACATATGAAAAAGGTTAAAGAAGGATTTTTAAGCCTTGAGACATGGATTGTGTATGTGTGCCATTCAGAGGGTGAATGGGCAAGACAAGAGATTGAACGGGTGTGGATGCAGGTGAATCATTTGCATACATACACTGGGTGTATGTATATACATCAATAAATTTATATAAAGGTAGGAACAGGACAACTACCAAAAATACATTTAAAATCAAAACGCTTGGCTCAAGATGACACCTATCTATAAATACTTTACATTGATTATGGTGATATGTCTGATCTCGCAAACAGTGTTCCTTTTCAGAAGTTGCTTTTATTTAATCTCATCAAATAAATAAAGTTATCTTTCGTGTGATGCAACTGTCTAGGCAGTGTGTTAAATCCCTGACAAAGCATTTTTATAGATGCAACGGGAAGCCAATGTATTCTATTGAGACAGAAAATAGATGGCTGAAAAAGAGAGATCCTCAGGTGGGCGGGGCATGCGTATTGCTACCATAAGTACTTGCTAATAAACCATCCGAAACCGCCCGACTATATGTGATAGTCAAAATCTGAGGCCCGCACCGAACCCTAACCCGCAAATATAGAACATGCGCTATAGGCTATTTTTTAGTTGTTGCCTGATTTAGATATGTTTCTGCTTATAATCTCCAACATTTTTGTTGGCTATTTGTTAGTCACCTTGTCTATAATTAGATACATGTAACTTATATTTTGTCTTATGTTGCTCTAGAAGAATAAACCCGTACTCAACAGAATCATGCAATAGATCGATAGAATGAATGCTTCGATCTAGTTGACTTCAGTAAAGTTCTCTGTCATCTTTTGTGGGGACTGGGGAGAAAATACAATAAAGCAAAATGTCAAAATGACATCAGTTTGACCGGTTGTATTCTCTCATCATATTTCTCCACTGCCGTTCCAAATGTTGCCTACATTTGGTGTATCATTTTACTGCAAGAAATGCTTAATTCTGCAGGAGTTATTATTAAGGCTATGTGATTATAAACCTAGTCAGTGTCCAGATTTCAGTTTCCATTTAACCCATCTAAACAGTAGGCTGCAGTTCCCTTGACGTTCCATTGGGCTATTTGAAGACGGTCTTGTGAATGTTGAATTTGTATAGCGCCTCACAGTAATCACACAACACTGCCATAATCCTCATTTACCACTTCACAAATCTTTTCCAAACATTAACTTTCTGGCCCTCCCTTATCTCTATTTATTTTCAACCCTCCTTTCGCAGCTTTTGTCTTATTGAATTAAACTTCGACAATGTCATTTTTGCCTCGGTGGACTTGACGTTAACTTTTTCTGCCCATTCGCAAAAGCATTATTTGGTGATTGGCTGATTAGGTTATGTGGCGCTTGAAAACTTTTATGCACAAATACCAGATAGCCTAAGCGAATTAAATAAAATCTAAATGTAGCCTATTGATATACATTACACATGAATTAGGCATTTAAGGAATTATTTTCTCTTTATTCAAACCGCCCGCCGTTCAGCCACACAATATTTAATGACTCAAAACACGTCAGTCACCCAGATAAATCGCTATATCTGTAACACATCGATAGGCATCAGAGCAAGGCCAAGCTGTGTAGTATAAAAATATGTTTTTTACACAGTCACACACAAACATTTTCACAACTAATTTACCCCCTCCAACAAGGGGGTAAGTGACTATCAATGTATCCAGTTGCTAGCAAGTCCCTCTGAGAACCAATCAGGAAAGAACACCAATGATAGATTTTATCCTGATCCCACAGAGAACCCATTGTAATGTCTCTCTGGTCTTTCTTTTTGTTGAACTTAGCTGAATAGATCTGGAGGTTTGTCATTGTCACAACAGTCTGACAAGGTGGTGGCAGCCATCTTGATTTAATCTCCTATTAGGATAAATCCACATCTTCACCAGTCTGAAAACAGCCCCCTCTCCACAGTCACATGGTGGTTGAGTCCTGGAGGGATCCACTCATGTAGCCGCCAGCCAAATGCCCAACTGTCTGGTTGGTGGCAGAGCCTTGACCTGAGCAGCCTGTGACAGGCGAGACTGACAGGCCACGGAACAGGAGGTCCATGGAGGGCAGCAGGGGCTTGAGCAGACTGACAGGGCAGAAGGCCGAGCCTCCATGGGGAGTGAAATTCACCTTGTTGGGGTCAGGGCAGGATACCTGGAAGAGAGGCTCTCTCTGACAGGGATACCTGGGGTTAAGGTACAGAAATAGAGGCGATTAGACCAAATCATTTCTAATAACACAAAGTCTGTGTGTGTTTCAATACTCACACAGCCTCTTCACACACTACTTGGACTCGCTCACAACCCTCCGGGGGCTCCCTCTGGAAGGAGTAGGTCTTGTTGGGACGAGGGGAGGAGGGCTGCAACAGGGAGGAGTCCAGAACAACTGGAGAGGGGCACAAGGTCTCACAGTCCACAGTGTCTGCACAGAGAAGAAAAAACATGATTTAAAAAGGTCCACTGCGGTATTTAAGTCATTCAAGTCTAACAAACCTTCCATTTACTCACCTGGCTCTCCCATGGGGCAGGGAGACTGAGATGGGGAGAGTAGAGCTGGGTTCAGGGCACAGGGAGACTCAGATGGAGAAAGCAAAGCAGGGTCGAACGAGGCAGGGGAGGGCTCACTCTGGGTACCACTGCTGCACCTCTGGGCAGGAACTGGGGCTCTGTGGCCGTCTGGGACATCCAGGATCTAACAGGGAGAGGGTACGGTGAGGCTCTGGGACACTAGGGGGATCCAGCGGATCCATAAAGGGTTGAGATTATGGATCTAAGTCAGCCAGTGCCCAAGCAGACAGGCTGTATTTAAACATGCTCACCTTGTGCTGGTCCTCAGGTGTCTCTGACACAAAGACCCCCTCCAGCTCCAGGTTCAGACCTTCCACACTGCGCCGCAGCCGAGGGGCCAACCTGCTCAGGGGCACCGTCTGCGGGGGGTCACCAAACACACTCGAAAATTGAGCACAGCAGTGTCTATGGTCTGATTTGATCTGTGCCACACAAAGGGGTTTGAGTGTGAGGGTATGTACCAAAGGCCATGTAGCTATGCGTATGAGTAAGAGCGCATTCCTGTCAATGTGTATTCCTGTCATAGTGGCGGATGTGCAACCAGGCTGCTTGATGACACCAGCTCCTAAGAAAAGCAGTGCTGTTTTTATAGCCCTGTTGCTAGCTTCTCTCTACTCTGCCTGAGAAGGCCAACCATCAGTGTTCTGCATCAGTGAATACTCTGAACACCTCCTGGGTCCCACTGTCTGCATACATGATCTTAAATTACAGTCATTCAGGGGACATTCAAATACAAAAATAACATCCTGAATTCAAGTAAACAAGGTGCAGTATAAATAAGGCCCGGTTCAGAGTGCAGATCAAATCCACAGTATTATGGGGAGGGCTGTATAGGACGTACCTGTGTAGCGCCTGGTGCATGGCCTCCAGGTAGGGGGTGGTGGGGATGCTCATATCCCCCAGAGGGAGGCGCGTGTCGGGAGCGCTTCTGCAGCTGGTGCCTGAGCTTAGCCACCTGAGGCCAAGGCATAGAGGGGAAAGGACTTAGAAGAGACGCTTCTCTTTCAGAGGAAAGAATGAGGGGAGGAATAATTCAACAGGGAGAGAGGTGTGACTGGCCGAGTCACCCGGCAACAGGAGAGTAAAAATAGTCCCATCTCTGAGTTTTACTGGTGTATTGTGAGAATGACGTTTGACTGACAAGCTCCTGGTTAAAAATGATATTTTTTATTAAACATTTACATTCAAAAGGAAGTACTCACCTCCCTCAAGTGTTCCGCGCTGCCCCATGATGCTGAGCGTTTATGTCCGCCAACACTTCTTCTTCCTCGAGTCTCCTCTGCCCAGGAGCTGGGAGTCTATGGGAGGAGCAGGGATGTTATCATAGTAACCAGCCACACATTGCTTATACAACTCTGCACACAACAGACACACACACACACACAAACTTCCAGAAAAATTTAACTGACTTGTAAATATTTTGTTTTCTTCCTGTGGACACTTTGGTGATTGAATTGGAGTGAGAGAGCATTATGTTCTTGTCGATCCTTCAATTACACAACTGGTAACTTTACCTACGAGTTCTACGATTGACCAGTAGCACATTACAGAACAGTGAACCCGTTTTGCTCCTCTCTCGTTGTACAATTTACACCTATGGAAGTGAAACAGCACAAGCTACATGATTTGACTAGAGTACAGAAGTGGTACCCTACAGCTGTCAGGCACACCTGTCAGTCACACAGCTGTACAGAGGCAGACGAGGAGTTAACCACTGTTGCTGACAACACCCCCTACAAATGAGTAAAACTAAAACCACAGCAATGCAAATACACAAGCCACACATGTCAACTACAGCAATAAAGGCTACAAAACAGCAGACAGTTTACCAAGTACACATAGGGCCTACCTACACAAACACAAGACATGTACACTGACAGCTGTATTCCCACAGAATAGGAGAACGCCACAGAGTTTGGGTAATCAACATGGTGATGTCCTGTGCTGTCCCTCCTTCATTCATCACAACTGAGTTCCTTGTCTTCACATGCAAGAGGAGGAGGAAGAGAGAGAGTATCCCCTTAACAGTGGACAGTTCCTACCGACATAGCCCCGGCTCCTCTTGTCCTCTAATACCCACAAGCCCTGGGGTGAGGGTTGCTGGCAGATGGGAGGATGTGGGTGTGTGGCGGTCTATCTGCGGAGCTGCCCTCGCTCGTCTCCACATTCCTGCTTCACACACAGCCTGCAGAGGATCCTCTTGCTGTTGCCCAATTTCTCCTCAACAACACTTTCTTTCTGTTCTGCCTCCCCTTAACTTAGCTCTTTTCTCTGGGCCTCCTCTCCTCCAAATGCAGGTCCCTCTCCGGGTCACGTTTTCCCAAAATGCAGCCTTCTCTCTTGGTCAGAGTTCCACACTGATGTCATGACGCACAGTAGTGTAACAAGAGTCGGTCCCAGGCTATAAATTACAATAAAAAAACCTTGACACCATCTTCCACCCCATCTGGTGGAGCCTTGGTCAGACATCGTGGCTAAATATGTTATGGAAGGACACCAGTCAGTTACCCAACCCGGTCGGTGTAGTGTTACTGCCCCCTACATCCCCCCCTCCTCCTCCTCCACCAAACATGACCAGAGAGATCACGGGACACAGGGCTATAAAAAGACCCGGTCAAAAGGTGATGGAATGTTCTGGATGTATAACGCTTCAAATTTCAATTCACCCTTGTGTTTGATTTTATGTATATTTACTTTTCAATATTGCAAAAGGGGTTTTGAACCAGTTACTACAAATTGGGTATCTCTTCAGTCTGTGTGTTTGTGGCAGAGGAAAGGTAATGGCGTACAATAGGAGACAGTTACATCATCTTAAGTAAAACAGGGAAACTGTACCAAAGGGAGTGGGGGGTGAGGTCGGCTGGGGTGTCTGTATAATGGGAGGGGTCTGTTCTGTACAATGGAGGGCGGGGGGTTTGTTCAGTATAAATACAGTAAAGGGGGCACGGGGGTAAGTTGAGGATGAAGAGAACAAAAAAACTATTTCCAGTTGGCTGCCTTCCACTGCTCCTCAGCTTCAGACTGGATCTGCTAGACACCTGCAGAGCCAGCCTCAGATAGCCTCACTTAGTCTTTATATTACAGAGAACACAGAATAGGCAACAGTGTTAACAAGACAAATGTTCATAGATTATAAGTCTGGCCATTGTAAGCAGCAATGGTGGCAAATTGAATGGAGAGCTACAATGTCTTTTAAGCAATATCAATACAGGCTTGATATGAGTATATTCCTTTCGGTTTCAGATCTATATGAGTTAATGGCTGTTAATGATAAATTCACATTTGGGCTGTGACTGAATCCGGTGAGTTTACCTGTGTGGCCTTGTCATTGACACAGGTGACTCCTTGGCTCTCGGTCTCCTTGGGCCACCGGCCCTGCAGATATGGTCCAACGATTGTATCCAGGGACAGGGTGCGACGAATGGTCGGCTTTGGGGGGCGAGACTTGTTCCTGTCACCTTATGGAAACAGCCAGAAGACATCACATTTACTGTGTCTGCTTTATACTGTGAGTGTGTGATGAGGTCAATATTTGTAACAGAAGACAGATACAAATCTTTTATGGAGGGCTGTTTTGTGTTACGGTGCCCCAGTATGACAGCATATTGGTCTGGTAAACTCAATACTCAGTCTACCGCTGCAACGTAGGTGGAACAAATAGTCACATCATAAAGGAGGATCAAAACTACTTTGGCACCAGCAGGAGTTCACAAAATGGCCTCCCCCGGACCACACCACCTCTCGCAGGGCTTGGTGAGCTCGTAGTACAAGTAGGTGTGTGTTGGCAGCTCTTTGTAATCTCTGGCAGGTGTGAGCCAAGCCACTGAGCCTACAGCAAAGCCCTCCAAAGACATGTTGCACAAGACTGGAAACGATTCTATTCCTGAAACCTATTCCCCAACTTATACCACTTCCCTCCACCCCACTTCCCAGGGCAGACAGTATGTATAAATAAACACCACAGAACAAGCACTAGAGTTGCTGGTGCATCATTACAGTGTACCGTTGAAACACACTGGGGAATTACAGGCCACAGGGCCCAAAACAAAGGTCCCTTTAAACCTCTATTGGCACATGAGAAGGCACAGAGGTCAAGAGGTACAGTTGAAGTCAGAAGTTTACATACACTTTAGCCAAATACATTTCCTGACATTTAATACTAGTAAAAATTCCCTGTTTTAGGTCAGTTAGGATCACCACTTTATTTTAACAATGTGAAATGTCAGAATAATAGTAGAGAGAATGATTTATTTCAGCTTTTATTTCTTTCATCACATTCCCAGTGGGTCAGAAGTTTACATACACTCAATTAGTATTTGGTAGCATTGCCTTTAAATTGTTTAACTTGGGTCAAACGTTTCCGGTAGCTTTCCACAAGCTTCCCACAATAAGTTGGGTGAATTTTGGCCCATTCCTCCTGACAGAACTGGTGTAAATGAGTCAGGTTTGTAGGCCTCCTTGCTCACACACGCCTTTTCAGGTCTGCCCACAAATGTTCTATATGATTGAGGTCAGGGCTTTGTGATGGCCACTCCAATACCTTGACTTTGTTGTCCTTAAGCCATTTTTCCACAACTTTGGAAGTATGCTTGGGGTCATTGTCCATTTGGAAGACCCATTTGCGACAAAGCTTTAACTTCCTGACTGATGTCTTGAGATGTTGCTTCAATATATCCACATAATTTTCCTTCCTCATGATGCTATCTATTTTGTGAAGTGCACCAGTGGGGCGCCAGTGGGGTTCTTAACTGACTTGCCTAGTAAAATAAAAGGTTAAATAAAAATAAAAAAATAAAACCAGTACCTCCTGCAGCAAAGCACCCCCACAACATGATGCTGCCAAACCCGTGCTTCACGGTTGGGATGGTGTTCTTCAGCTTGCCTCCCCCTTTCTCCTCCAAACATAACGATGGTCATTATGGCGAAACAGTTCTATTTTTGTTTCATCAGACCAGAGGACATTTCTCCAAAAAGTGCAATCTTTGTCCCCATGTGCAGTTGAAAACTGTAGTCTGGCTTTTTTATGGCGGTTTTGGACAGTGGCATCTTCCTTGCTGAGTGGCCTTTCAGGTTATGTCGATATAGGACTCTGTTTCCTCCAGCATCTTCACAAGGTCCTTTGCTGTTGTTCTGGGATTGATTTGCACTTTTCGCACCAAAGCACAGAACAAGTCTCCTTCCTGAGCGGAATGACAGCTGCGTGGTCCCATGGTGTTTATACTTGCGTACTATTGTTTGTACAGATGAACGTGGTACCTTCAGGCGTTTGGAAATTGCTCCCAAGGATGAACCAGACTTGTGGAGGTCTACAATTTTCTTGGCTTATTTATTTTTATTTTCCCATGGTGTCGCTCAAAGAGGCACTGAGTTTGAAGGTAGGCCTTTAAATACATCCACAGGTACACCTCCAATTGACTAAAATTATAAATTACTTGTGTCATGCATGAGTGGTTGAAAAATTAGTTTTAATGACTTCAACCTAAGTGTATGTAAACTTCCAACTTCAACTGTAGGTAGTGTAATAAAATATTCCAATTTTAAAAACACCTTTAGTGTTCAGGATCAATTAGCCAATAAACCAAAAAATATCAACACTGACTGTACTGACCATTAATCGATGACATTTTACTGATATCAATAATTACGATATGTAGCCTGTTCTTAAGATATGTGACGTTTGATAGTTCTCACACAAAAACTGTTGAGTTAAATAGAAAATGTGTCTACTCTTGCTCTAGCCAACAGGTCACAGATACAGTCCTGGTAGGGTGGTCTACATGATGAGATTATTATGGATAAGAGCGAGAATACTTTTTTTTTGTCAAAGGCAGTCAAGCATCAATCATCATGTCACTAGAATATGACCCTCGATATTTATTGGAAAGTAGCATCAAGATCACCGTGCACTTTCACCACCCTGTGAAGTTCACCATAACTTATTTCATCTGTAGCCTAATAAACTGTATGGCTTCCTGAGTAATAGTGGGAGGACCACATACCATACCATACCATCGCGTGACTCCAAGTTTACTTTGATATGGAGTCATACATGTGGTTTCCATATATTTGATACCGTTCCATTTATACCATTGCAGTCTTGACAATGAGCCCGTCCTCCTATAGCTCCTCCAACCAG
Source organism: Thymallus thymallus (assembly GCA_023634145.1). Taxonomy (NCBI): domain Eukaryota; kingdom Metazoa; phylum Chordata; class Actinopteri; order Salmoniformes; family Salmonidae; genus Thymallus; species Thymallus thymallus. The sequence continues at coordinate 14,739,303 of CM042398.1, forward strand.
CCTCCACTGTGGATATTTTATCAATATTTGCACATAAAGGCGTTTCCACCAGCATTTCTCGCATAATACATTTTACTGACAAAAAGATTCCACCATGTCGAACGAACAAATAACCTGTCAGCATTTATAAAATTGTACAGATACTACCTTTTTTTATATGGTACGACTTTAGTCGCATGTGGAACTGTGGATGGAAACGTGGTTACTGAGAACTCTTTATGATGCCATTCCAATTATTTGTGATGTAATAAAAAGTATTGATGTCATTCCAATAATTTGTGATGTAAAAAAAAAAAAAAGTTGATGACACTGAGAAGTCTTTATATTATGACGTTCCAGTTATGTGGTGTAACATAATGAAATTATAGAAAATATATGCTGTAACAAACATGACATTATGCTCAAAATAAGTAGCACATTCCTGCTTTTCTAGTTTATTTTAACACTTCATTTTATAGGGTCCTACAGAGACCCACATCAAAACACACATGCTTGAGCAGGGCACACAGTGTGGGGGATGGCTAGTGCATGGTGGAAATTAGGCTATATTCACTTTAAGTCGGTGGTCTGTTTAGAAAAATTGAGAGGTGAGAGTTTCTGGCCAGAGGCTACTGTACGTAAAATAGGCCCATGTAGCTCTACAGTAAGATACTATAAAACAGTTATTCATAATAGATACCCTACATACCCGTTAGACTAGTGATAGACAGCAATAACAATGCAAACTCTAGCGACATTTCCACCATAGTGGAATACTTGCCCAAGGACATGTATTTCGAATCAAAATGATCATATTTATTTACCCGTCTTGGAATCTTTGCAGCGCGGTTGCGCTTTGTTGTGAAGTTGGAATGGGACAGTGGCTCGAAGTGGTTGTAGACAAGGGGTGCCCCCCCGAGCCGCTTCACTTCTGCACGACATCCACCCAAGTGCAAAATAAAGCAACCAAAAACACTTAACGAATTCAACAGACTACCGTATCAAAGCTCACAATCAGTAGTTTTAACTACCTCTTATCCAACATGGTTAGCTTCTTGCTAACAGCCAACCTTCTTTTGTGACGACCATGATTTCCTCTAACTTTTCTCTCGAGCTAAAATAAAGAAATCATCTCTAAAATATTAGCCCTGCATTTAGTTAAAAATTAAACAGTATTAAATTCCCAACCTGATCATCTACCGTTGGCTATTAAAACTTTACTTTATGTAAACTATCCGGCTACAACGTTGACAAAATATTGCCAAAACTTATGACTGAAACTGACAACAGCTCAACTATCCCAATTTCTCGTGTCCAATTTACTTACAAGTGGGCGAAGCGAAGGACACATTCTTGATCTGGTTGGGTACTGAAAAATTCGACAACTTCTATTGGTCATAAACTCTATCTGTCTATCAAGGGTCTGCCCTCGAAAGTCAAAAAGTTCCCTCCCAGTTTATTAAATCTCAAATCAGCAGCGTGTACCAGGGCCTCCCGCTCCTATGCCCTCGCCTCTCTTCCATGTTAGAACATACTGGATTAAACTCCTTATCTACACTGAACAAAAATATAAAGGCAACATGCAACAATTTCAAAGATTTGAGTGAGTTACCGTTCATATTAGGAAATCAGTCAATTAAAATAAATTCATTTGGCCCTAATCTATAGATTTCACGACTGGCAATATAGTCACAGATACCTTTAAAAAAAAGGTAGGGGATTGGATCAGAAAACCAGTCTGTATCTGGTGTGACAGTGGATCAGAAAACCAGTCAGTCAGTATGTATGTATGTATGTATGGATGGATGGATGGATGGATGGATGGATGGATGGATGGATACTTTATTGATCCCCGAGGGGAAATTTCTTTGTCAAGCATCTACGAAAAAAACACAGGGCAGGTGCAAAATGCCAGAATGAAAATACACAAAGACAGATACACGATACAAGAGCGGCAGTATGAAAAAGTATAAAAATACAAGAATACAGGTCTGGAGTGCAAAAAAGCTATAATAAGACATTGCATAGTATGGGTGGATGGCTGAATATGTACACTATACATTGGTGGATGGTGCATGGTTAACTATACTATACAGGTCGATGGCAGAGAAATACTTAAATAGCTAAAAGTACGTATGATATAAGTGAGGGTAATAATAGTTTACTTAATATACAGACTGGTTAAATGAACAGTTAAGTGAATATTTTGCATGGTTATATTAACTGTACAGGTAAATGACAGGAAGAGATACTTGAATAACTAAATGTGTGTATGATATAATTTAGGGTAATAATAGTAATTCCCTTAAAATACAGTCCTCAGTGCGCAGGGTTTAATTACAGATAAATGCACGTATTGCACATGGTGTGACCATGCAGAGGGACACATCTCCTTCGCATAGAGTTGACCAGGCTGTTGATTGAGGCCTGTGGAATGTTGTCCTACTCTTGATTTCATTTATCCAGAGCATCCCAAACATGTTAAATGGGTGACATGTCTGGTGAGTATGCAGGCCATGGAAGAACTGGGACATTTTCAGCTTCAAGGAATTGTTTACAGATCCTTGCAACATGGGGCCGTGCATTATCATGCTGAAACATGAGGTGATGGCAGTGAATGAATGGCACGACAATGGGCCTCAGGATCTCATCAGGGTATCTCTGTTCATTCAAGTTGCCATCGATAAAATTATAATGTGTTCGTTGTCCTTAGCTTGTGCCTTCCCAACCCCACCGCCACCAAGGGGCAATGTTCACAACGTTGACATTAGCAAATCATTCGCCCACTCACCATCAGCCCGGTACAGTTGAAACCGGATTCATCCGTGAAGAGCACACTTCTCCAGCGTGCCAGTGGCCATCGAAGGTGAGCATTTGCCCACTGCAGCTGCGTCAAGACCCTGATGTGGACAACGAGCACGCAGATTAGCTTCCCCGAGAAGGTTTGGTTTCTGACAGTTTGTGCAGAAATTCTTTGTTTGAGCAAACCCACAGTTTCATCAGCTGTCCAGGTGGCTGGTCTCAGACGGGCTGCAGGTGAAGAAGCCGGATGTGGAGGTCCTGGGCTGGCACGGTTACACGTGGTCTGCGTTTGTGAAGCCAGTTAGACGTACTGCCAAATTTTCTAAAACGATGTTGAGGCGGCTTATGGTAAAGAACTTAACATTAAATTCTCTGTCAACAGCTCTGGTTGACATTCCTGCAGTACGCATGCCAATTGCACACTCCCTCAAAACTTGAGACAACTGTGGCATTGTGTTGTGACAAAACTGCACATTTTAGAGTGGCCTTTTATTGTCCCCAGCACAAGGTGCACATGTGTAATGATCATGTTTAATCAGCTTCTTGATGTGTCACACCTGTCAGATGGATGGATTATATTGGAAAAGGAAAAATGCTCACTAACATGGAGGTAAACAAGTATGTGCACAACATTTGAGAGAAAAGCTTTTTTGTGCATATGGAAAATTGCTGTGATATTTTATTTTTAACCTTTATTTAACTAGCCAAGTCAGTTAAGAACAAATTCTTATTTACAATGACGGCCTACCTACAGGGTCAGCCCTGGAGCAAATTTGGGTTAGGTGCCTTGCTCAAGGACACAGACAGGGTTTTCACCTGGTCAGCTCGGGTATTCGAACCAGCGACCTTTCGGTTACTGGCTCAACACTCTAACCGCTAGGCTACCTGCCACCCTATTTCAGCTAATGAAACATGGAAGCAACACAACACTTTCATGTTGCGTTTATTTTTTTATGTGTTTAATTTTCATCAAGAAATGTTCAATATTGTAACAACTTGAGTATTAAAAAGGCCTATATACAAGCAAGAATGTTAATGACCTGATTTGGAGTTCTGTTCAGATCTTGCAGCTAGACCATAGATCTACCAAATTATGTTAGCTGATGCTGCTGAGTTAACCAATTGAAAATCAGAGCTCTTGTAATTTATTCAGAAAAAAATATGAGACACACATTAGAAGCTGCTGCCTAAAGGCACAGACTAGAAATCACTGGTCACTTTAAGGTATGGAACACTAGTCACTTTAATAATGTTTACATATCTGGCATCACTCATCTCATACAGTCGTATGAAAGAGTTTGGGCACCCCTGACAATTTCCATTTATAAATAATTGGGTGTTTGGATCAGCAATTTCATTTTGATCTATCAAATAACTGATGGACACAGTAATATTTCAGTAGTGAAATTAGGTTTATTGGATTAACAGAAAATGTGCAATACGCATCAAAACAAAATTAGACAGGTGCATAAATTTGGGCACCCCAACAGAAAAATCACATCAATATTTAGTAGAGCCTCCTTTTGCTAAAATAACAGCCTCTAGACGCTTCCTATAGCCTCTAATGAGTGTCTGGATTCTGGATGAAGGTATTTTGGACCATTCCTCCTTACAAAACATCTCTAGTTAGGTTTGATGGTTGCCGAGCATGGACAGCCCGCTTCAAATCATCCCACAGATTCTCAATGATATTCAGGTCTGGGGACTGGGATGGCCATTCCAGAACATTGTACTTGTTCCTCTGCATAAATGCACAGGTAGAATTTGAGCAGTGTTTTGGGTCGTTGTCACGTGTTTGTGGCGTGTGTGCAGAAAAGGCTTCTTCTGCATCACTCTCCCATACAGCTTCTCCTTGTGCAAAGTGCGCTGAATTGTTGAACGATGCAGTGACACCATCTGTAGCAAGATGATGTTGTAGGTCTTTGGAGGTGGTCTGTGGGCTGTTTTTGACCGTTCTCACCATCCTTCGCCTTTGCCTCTCCGATATTTTACTTGGCCTGCCACTTCTGGCCTTAACAAGAACTGTGCCTGTGGTCTTCCATTTCCTCACTGTGTTCCTCACAGTGGACACTGACAGCTTACATCTCTGCGATAGCTTTTTGTAGCCTTCCCCTAAACCATAATGTTGAACAATCTTTGTTTTCAGGTCATTTGAGAGTTGTCTCTCCACTCTTCAGAGGAGAGTCAAAGAGAACAACAACTTGCAATTGGCCACCTTAAATACCTTTTCTCATGATTGGATGCACTTGTCTATGAAGTTCAAGGCTTAATGAGCTCACCAAACCAATTGTGTGTTCCAATTAATCAGTGCTAAGTAGTTACAGGTATTCAAATCAACATAATGACAAGGGTGCCCAAATTTTTGCATAGCCTATTTTTCACATATGATTTAATTTCATACAACTTAATATTGCTACACTAAAAATCTTTGTCTGGACAATACCCCAGTACTCAGCTTTTATTAGAAAATGAATGGCATGCCACTGTGATCATTTTCTGTGACGACAGAGTAAATTATTATGCAGCCTCAGAGGGGTGCCCAAACATTTTCACACGACTGTATGTATATACTGTATTCTATACTATCCTTCGATATCTCAGTCATTTAATAATGTTTACATATCTTGCGTTACCCATCTCATTTGTATATACTGTACAGTCGTGGCCAAAAGTTTTGAGAATGACAAGTATTGGTCTCCACAAAGTTTGCTGCTTCAGTGTTCTTAGATCTTTATGTCAGTAGTTACTATGGTACACTTAAGTATAATTCCATAAGTGTCAAAGTGTCATTGACAATGACATTCAGTTTATGCAAAGAGTCATTATTTGCAGTGTTGACCCTTCTTTTTCAAGACCTCTGCAATCCGCCCTGGCATGCTGTCAATTAACTTCTGGGCCACATCCTGACTTATGGCAGGCCATTCTTGCATAATCAATGCTTGGAATTTGTCAGAAGTTGTGGGTTTTTGTTTGTCCACCCGCCTCTTGAGGATCGACCACAAGTTCTCAATGGGATTAAGGTCTGGGGAGTTTCCTGGCCATGGACCCAAAATGTCGATGTTTTGTTCCCCGAGCCACTTAGTTATCACTTTTGCCTTATGGCAAGGTGCTCCATCATTCTGGAAAAGTCATTGGTCATCACCAAACTGTTTTTGGATGGTTGGGAGAAGTTGCTCTCGGAGGATGTGTTGGTACCATTCTTTATTCATGGCTGTGTTCTTAGGCAAAATTGTGAGTGAGCCCACTCCCTTGGCTGATAAGCAACCCCACACATGAATGGTCTCAGGATGCTTTACTGTTGGCATGGCACAGGACTGACGGTAGCGCTCACCTTGTCTTCTCCGGACAAAGTGTTTTCCGGATGGCCCAAACAATCGGAAAGGGGATTCATCAGAGAAAATGACTCTACCCCAGTCCAATCCCTGTACCTTTTGCAGAATATCAGTCTGTCCCTGATGTTTTTCCTGGAGAGAAGTGGCTTCTTTGCTGCCCTTCTTGACACCAGGCCATCCTCCAAAAGTCTTCGCCTCACTGTGCGTGCAGATGCACTCACACCTGCCTGCTGCCATTACTGAGCAAGCTCTGCACTGGTGGTGCCCCGATCCCGCAGCTGAATCAACTTTAGGAGACGGTCCTGGCGCTTGCTGGACTTTCTTGGGTGGCCTGACGCCTTCTTCACAACAATTGAACCTCTCTCCTTGAAGTTCTTGATGATCCGATAAATGGTTGATTTAGGTGCAATCTTACCAGCAGCAATATCCTTGCCTGTGAAGCCCTTTTTGTGCAAAGCAATGATGACAGCACGTGTTTCCTTGCAGGTAACCATGGTTGACAGAGGAAGAACAATGATTTCAAGCACCACCCTCCTTTTAAAGCTTCCAGTCTGTTATTCTGACTCAATCAGCATGACAGAGTGATCTCCAGCCTTGTCCTCGTCAACACTCTCACCTGTGTTAACGAGACAATCACTGACATGATGGCAGCTGGTCCTTTTGTGGCTGGGCTGAAATGCAGTGGAAATGTTGTTTTGGGATTAAGTTCATTTTCATGGCAAAGAGGGTCTTAGCAATTAATTGCAATTCATCTGATCACTCTTCATGACATTCTGGAGTATATGCAAATTGCCATCATCAACACTGAGGCAGCAAACTTTGTGGAGACCAATACTTGTGTCATTCTCAAAACTTTTGACCACGACTGTATTCAATACTCTTCTACTGTATCTTAGTCCATGCCGCTCGTTCTTATGTATACAGGCCTAATTCTTTCCTTACTTAGATGTGTGTGTATTGGGTATATGTTGTGTAACTGTTAAATATTACTGTTAGATATACTGCACTGTCGGAACTAGAAGCACAAGCATTTCACTACACCCACATGAACATCTGCTAAATATGCGTATGTGACCAATAAAATGTTATTTGATTTGATGTGACATGCGTTGGAGAAGAAAACATAAATCCATGGCCAGTAACGCTTCAGTGATCTGCTCTGTGGGCTCCAAGGGCCTCTTACACAGTTCAAACCACAAACTGCCCTGTTGAAGTAAAAAAATATATATGTTACTAACCTAATTTGGAACCTCAGCTAATGTAGTATGTCACCGGAGGACTGTATTTAGGAGTTAGAATATTATTTAATAGGATCTCTATGATTATAACCAACAAACAAAAGCCCATTGGTGCCATGATGACAGACTCAAATAGAGATTTGGATGAATAGATACTGATGAATTGGTTTGAACTAGCATGGACCTTATCAAAGACCTTAAAAAACAATATCATTATTGGTTTGAACGTTTGCAAGACAACACTCTTTTCAAGAAAATTATTATTTATTATATTATGCGGGATGTCATTGTCAAATCCGCAGAAAGGGGTCTCTGCTTATTCCTCTCTGGTGTCTGTCACTGCCTCTTCTTCGCTGGTCTCATCCAGCTTTGGCCTGTGGCCACCCACTGGACTGAGATGGTACAGGAAGTAATCTAGCATGTACATTCTGACTGGCTGAACGTAATGGAAGGACACAGATGAATTGGAGCAACAGTCTGGACCCTGACAGAGAGAGAGGGAGAAAGAAAGGGAAAAAACAGATGAGCAGGAAGCTCAATTGCACTGAAGGGAGGTCATTTGCTATGTGTTCTACTGATAGTGTAGACCTACTTACCACTTTGGAAGGGTAATAGTTGTACTGGTGAAACCATTTTGGCAGTATGTCTTTGGGACTGAGAAAGTTACCCAGCCACAGGGGGTGGAAGGTTTCCCTGTTTTGGAGGTCTCTAGAGTCCCCTGCCCGGACTCCCAGTTTCTGGAGGCAGAAGCCAAGCTCTAGGTCCTCTGCAGAGGTGGACTGGGTGCATGTCCCGTTGTGAAGGGCCCTGACGTAGTGGCTCACAGACTCGCGGCTCAGTACATAGCCAGCACCACCACTCATGTAGCCTTGATGGACAAAGTGGCGAAAACGTCTGCCCAGATATACAGGCCTCTCTGGGCTGAACCGAGACAGGAGCAGACGCAGGTTTTCCACAATCACATAGGTGTCATCATCAGCTTTCAGGAACCAGTCAGCCTTGTCTAAGTAACTGGAAATGGAGGGGTCAAAGACAGAAGGTTGAGTTTGTCTCCTTCACCAGCACATACAAATATAGTGCCTTCAGAAAGTATTCACACCCCTTGGGTTTTTCCACATTTGTTGTGTTACAGCCTGAATTTAAAATAGATTAAATTGAGATTTTGTGTCACTGGCCTACGCCCAATACTCCATAATGTCAAAGTGGAATAATGTTTTTAGAAATTTGTACAAATTAATAAAAAATGAAAAGCTGAAATGTCTTGAGTCAATAAGTATTGACCCAGTCACTACAAAGAAACAGGCGTCCTTTTTAACTCAGTTGCCGGAGAGGAAGGAAACCACTCAGGGATTTCACTATGAGTCCAATGGTGACTTAAAAACAGTTACAGAGTTTAATGGCTGTGTTAGGAGAAAACTGAGGATGGATCAACAACATTGTAGATAGTCCACAATGCTAACCTAAACAACAAAATGAAAAGGATGAAGCTTGTACAGAATAAAAACATTCCAAAACATGGATCCTATTTGCCCTAAGGCACTAAAGTAAAACTGCAAAAAATGTGGCAAAGTAATTAACTTTGTCCAGAATACAAAGCGTTATGTTTGGGGAAAATCCAACACATCACTGAATACCATTTCATATTTTCAAGCATGGTGGTGGCTGCATCATGTAATGGGTATGATTGTCCTCAGCAAGGACTATGGAGTTTTTTTGGGGTGCATGAAAATAAACGGAATAGAGCTGAGCACAGGGAACATCCTAGAGGAAAACCTGGTTCAGTCTGCTTTCCAACAGACGCTGGGAGACAAATTCACCTTTCAGCAGGACAATAACCTAAAACACAAGGCCAAATATACACTGGAGTTGCTTACCAAGATGACATTGAATGTTCCGGAGTGGCCTAGTTACAGTTTTGACTTAAATTGACTTATACAATCTATGGAAAGACTTGAAAACAGCTGTCTAGTAATGATCAACAACCAATTTGACAGAGTTTAAATATCTTTAAAAAGAATAATGTCAAAAATATTGTCCAATCCAGGTGTACAAAGCTCTTAGAGAATTACCCAGAAAGACTCACAGCTGTAATCACGGCTATATGTGATTCTAACATGTATTGACTCGGGTGTGAATACTTATGTAAATTCAATATTTCTGTATTTCATTATCAATAAATGTGCAAACATTTCTAAAAACATGTTTTCACTTTGTCATTATAGAATAGTGTGTAGATGAGGTGTTGGGACAAAAAAAACATGGAGTGGCCAATCCATTACAACCAGACAGGCCTGCTTTACATAGGTCACCTGACTGACAGAGTCTGTCATCAGCCCATCCATCCACATTGCATTTAAAAACACTACATACATACAGTTGAAGTCGGAAGTTTACATACACTTAGGTTGAAGTTATTAAAACTCATTTTTCAATAAACTATAGTTTTGGCGGTTAGGACATCTACTTCATGCATGACAAGTAATTCTTCCAACAATTCATTACAGACAGATTATTTCACTTATAATTCACTATATCACAATTCCAGTGGGTCAGAAGTTTACATACACTAAGTTGACTGTGCATTTAAACTTTGAAAATTCCAGAAAATGATGTCATGGCTTTAGAAGCTTCTGATAGGCTAATTGACATAATTTGAGTCAATTGGAGGTGTACCTGTGGATGTATTTCAAGGCCTACCTTCAAACTCAGTGCCTCTTTCCTCGACATCACGGGAAAATCAAAAGAAGTACTCAGAAAAAATGTGTTGACCTCAACAAGTCTGGTTCATCCTTGGGAAGAATTTCCAAACGCCTGAAGGTACCACGTTCATCTGTACAAACAATAGTACGCAAGTATAAACACCATGGGACCACGCAGCCGTCATACCGCTCAGGAAGGAGATGCGTTCTGTCTCATAGAGATGAACATACTTTAGTGCGAAAAGTGCAAATCAATCCCAGAACAACAGCAAAGGATCTTGTTAAGATGCTGGAGGAAACAGGTACAAAAGTGTCTATATCCACAGTAAAACAAGTCCTATATCAACATAACCTGAAAGGCCGCTCAGCAAGGAAGAAGCCACTGCTAGAAAACCGCCATAAAAAAGCCAGACTACGGTTTTCAACTGCACATGGGGACAAAGATCATACGTTTTGGAGAAATGTCCTCTGGTCTGATGAAACAAAAATAGAACTGTTTGGCCATAATGACCATCGTTATGTTTGGAGGAAAAAGGGGGAGGCTTGCAAGCTGAAGAACACCATCCCAACCGTGAAGCACGGGGGTGGCGGCATCATATTGTAGGGGTGCTTTGCTGCAGGAGGGACTGGTGCACTTCACAAAATAGATGGCATCATGAGGAAGGAAAATTATGTGGATATATTGAAGCAACATCTCAAGACATCAGTCAGGAAGTTAAAGCTTGGTCGTAAATGGGTCTTCCAAATGGACAATGACCCCAAGCATACTTCCAAAGTTGTGGCAAAATGGATTAAGGACAACAAAGTCAAGGTATTGGAGTGGCCATCACCTCAATCCTATAGAAAATGTGTGGGCAGAACTGAGAAAGCGTGTGTGAGCAAGGAGGCCTACAAACCTGACTCAGTTACACCAGTTCTGTCAGGAGGAATGGGTCAAAATTCACCCAACAAATCTTGTGGAAGGCTACCCAAAACGTTGGACCCAAGTTAAACAATTTAAAGGCAATGCTATCAAATACTAATTGAGTGTATGTACATTTCTGACCCACTGGGAATGTGATGAATGAAATAAAAGCTGAAATAAATCACTCTACTATTATTCTGACATTTCACATTGTTAAAATAAAGTGGTGATCCTAACTGACCTAAGGCTTAGTTTAAAAAAACTTAGTTTAAATGTATTTGGCTAAGGTGTATGTACACTTCCGACTTAAACTGTAGATCTCCAATACCACATGGATAACTCTTCACCACCAGAATCATGTTCTCCATCAATGTGAGAAGATTAGGAAAATATACTGGGGTTGTGGGAGCATTACCCATCATGCAGTAAGTTGAATGCGGCCATGGTCTTATTGTACAGGTTGTCCCGTCCCTCCTCTGTCTCCAGAGCCAGCACGGTCCCAGGGAACAGGAGGTCCGGTTTAGAGCTCATGAAGAGCAGTGTGTCACAGCGGGGCCCCCAGGTGTTCACTATGTGTTTAGCTCTGGTCCACAGAGTCTTGGGTGAGGTCAACACCCAGCAGAGCAGTCGACCCGAAGAGGAGTGGTTGGAGGAGGGGGACAATGGCGAGAGGGCTGAGGCATTAGTGGCAACAGCAGAGCGGTGTACTGAGAGAGAGAGAGATGACGATGATGATGAAGATGATTATGTGGCTGAGTGTATTAGAGATATTCAGAGAGGTGTAAAAAATACTGTAGCTCCAATTCACCTGAAGGGAGCTTACCCAAGGGGCTGCTGGTCCGTGAGGGCAAAGGCACTGTCTCCTGAGAGATCTGATACACTCTGCAGTAAGCAATGGCCATGAAACAGAGACAGAACCCCAACACAAAGCCAGCACAGAACATCACATCTGAGAGCCTTGAAGGCTTTGAAGTGGGCTTAGACATAATCATCTGCACAAGACAAAATCAGATTGTAAAAGTAATGTCCAGGTGAACAAAAGCAGATTTGCAGATAAAGTAAATAAAAAATCAATCTGGTTTATAAGTAGTTGCAACAGGGAGACAGCTCCAGCACAGAAAATGTCTAACTGACATCTTGGATCCAGGCCCTTTATATACTAATCAGACAGCACCAAATGTTCTAGTCACCAAATGTGGGCCTTCAATTGTGTAGGCAATGCCACACACATTTACATAGAAAAAAAAAAACAGCCCTCGTCTGTCACAAATGTTGAATAAAATTCTTTGAACGTACTCTGATGATTGTCCTTGGTGTTGGTCGTTCAGCTGGTCAAAATATAACAAAATATCCACAGGAAAGTGTTATTAAACAGACTAAAAAGCACAGGTCTATGGGTGGCAATCAAGATGTGTTTGCTCATGACTGAAGGCACGTGCACAAGATGGAAGTACATGCACACATACTACCAGGTGTTTAAATGGTTTTGCACACGTGCCAAGTGCTAGAAATGTCTACTTCAGTACCAATGCTCTAAAAAAAATTGGGTAAACAATACTTTCCTATGGAGCTTTTGTCTCAAATTTCAAGTAGCTGAAGGACCAACTGCAAAGATAACAGAGTAAGTTCAAATGTAATTTTATTCAACATTCTGGCTTGTAAGGAACATTTCCACAATTCTGCAGTGTTCTGCTTCAGACTGTATACCGAGATTTATTAGGCTATGAAAACACCAGCCCAAGAAGCTGGTAGAAAGTCCAAACAAAAGGTAGTGACTTTGTCAACTGCTACAGAATCAGTCATCAAATACAATACTACAGTTAAGAATAATACAGTCCTTGGTCTAGTCTGGTGTCACCCATTATCCACAGATATGAGAATAATCCATAACATTCAAGTCTGCTGACCATTAACCTGCACCTTGAGTGTCACAAACACTGGAAATCCAATATATTAATATGAGTGTTCATCACTCTAAACTAAATATTTTTCCCCATTATCAACATTCATAGACCTACAAATCAATCCTAAATCTTACTTTCAAACAATACCAACCCTCTTCCTTCCAGAAACAGAAGAACGAGCTGACGTGATGGTTAATTGGACATCACCCCTGCAGGTGCACAGCCCACCGATTGATTGATTGGGGACATATTAGTAAATGACCACTAGATGGTGACCTAGCGCACCTTGGACACATTCAAGCCTGGGCCCCCAAAAAAATTATCCATCTGAATTTCACCTTCTGAATAGGATTAAATGAATAGAACAGTATCCCCATTCAAGAATGATTTGTCCATTCTATTTATTATATTTCTATGCATTTAATCATATCAGATAGGCGAAATCTGGGCGCTGGTCCTGCAGGTTTGCAGCACAGTGTACTGAAATCAATTACTTTTGTCTTGGCCCAGTACCCTACTAACACACCTGACTCAACTAATCAAGGGCTGCTTAAAGTTGCTCCTTTTGTTAGTAGAAAATCAACATGAGTATTACAGATTTGTACTTTTTAAACCGGCAGAGTAGTTGAGGGTAAATATACTTTAACAATGTTTACGCACCTTGCAGAGAAAAAATACTCATTCAAAAGGGATTGACATAACCAAAAAAAGGCAGTTTATTGCAACTAATAGCATAGGTCATTGAACAAAAATAACCAAATATGCACATGTAAAAATAACACAACACTTGATTTATAAAATTAGATTAATCAACAAAATATCAAAAGCAAAGCAACAACAAAACTGACTTAACCAATTGCTGCACACATGAACACATACTGAAACAGTAATGTCTGATTATTCAAGCAGGTCAATGATTTGGAGATTCAGGCCTGGATAATCATCCAAACCCCAGTATAATGGAGGAACAATGCCAATATCATTCAGCCGCATGCATCTAGCTGCTATGTTAGCAACACTCAATCTGAATCCACTCACAAACACCTAAGAATAGCTAATGTTTTTGTTAGAATACAGTTCAGCCTTCTCCTCCAAGTGTTATGACTTAAACAGCGTCATTCCAGTTTGTCTGTCATTTTGACAGGCAGGAGGCCGAAGCAGGGCTGAGACAGACTGACACACAGACAGTACAATGACCAGATGTATCAGGTGCAGAGAAAGAGTTGGATAAGGAGATCTAGATAAATAAATATATGCTTTTATAGCATATAGTTTTGTGGCTTTGGATTGGGATTGTTAGTTGTGTCCAAAAGGCATTGTACATACAGGCCAACATTTTGACCCAGGAATTCACACACACAGCAGTGAAAGAGCAGGATGGACAGTGTGAGGAAATGAGAGACGGTGTGGGTGAGGAGGGGCACAGAAGAACTAGGAACCTTTTAGTTTCATTATAACTTTAATTGAATCCACACAAAAATCCAGAAATATTAAATAGCTTTTCCCCCTCTAATCTTTGCATACATGAAGCAGTGGGTTGAGTGGAGTTGGTTGGAGAAGGGTTTGATTGAAAAAGGGTTTGGTTGGTAACTGTGTTAATAGTGTTGACAGTAGGTAGGTAGATGTTCATGGTCTATGCAGTGTCTCCAGTTTGAGGCAGGCGGGTGGGGTTGGTTGGTTATTGGCTTTGCGCTGCGCAGACAGAGGGCGTCCCCTAGCTGGGGGAGAGTGCAGGGCTGGGTTCCGTGCTGATGTTGACCAGACACTCACTGGACTTGAGGCTGGACATGGACTTGCAGCTGGGGAGAGAGGCCAGAGAGCCACAGAGACCCAGCATAGAAGGGGTGTAGTCTTTTCCTACAGAGGAGAGAATAGACAAAACACAATAAAACTCTGTCCCTAAAGCTCACTTTGCCTATCAGAATAACTTAAACACCCACACAAAATACACCATAGACACGGTTCAAACATGCCTATGTATGTTTGTGTTTGTGATGACATGTGGATGCATTCTTCTAAGTGGGTTTCTGTTTCTTTGTGGTTTTGTGCATGTATGACAGTGGGTGCCTCTGTACACATATTTCTGCAGCATCAGTATGCATTGTTGTGCTTCTGCAAATGTGTTTGTTTAATGTACATTTATCTGTTGAGCACCAACCTGTATCTCCATTCTGTTGCACGTCTGTCTTCTGGGAATCAGAGTTCAGACTGACGTCAGCTGATAGCTGCTCCAAACTGTGGAAGCTTCTCCTGAAGGGATGAGTGACATCATGAAATACTGTTACACTATGTAGAAATCTCTCAGACATTTCCTGTTTGCTAAAATTCGAATAGTTTGCCTATTTCAGTTTGTGACAAAACAAGCAAGTATAGTGTAGAGAATCATTGTACCATCTAAACCGCTGTGAAATATATTTTCCATAATCAAAAAGATTGTATTTTCAGCTTTTTGAAGCAAAGCAGAAACGACACTTAAGAACAGGAAGCATAGAATAGTGCACATAGAACAGATCTACAGCTTCTTAGTCTTGCTGTCAATGAGAATGACATGATCTATAACTCACATTTCTATGTGAATTTGGTCAGGTCACCCAAAAAGTTACATATTGCAGCTTTAAAATGTACAGTATCACAAAATCACACACATATACACACTCATACAGTAGATGTACCTGCGGAAGAGCTTGACGTCCCCCTGGTTGTTGTAGCCTCGTATGGACGGCCACTGGTTGACCAGAGGGATGGACAGGTCCTTGGTCAGGTGGGAGGAATCACAGGGGATGAGGGCAGTGCTGGAGAGAACACGCATGGGATCAACTCTTAACATCATCTGATATGTGATGTACTGCATTTGTGTGTGTCTGTTTATGATGTGTGTATGTGTCCCCGTCAATGTATACAGTGTGTCTGTTTATGATGTGTGTAGGTGTCCCTGTTGATGAATACGAGTGTGTGTGCATGTGTATACTGCTCTCACAGTTGAGCCTGCAGCTCCAGTACGATGGACTCCATCTCCTTCTTCTCCTGCAGGCTCTGGACACTGAGCTCCTCCAGTCTGGCACCCAGCTTCTTGTTCTCCATCTCCACGTTCTTCAGCTGGGACTCCCGCAGACGCACCAACTCCTCCAGGTAGCCCTGCATCACAAACACAGGCAGAGACGCAGACGCAGACGGAGACGGAGACGCAGACGCAGACGGAGACCCAGACGCAGACGCAGACACACGCAGACAGACAGACAGACAGTTAGAAGATAGGACTGGAGTGCATACCCCAAAAGTACATAAAGTTATTACTATACTAATACTTCTATACTACTATTACTATACAGTACATTGAGGATCATCAACATTTCCACCATGACATGTCTTTAGGAGTGTAAGGTTATCAGGAGGTCAAAAGGTCACCTTCTGGGCGTACATGATCTTAAACCTCTGCTCCATCTTGCGACACTTGTTCCTCCAGCTATCCTCGTCAGTGACCAAGGGGATGTAGGGGTGTTCTGGGACACTTTCGTCACTGGCACTGCTGTCCACACTGCACCGGTCATCCTCATCACTCAGGTAGTCATAGCTGTAAGCAGGGGACACATAGCAGGGAGTCACACACCTTCACACACTGCTTATAGTCATTTGTATGGCTAAGCTACTGACTAGTATGACATAAGTGGGTATGTGGTTTTCTCACCTCTGAGTGAACTTCAGGTAAGGTGTGAAGTCAATCACTGCAGGGGACTTCCCATCCAGCGCCTCCCCCTTCAAGCAAAAACTGGACAGAGAAAGAATCGTGAACTTTAAGATATCAATATAACAAATAATAATACTATGATTCTGCAGGCCTGAGTAATGCTGCCTCACCTGAAGTCTATGGCACTGAGACCAATGAGCATGCCTGTCAGAACAGTGGCCTCCTCTCTCAGCATGATGGCTCCGTCATCATAGAACCTCCTGCAGTGCAAAGCCGTATGATTAGTTATATATTACATGTTGTTTTTAAGGTAGATTGGTAGTTAATAGGCTAGATGGGACACTATTTTGTGGTATATCTGACCTGGTTGTCCGTGTGTCCCTCAGGGCTGTGGCCACATACTCAGATAGACGCTTCTCCATCAGCGCCACACGGATCCATGCACGACCCTGCAGGAAACGATTGAAGGGGAGAGAGAAAGAGAGAGAGAGAGAGAGCTAAGGGATTTTATTCGGAATCTCTGGTGACACACACACACACACACACAGAGGATCCCCGTCCTTGCCTTGGCGCGTGAGGTGCTGATGTTCTCAATGTTTTCGATGCTGGCGATGCAGTTGTTCTGCACCTTGCTGCATGCCAGCCGGATGTAGTCCCAGAAACTGCGCTGGCCATCTGAGCTGAACCAGCTTCCTGGACCTGGTCCAAAGATAAAACACTGACAATAACTCCCATCTCCTACAACAGCCCACACATGTGTCCCTGTCGCTCAACGCACCACAGAAGATTGGCTTTGCATCCAGCACTTTAACTTAGTCCAAACAGATGGGCATGCCATGAGCTCATGTAAAAATCATTACATTTACCTATTATGTGTGACATTATACATATTATGTAAATAGGTCAATAGTAACATTTGAAGCTAGGGGAAGCCTTGAGGCGTCTGTATCCTGAATTAGAAGACAGAGAGACTGATGGACACTTCCATGTCCTGTGCATGCCGTGTTACCTTTGAAGCGGTGGCTGAGGATGTGTTCCAAGATGGCAGCGAAGTTGACAAACTCCTCGGATGAGTCATCAATGGGCTCGGCTGTGTACTTTTCCAGGAGTGTCTTTACCGAGAATCTAAAAGAGAGGAGATGAGAGAAACAGAGGAATGAGAAATAAACAAGACAACTACGTATGTCTTTGCAAAACCATTATATATGCAATAAAAATACAAGTAGCAAAGAGGTACAGTATGTTGAAGTATAATGTAAAAATAACAGTAGGAGCAGACTGGTATAGACAAATGTACTACTGTACTTGACTTGCGCTAAACAATAGCTGAGAGGAGTTTTTTGGGGAGAAATGCCATCGAATGCATCTGAGGTCACCCCCAATTGTCTTGTGTGCAGCACAATGTCCCCCTTCAGATGCTCCACAAAGTTGCTGTGACAACAACACAATTAACCCCCTTGTCTCAACCAATGGCAGATGACACGGTTGTCGGAGTGGCAGCCTTTGTTCAGTATGGGCTCCCAGGTCCTGTCCGTCCCTTTGTCTGATCTCTAAGGAATCAGCCGACATCAGAGTATGACCAAATCACCCCTCTCCCCCTCCCCCCTATACACAGTGGTGTGATCTATTTAGAACAGCTGTAGCCACTGATTTAGTTTGGCTGATGACCTCGAGATCTCACTGCACATACCACTACAGGCTATGCTGTGCGTAAGCTAGGAGTCAGAGTCCAGGCACAGACTAGCTGACTGCCTCTTGTTCCATGGGAAACACTAGCATCACCGAGGGCAAGACTGCTCTGGCAGTGGGCAAAACTTCCATAGCCAGGGGCAAGACCACGGTCGCGATGGGCAACACCTCTGTCTCCAGAGGAGTGACCACCACCTCCATGGGGGACTCCACCATCAGTAGGGAGAAGACCACAGTAGCTCTTGGCCGTGCTAGCTTCACCAGGGGAACCACCACCACCTCCTTCCGGAAGGCTCTGATGCCAAAGCGCAGGACCACCTAGAATAAAAGGATAGGAGCTCAGACGCCAGGGCCAAGACTCCCAAAGCAACCAGGACGTCAAAAAAAGACTTGACTGAAGAGGAGGAGTGGAAAGCCACCTTCCTGTCCAGAAAGACTACCTTCACTAAGGGCAGGATCTTGATTCTGAAGACTAAGTACGCCATCTCCTGGGGCAAGTCCTCTGTTTCGTGAGGCAGAACCACCGTTACTCTGGGCAAGATCACAGTGACCATGGGCAAGACCTCCGTGACACGAGACCAGACCACCAGCTCTCTGACCACTCTCACCTTCACCCATGGAGAGAAGTCTGTGTCTGTGGTCCAATCCAGCCTCACCAGGGGCAGACAAACTACACGGAACATCTACTGGGATTTCCACCTGTGATTATTGTGTACGGTTACACTCAAAACTGATGGATTTTTATATGGTCAGTTTTAGCAGGTCAGTATTAACTTAAATGGTGTCCATTTGTAATCAATTATTCCATGTGTCTGATCAATGTGCAGCATTCTGCAGCTTGAGTGTCAATGAAGCCTTAATGGTTGAGAAGAAAAACATTAAGCATGTCTTTCAAAATGAATCCCACATAATGAGAGTATTGTTAGATGTGTTACGGATCTAACAGGCTTGAAATCAGATAAGATGTTCTGGAGCATGATGGAGGAACATTATTCAGATGTGTGACAGAGGAGATGAGGTTTGCGGTGTGTTGGCAGGGAGGGAGGCAGTAGGACACAGCTGTGTGTGATGTATGTGGAGACACTGGACAAAGCAAGTGTCATCATCAGTGTGCTGTTCAACAGAGAACCTCAACTGTAATTCTCTGAAGCAAAACATTTAAATGGCCACTTTTTGTTATCAAACAACAATTCCATGCTGATTAAATTGGTCTATGTTTCAAGGTTGCATGCACAATAATAACTATGCTATGTTCAGTTTATAAGGAACTAGAAAATGTGTCTGTCATAACTGATTGATTGATGTAGACTGATGCTCATAAAATAACTGCTTCAACACTGCTTGGCTTGATTTTTTTTGTTTGCAAATTTGACTTTTTATGTAATATATAAGTAGTAGGAAACAAATTATATGTACTGTCCTGAAGTGAAATAATGAATTATTTTCATACTAAAAGGACAAGTCAAATGCAATACAAGATTATCCGATCATCTCTAAATGGAATATACAATTTTACAGACACAGACACTTGGAAAGATCCTAAGAGTCACACCCATATTGGAGACTGAAGCCAAGATGCACATTGCACATTTGAGAAGAGCGGTCATAGGCCGTGGATGGAAAACATGAACTTACATCAAGTTCCTTGCCTATATAATAATGTCTCACATTATCTGTTTCATGTTGCACATGTTCCATATAGTTTCACACAGAACCAAGGCTTTACAATCAGGGGATATAAGGAACAATGCCACAGGATCAAGTGATGTCACCACAGATTGTCCTCTGGGCAACAATGTCTCCTTCAGCCGCATTGTGGTGGTGATGGGACAATCGCTTCACTGTCCCAAGCCCTCAGATAGGCTACAGCCACCTACGGCTGCCTCTGTCCATTCACAGGGACACATGGGTGGTATGTGGCCTTCCAGAGCCCACGTCTCTAAGCTCAACGAAGGCATTATGTGACACGGGGGTAGCACTATCCACGCTTAGCATTCTGGTCTACTCTGGACTCTTGTTACTGTTACTATCACACCCAAGGCTTACTGAGCAGGGTGTGCTGCATGAGCGTGCGATGTGTCGTGCCGAGTGAACCCCAAAATCCACCACCTCAGCAGGGTCAGGAAGACAACCTTCTTATCAATGGGCAACACCAGCATCACCGAGGGGAAGACGGCCCTCTCCCTGGGCAACACCACTATCAAGAGGGGCAAGACCAAGCTCACAGTGGGCAACTCGTCTATCACCAGGGGCAAGAAGACCACTTCTCTGGGCGCCTCCACCATCGCCAGTGCCAAGACCAAGCTCACCATGGGCAATGCCTCCTTCAGTAGGGGCACCACCACCACCTCGTTTCGAAAAGCGTTTTTCGCCAAGCGCAAGACCCTCTAGATGAGAGGGGACATCATTGGGTGGAGGGACTGGCGGCTAACTCAACAAAACAAATACAGCATACAACAACACCATCACAGGGGACATAAGGAAATCACAGCAACATCTACACAGGCTATATCTAAATTGACTTCTAAAACAGTGGATTATTTTTCTTTGGACCATTTTACTTAATCAATCAAACAGGATTTTATCAAGGAAACAGGTCAGTGGTTTTAGAATTCTTAGATGTGTTCTACTCCACCCATGATTCCAGGTGAGTCTTTGAGTTATGTGTTGTGCAGAAGTCAAGGTCTGTTATACATGTTACTTTTGGACACCCTATTCAGTAGCCTAGAACTAAACTTTGAGAACATTTGGCCTGCTACATTATTGCAATATTCCATGACAATTAGGTATTTATGCATTACTGATATGTCAAAGAATTCAGTAGATTGCAAGATAGTCGTCTCAGTAAGATCAGTTTATATGTGATTACAACATCAGAATCTAATAATGTGGTTGAATGATTAGAAATTGACAATGTCTCTCGATGTGAAGGGGAGTTAAAGAGCGGCAATAACTGGCATGCCTTAAATGCTAATGGATTGAGTTCCCCAGCAAGATGCTCTTGGTACAATGTGACACTGAAAAACAACTGGCCGGCCTTTTATAACAAACGTCTTCTGTGCCCCCTCTCACTCCTCTTGGATCTCAGCCAAACCCACTCAACGTTCTCTTCAAACGTCCTCTTGTTCTTTTTTCTACCTTTTCCACTCTACGTATGTTCAGTTGTGTTTTATTTACAATATAATTTAGGATCAGGGTTCTCTAATTTGTCCAAAATAATCTCAGAAGATTAGGACTGACAGCTCTCCAACACAATTTTCTCTCTCCCACTCTTTGTTTGACTAACTCTCTAACTCATCATCCACCCCCCCTTCCCCCCCTCTCTCTCTCTCTCTCTCTCTCTCTCTCTCTCTCTCTCTCGCTCCAGTTTTCGCCTAACCAGCAGGATCAGCTGACACTCAAGGAATCCTCTCTGGCAACGGCCATGTGGAGGGAACACTGTCTGTCTGATGGTGTGTTTCAAATCCTCTACTGGGTGTGTGTGCACCTGGAGGAACCCTGTCCCTCTCATAGGGGAGATGAGCTCTGCCAGGGAAGGAGATGCCATCCCTGTGTCTATGTGCCATGCAATTTCATGGGAAGAGATAGTATTAGTTGACTTATTTGCTCTGACGGAGAGATTGCAAATGTTATGACCAAAATAATGTGTCACATCAAGCAATATCGATAGATGAAGGGTGTGCCTCACATCTCAGTGAAGGGAATGTGAAGGGAAGGAGGAGCCAGGCAAGGTGTCTCATGGCCAGTGTATGCACATTTGGAGGAATGTGCAAGGGAACTATGGAGGTGCTGGTCTGGGAAGGTCTGAAGGCATAATTCATAATAATGAACATGATGAGGGGATTGGATATGAAGGTTACAGTATGTCACAGAGACTGGATATGGTGAGAGGAGAGGAGAGGTTGAAGTGGTATCTGAACTTGTATAAGAGTGTAATGTGAAGTGTTAGGTCCTGCTGGTAATGTTCACATTGCAATGCCAGTTAATCTTGCTAATGTTTAGTAAGGCAGAGGTCATTTGTGCAATAAAATGCTAGAAATATGTGAAAACAAGAGGATAATTAGGCTGAAAAGTGCACCAATATTACGATCATAATTTTGTTTTCTAGGATGGCAGGCTCCGAGTGCTGGTTTAATGTGCACAATGAACAATTGGACAGCCACGTCCGAGTGGATGAGAAGGGTTTTTATGAGGAAAAAAGTAGAGCAGTGGATCCCTGAGGCTGAGAGAGAGAGAGGCAGAGAAAGGCAGAGAGAGGCAGAGAAAGGCAGAGAGAGGCAGAGAGAGGCGAAGAGTGGGACCATTGTGGTGCTTTGCCATTGTTTAACACACCAAAGGACACACTCAGAGTGAAGGACCATACTGTATACTGTACAGCCCCTCACAGAACCCACATTCAAGTTTCAAAGTACTTTGCACTCATTGTGCAGCTGGTTCCACTTCATATGTCCTCCTCTGGATATTGCAACAGAGACAGTAATGGCACATTCTCCCCAGCCACACCCAAAACAATTTAACGCTTCAACAGACAAAAGATGGCTTGCTCTTCCTACTAATTTCATCCACAAAGAGCAAGAGTGCAATAAGATAGGACCTCCAAATCCTTAACTATCTTATTTATGTTGTTTTCTTAGGTTCAACGTGTTGGCACCAACAGTGTTCATCCAGTCATGGACCTCATCGTGACAGCTCTTAGGCCAGAATATGCAACAACAAAGTAATATATCCACTGGCCTGTAACAACATTCTCTAGTGATAGCTGTTTCTCCTGGTTTGGCCTCTTTTCAATAAGGTAAAATAGCAGCTATTGTTACAGTCTGTTTCTCTCAGATGAACCAAGTACAGATGACACTCTGGTCCCGCCATGTTTTAAAAACATATGTAGCCCATAGCAACAACTATTCTGTTATGTAAGACTTTATTCTTGACATTTTATTATTATTCTGGGCATGGTAAATACTTAGAAATTAAAGCCAGCTTAAGGCATGAGTGGTATCTCCTTCAAAAGGAATTTATTTCTCAGGACTTGAAGAGTTGATGCTGCCAAGTTCCAACTGAGATTTCTACAGTCATTTTCAAACACATGTCAAATTAGTACATGAATACATGAGACTTTTCCACTTTGAGACTACCAGCTGGACCATACTATATATCTATGACCTCTGTTGACTTAACTATTGACCTAAGACCTTTGACCCAAGGAAGCAACAATAGTTCCCTGTGATGTTGAGGGTATTTCAAAATGTCCATTACTGTACTGTCTATTGCTGTGCATGGAAATATCTGTCATCAAAATAAGTTCAGTCGATGAAACATGATGTAATGGGGAGGTCACTTTGACACATCAGATCAGTGCATTTTAGAAGTCACTCTATATATTGTCTTTGGTGTCTATAACAGGGCCAACCCATGAGATGTGCCATCACAGAGTAGGTCTACTAGTATATCCCTGGGCCCTACTACATCAGTACAGCACTAAAACAACCATGTTAATGATTTGGAGGAAGAGCTTTGAATGGGAGTGTGATGCCAGTTTGGCAATATCCATAATGATCCCTGATGACAAATTTACATGGGGATGGATGGAAGCTATGGGTCCAGCATTTCAGCCTGGGTCAATGGCACAGTAAACTGATTCAAATTCAGTAATCAAGAACAACTGATAATAGAGCATTCACAAATAGGTCTCAAGACAAGTAGGAAATCCAAACATGTTAATCTATGTGTGTTGATGTCTGGCAAATGTGTATGTTGTGATAGTGAAGGAAATGTTGTGTATGTCAAATTGAATATATAGACGTGCATTAGTATTAGAAGAATGCTCATGCTTGGGCTGGTGTGCTAACTGGACACTAATGTGGGCTTAGCTAGCAGGGATGGCTAATGATCTGAAAATAACTGGGCCCATATCAGTCAAACCTTTTTCATGACTCCCTCCATTACTCTTGGCCTTAGTCTGGTGCAAATGTCCACCCTCTATCTCTCTGCATCAAGGCTGCCCTGCTCTGCCCTGCTGGTAGTCCTGCCTACACAATGAGACACACACAACACCAGCCTGACTCTATGCACAGCCAGGTCCTGAGGTCACAAACATTCACAACCTTTGTCTACTTGAACACCACCTGGGACAAGGGCTGTCATTGGCTGACACTGGCAGTTTGCCTCGACACGTGGAAGCGGTGCACGTCTGTTTGGCAGGAAAAGCAGCCTCTATGACTTACAGCCTATCTTAGAATGCACAATACAAAGGTAGACTTGACATCGACACAGATGCTTTCAGATATTCAAAGCCTGGTGAATACATGTATTACCCTTGCATTAAACTTAATCCATAGCTCTCATTGAAAAGTAATCAATGTCTTTCCCAGTGCAGAAAATGGTATGATTAGCATAACTGACGAAAAACTGTTGTGAACATTTCTTTTTTGTTTTGTGTCCTGTGCCTATGTCTTTAAATGTCTTGGATTAAAATGTTCTTGGCACGGTCAGCATCTGAAAAATGACCGAACTGCAACAAATGTCTCTTTGTTCTCTCACTAATCCTTCTTGGAGTCTGAAGTCTGTGTCTTTGAAAACTTTCTTTCTTTTTGGTCATGATCTATGTTTGTTCTACGTGTTCTATTACACTGTATGTTCCACTAAATGCAGACAGAACCCTCGACAGAGAGTTGCTGTAATAAAAAGTGCTTGATCGTGTTCCTGGAGTTTCATTTGTCAATTTATTCTTCTGTCCAGGCAGCAAACAAACATTAAACTCAATATGTCATATCATGAGGTCATGAGGTCAACATGAGGATATGTGGCCAATGTTGATGTCATCGGATTGGAAGGATGGAAAGTTGTCCATGATTAGTGACAATGTCATGAACAATATATGCCTGCCTACACTACACATACAATACAATACAATACAATACAATATGCCTGCCTACACTACACATACAATACAATACAATACAATACAATACAATATGCCTGCCTACACTACACATACAATACAATACAATATGCCTGCCTACACTACACATACAATACAATACAATATGCCTGCCTACACTACACATACAATACAATATGCCTGCCTACACTACACATACAATACAATACAATACAATATGCCTGCCTACACTACACATACAATACAATACAATATGCCTGCCTACACTACACATACAATACAATACAATATGCCTGCCTACACTACACATACAATACAATACAATATGCCTGCCTACACTACACATACAATACAATACAATATGCCTGCCTACACTACACATACAATACAATACAATATGCCTGCCTACACTACACATACAATACAATACAATATGCCTGCCTACACTACACAAACAATGCGTAAAATAATTTTCTGCTAATTGCTTTTTCTAGAAATGATTTAGCGAGAGCACCAGGAGCTTGAGTGATGTCACTCCCGTTGGTCCTGTGTAGAACAATGCCTCCCTCAGGAGATAAAATGTTGTGTCCCTGACAGCAGGACAATGGGTCTCCTGGCCCCTCAGAGTGACAGCACACACTGGACACATACATGCCTCGCCTGATGGGTTCACGTCTCATCGCGAGGGTGCCCACAGATAACATATTCACATTGCTAACATACAAGCTACAAGCCACAGACCCACACGTTTCTGAGGCAACAATCCAGTTCCTATTCCTACTGGAGCTCCTTATATGAAGACAGGGATAGAAACCATTATGACTCACCATGGTACGTGTTAACACACAACAGACATGAGGACACACAGTGAAGAGGAAGCTTACAGTATAGATGCATAAGGAAACAGAGATGAGACACAATGAGTATTTTGCAAAAACACATATGCACTCTTGAAATAATTGTGAATATATACACATTTGAAGACGGAAGTTTACATACACCTTAGCCAAATACATTTAAACTCAGTTTATCACAATTCCTAACATTTAATCCTAGTAAAAATTCCCTGTCGTAGGTCAGTTAGGATCACCACTTTATTTTAAGAATGTGAAATGTCAGAATAATAGTAATATTTCTTTCATCACATTCCTAGTGGGTCAGAAGTTCACATACACTCGATCAGTATTTGGTAGCATTGCCTTTAAATTGTTTAACTTGGGTCAAACGTTTCGGGTAGCCTTCCCACAATATGTTGGGTGAATTTTGGCCCATTCCTCCTGACAGAACTGGTGTAACTGAGTCAGTTTTGGTGGCCTCCTTGCTCGCACACGCTTTTTCAGTTCTGCCCACAAATGTTCTATAGGATTGAGGTCAGGGTTTTGTGATGGCCACTCCAATACCTTGACTTTTTCCACAACTTTGGAAGTATGCTTGGGATCATTGTCCATTTGGAAGACCCATTTGCGACCAAGCTTTATCTTCATGACTCTTGAGATGAGATGTTGCTTCAATATATCCACATAATTTTCCTTCCTCATGATACCATCTATTTTGTGAAGTGCACCAGACCCTCCTGCAGCAAAGCACCCCCACAACATGATGCTGCCAACCCTGTGCTTCACGGTTGGAATTGTGTTCTTCGGCTTGCAAGCCTCCCCCTTTTTCCTCCAAACATAACGATGGTCATTATGGCCAAACAGTTCTATTTTTGTTTCATCAGATCAGAGGGCATTTCTCCAAAAAGTACGATCTTTGTCCCCATGTTCAGTTGCAAACCGTAGTCTGGCTTTTTTATGGCAGTTTTGGAGAAGTGGCTTCTTCCTTGCTGAGTGGCTCGTTTTACTGTGGATATAGATACTTTTGTACCTGTTTCCTCCAGCATCTTCACAAGGTCCTTTGCTGTTGTTCTGGGATTGATTTGCACTTTTCTCACCAAAGTGCATTCATCTCTAGGAGACAGAACGCGTCTCCTTCCTGAGCAGTATGACGGCTGTGTGGTCCCATGGTGTTTATACTTGCATACTATTGTTTGTACAGATGAACGTGGTACCTTCAGGCGTTTGGAAATTGCTCACAAGAATGAACCAGACTTGTGGAGGTCTACAATTTTTTTTCTGTCTTGGCTGATTTCTTTTGATTTTCCCATGATGTCGAGCAAAAGAGGCACTGAGTTTGAAGGTAGGCCTCAAAATACATCCACAGGTACACCTCCAATTGACTCAAATTATGTCAATTAGCCTATCAGAAGCTTCTAAAGCCATGACATAATTTTCTGGAATTTTCCAAGCTGTTTAAAGGCACAGTCAACTTAGTGTATGTAAACTTCTGACCCACTGGAATTGTGATATAGTGAAAGTGAAATACTCTGTCTGTAAACAATTGCTGGAAGAATTACTTGTCATGCACAAAGTAGATGTCCTAACCGACTTGCCAAAACTATCGTTTGTTAACATGAAATCTGTGGAGTGGTGGTTAAAAAATGATTTTAATGACTTGTATGTAAACTTCCGACTTCAACTGTGTGTGTGTGTGTATATATACAGTGGGGAGAACAAGTATTTGATACACTGACGATTTTGTAGGTTTTCCCACTTACAAAGCATGTAGAAGTCTGTAATTTTTATCATAGGTACTCTTCAACTGTGAGTGACGGAATCTAAAACAAAAATCCAGAAAATCACATTGTATGATTTTTAAGTAATTAATTTGCATTTTATTGCATGACATAAGTATTTGATACATCAGAAAAGCAGAACTTAATATTTGTTACAGAATCCTTTGTTTGCAATTACAGAGATCATATGTTTCCTGTAGTTCTTGACCAGGTTTGCACACACTGCAGCAGGGATTTTGGCCCACTCTTCCATACAGATCCTTCAGGTTTCGGGGCTGTCGCTGGGCAATACGGACTTTCAGCTCCCTCCAAAGATTTTCTATTGGGTTCAGGTTTGGAGACTGGCTAGGCCACTCCAGGACCTTGAGATGCTTCTTACGGAGCCACTCCTTAGTTGCCCTGGCTGTGTGTTTCGGGTCGTTGTCATGCTGGCAGACCCAGCCACGACCCATCTTCAATGCTCTTACTGAGGGAAGGAGGTTGTTGGCCAAGATCTCGCAATACATTGCCCCATCCATCCTCCCCTCAATACGGTGCAGTCGTCCTGTCCCCTTTGCAGAAAAGCATCCCCAAAGAATGATGTTTCCACCTCCATGCTTCACGGTTGGGATGGTGTTCTTAGGGTTGTACTCATCCTTCTTCTTCCTCCAAACACGGCGAGTGGAGTTTAGACCAAAAAGCTCTATTTTTGTCTCATCAGACCACATGACCTTCTCCCATTCCTCCTCTGGATCATCCAGATGGTCATTGGCAAACTTCAGACGGGCCTGGACATGCGCTGGCTTGAGCAGGGGGACCTTGCGTGCGCTGCAGGATTTTAATCCATGACGGCGTAGTGTGTTACTAATGGTTTTCTTTGAGACTGTGGTCCCAGCTCTCTTCAGGTCATTGACCAGGTCCTGCCGTGTAGTTCTGGGCTGATCCCTCACCTTCCTCATGATCATTGATGCCCCATGAGGTGAGATCTTGCATGGTGCCCCAGACCGAGGGAGATTGACCGTCATCTTGATCTTCTTTCATTTTCTAATAATTGCGGCAACAGTTGTTGCCTTCTCACCAAGCTGCTTGCCTATTGTCCTGTAGCCCATCCCAGCCTTGTGCAGGTCTACAATTTTATCCCTGATGTCCTTACACAGCTCTCTGGTCTTGGCCAATGTGGAGAGGTTGGAGTCTGTTTGATTGAGTGTGTGGACAGGTGTCTTTTATACAGGTAACGAGTTCAAACAGGTGCAGTTAATACAGGTAATGAGTGGAGAACAGGAGGGCTTCTTAAAGAAAAACTAACAGGTCTGTGAGAGCCAGAATTCTTACTGGTTGGTAGGTGATCAAATACTTATGTCATGCAATAAAATTTAAATTAATTATTAAAAAATCATACAATGTGATTTTCTGGATTTTTGTTTTAGATTCCGTCTCTCACAGTTGAAGTGTACCTATGATAAAAATTACAGACCTCTACATGCTTTGTAAGTAGGAAAACCTGCAAAATCGGCAGTGTATCAAATACTTGTTCTCCCCACTGTATATATATATTATTAATTGACATGACAAATGTTTGTCATCATCATGTATGAAGTATTCACATTAATTATGTATTTTCAAATAGGAATATTCTAGGATGGAGCACTGATGATACACTAGCCTACATTGGGTAAAACATAATTTCTCCTTCACCAAGTTATCAAATAGCATTCCCATGACAACCAGATTGCTATGCAATTTTATTCTCAGCAGTATCAGCTGTAGATATCAGTTACTGGTATAGATGAGCTGACATATATGTTGTAGGCCTATGTTTTTTTCTGAGAGCTGTCTCTCAGGCCACCGGGTGAAATTTCTCTGGGTGTTTTTATTGCCAGATGAGTACAGCACAGCAGCATTCAATTACCATAATAACCATCCGATTTCACTGTGATGTCATTATCTTGGAGAAGCATTTCTCTAAGCGTTAGAGAATGTCGTCATTCTCTAACGCTGTCGTCATTCCTACATCACCGACCTGGGGCATTCTGGTGGAGCAATGCCTTCTCAAACATAGGCCTCACGCACCCCATGCAATCCCATGTCCTTTCAAATAGGCCGACATAGTGGCGGAGACACAGGGAAACCACATATGTGGCTGTTTATTAATAAGGCGATCTGATTCTCTCGCACCGTTATTTCTCATCAAGATAAATAAAAAACATAACATTTATCCATTATAATTTCTCCAAGTAGCCTAATGTATAGGCTACCACAGTGCCCATAGCTGTGAAATATGTTGCCTTTTGAGAACAAACACCACAGGACACAGCTGGCATTTACATTTAACTATTGGTTAATGCGGCCGCAAATTATTCGAACGATTCTTACTTTGTAGCCTAAACTATTATACATTTCTATCCATATATGCATTAAATAATGTTTGGTTAACATGACGTGCCAAACACACGAAACCTCTGCTCTCTTGTTTTGTACCTGCATACGGTGATGAGATTTTTCCGCTCCACGCCGACGCTCCGAGAAGATGCCTTTTTCGATGTCAAACCCATTGCCATTGCTTTTCGGACACAGCCGGATTCCATTCAGTGGCGGTACGGAGCCTTAGAGTAGCCCTGCACCACCAAGACCCCTCCCTAGGTAGGTCTATGCCATATATTCCGGTGTCATCAATCCTCCGCGAGAAGCAGAGAGATGCTGATGCTTAATTAGTGGGCTCTACATTGACGCTCTCACGATTCAGGATCGAGTTTTGCAGGGTGAACAGACAGACACTATAATTAAAATTCCCTCTGCATCAAGATACCCAATGCATATATGTTGAATTAGCCTACACAAAATATCCCATAGTTTAATGATCCTACATTTTATCATAATGTGCTTTGAGGTTTTATAACACTATGGAAGATGAAGACTGACTATATATGATATTATTTAGTTGCGACACAACATATCAACAAATAATATGTAATAAAACAATTACAAATTGGCATGAAATGAATGCTAATGTAGTCTACTTAATGTAATATTTTGTGCTGTAGGGTAGATAATTGGCCACAAGGTGAAATACTGTGCCAAATGATAGTGTGGCTCCTCTACGCTAGAGGTCGCTCTAAAATAGTTACGTCACCAATTTGTTGCAAACAGAAGGAAAGATGGCGGAGTCAGTGGAACCCAAGGCAACCTGCACTTTTCTATTTAAAAAATCAACCAAAAAATGCAACGCTCGGAAGAGAAAAGCCAGTGACAGCGACAAAGGTGAGATACAATGTTTGAATCCAGCTCAGTGTTGTTTCAAACGTTAACCAAAATACTGCATTGTGCATGAAAACAATGGCTACTAGTAGATTGAAAGATAGATACTTTATTGATCCCTGATGGGACATTTCTTCGTCAAGCAGCTACGAAAAACATGTGAAGTGTATTAGTTATAGTAAGGCGTTAAGATTGTGCTTAATAAAAACAAAACTAATGCCAACTATAAAACACCCAAGCCATGGAAATTATTGTGCAAGTGAAAAATGGACCCACAATGGACGACTACTGTAAACATGCAATTGCCTCACTCACATGCGAAAACTTGCCTCATTCATTGTCAGATGACAACAGTGACGAAGACAAGAATGCCGTCGTCAGAAAAGAAAAAAAGACGGGTTCTGCAAACCCAATGATTCAAAGGGTAACGTCACGTGACTACAAAAGAATCAGTCTTTATTCTTAACATTTTTGATAGTGTGATTATTATTCTCTTCTCCCCAGACAAAAAAAGTAGAGAGAGAGGTGTCATCTGCTGAAAGTGATGAGGAGAAAGAAAGAAAGAAAGTCACTGTTGCTTACAAGTCCACACGGTCAGCGGTGAGTTATTTTGAAAAATACCTCTCCTCTACCACTGTACATTAATTATGTTTTGTATTTATACCCTACCTACCACTTTATTGCTCTGCCCTGTATAAAACTATCAATCTCATCCTCATCTCTTCTCTGTGTATAGAAACCAGAGGGGCCAGACGACATGGGAGCAACTGCAATCTATGAGTTGGACACAGCAAAGGACAATGATGCTCAGGCCATCTTTGAGAGGAGTCAGAAGATCCAGGAGGCAAGACATCTGTCCCTAGTTGGAGGAACTTTTTTTCCTTAGTGTATCTACATATTAGTATTATATCATTTGCATTCTTCCCCCAGTCTTGTGTTGTAAATTGGGACAACGTTGGTCCGCAAATGCTTACCAAGGGTCTTTATCCTCTCCCTCACCAGGAGCTGACCGGTAAAGAGGATGATAAGATCTACAGAGGAATGAACAACTACAAAAAGCACATCAAGCCCAAAGACTCCACCATGGGCAATGCATCCTCTGGCATGGTCAGGTGTGTATGCATGTTGTGTGACAAAGAGTAAAGTTGAAATGTCTTGGGGAAAGTTTTAATTTAAAAGTTTTCGCTATGTATTTGATTAATCACGGTTTTCTAATTTCTTTGTCAGGAAGGGCCCAATCCGGGCCCCAGAGCACCTGAGGGCCACAGTGAGGTGGGACTACCAGCCAGACATCTGCAAGGACTACAAAGAGACCGGCTTCTGTGGCTTTGGAGGTGAGTGGGGCTTTGCTTTGTGGCTCCCAAGTGGCGCGGTGGTCTAAGGCACTGCATCTCAGTGCTAGAGGTGTCACTACAGACCCTGGTTCGATCAGGCTGTATCACAATCCGGCCGTGATTGGGAGTCCTGTAGGGCGGCGCACAATTGGTCCAGCGTCCTCCGGGTTAGGCCTTCATTGTAAATAAGAATTTGTTCTGAACTGACTTGCCTAGTTAAATAAAGATTAAATGAAATACATTTGCTGGAAGGTTGCCTCCCCCCAATGTCGAGCTTTGCATAGGTCCTCCTTTCCTAAATGGAATGAATCATCTGTGGAAGTCTCTGAATCTCCTTTTTGTGTTTCTTTTCCCCTCTTAGACAGCTGCAAGTTCCTCCATGACCGCTCAGACTACAAACATGGCTGGCAGATTGAGAGGGAGCTGGACGAGGGGCGCTATGGGGCCAACGGTGAGTTCACAACAGGGGAGAAACACAGGGTTGTGTAGATTTAAGATTCATCAAAGATTAGAGAGTTTATGTTTGTGATACAGCTGCTCAGTAATGTGTGGGCTGTATGTAGATGATGAGAACTACGAGGTGAGCAGTGACGAGGAGGACATGCCCTTCAAATGCTTCATCTGCAGAGAGTCCTTTAAGAACCCCGTCATCACCAAGTAAGACAACTCTCCTTAAGAACTCCTTCACTGTTAAGTGTGTGTAGAGAAACTTCCAGCAGTGATTTCTAATCAAACCACTCATGTCATGTCTCCCGCAGGTGTCGACACTACTTCTGTGAGACCTGTGCTCTTCAGCACTACCGCAAGTCCCAGCGCTGCTATGTGTGTAACGTCCAAACCAACGGCGTCTTCAACCCAGCTAAAGGTGAGGATAATGCATCTCAATTACCATGGTCAGCATAGTAGTATGGCATGTACAGTAGGGAATGGCCTTGTATGATTCACCAAAGCATCACTTTGGGCTAAGAAAAAATAAATAAAGCTACAGTAGTTTGTTGTTGACCATAGAGCTTATGTTGCCTGACTGAATTCTTCCTCTGCTCTATCGTTCACTACATACTTCAGTCTGAGACTGAAATCATTTAAGTCGTTTGTGGTGACGAATGCCAATGACGGATTTTCTAAACATTGCTTTACCCACGTGTGTTCAGGCCCAACTCATTTGTTTCTGGGACCAATCAGACGGTCTAGAATGTATTTCCATTCTAGAAGTCGTAGGGGAGGTACTCGGCTCCAGAGTCATTGTGAAGAAGAAACTAAGGTCCTTGGGCGTAGTTTTGGTAGCCAGGCAAGAGCTTATGAACATTGAGTAAAGGACTAGTCTATAGTCAGCTAAATAGAAAAAGCTCACTGCTCTTTGAATATTCATGCCCGTGGCTGTGTAAGGCTGAGGAGTTATTCAGCTCCAGGCAATAGCCCTAAGTATTTTTTTCTCTACAGAGCTGGCAGCCAAGATTGCCAAACACCAAGCCATGCTAGATCAGCCACCGTCTGATGAAGAAGATTAGCAACCTACTGTAAATACAGTACCTGTCCAACTCAGTGTCTGTGTTATAAGTCTCCTCTGTGTTGTTTCATTGTGTCAATGGCAAGCCTTCTGGAATAAAACTCGATTTTGTAATAGTTATTGACTGATCCCTTACAATACAATGACAGCAAGAGCCTCGAGGTGAAAGGTATTTATTATCAAGTAAAATAATTGACACTCCCAACACGTTCCCTCCCCCTTTCATCCTGAAAACTAGAAACTATCTGAAACAAGCACCATTGTAACATTCACTTTTTTGCAGGACATAAGTGGTGAAATAACAGGAAGGTTAATCAAATACATGGATCTCCAGTTGGCACAGTCTAGTGTTAACTAGCTTTGCTATCTTCAGTTGAGGGTTTCAGGTAGAAACAATTTTTTTTTTTTTCTTCCCTCTAAAACTGGTGGTATGGTATCTCAGCTGTGAGGAAATACAAACACTGTCTGGTTCATGACAGCCTTGGGACAAACTTTTGGAATCTTCCATCTGTTGTGCTGGCTAGATGGCTGATTGGATCAACCCTTGGTAATGGGGTCGGAGCAGTGGTCGGTGAGTTAGTTCCTGGTCTTTGTTATGTGAACAGATGGCTCTAGATTGGACCAAATCGAATGCAACTCAGATCAAATAAGTGTCTCTGCTCTACCTTTAATGGAACATCTCCATTGGCAAGTGAAAGCCAAACTGGACATACTCCCTCATACTGTTCCTTGATGGGTCCAGAGCTTTTAGTAGAATCTGGAGAGATGTGTGCATGAGAGGAATTGGGTGTTAGTCAGTGCAAGGGTCTGTCTGCTCATGCATCTTTTAGACTAGAGCGAAAGCAAGGAGGCAGCTGGCTTTTAAACTCAGAGGGAGGAGAAACTCCTTATTTTGAATTATTTACATGGGCCATTTAATAAGAACAAAACGTAAATCCAGTCCGAAGTCTTCTGAGCGTCTCCTGTTAAAACCTCTTGCTTACTACACACACCTCTCCTCGTCTGCTTCCTGTTCCTCTGTGGTCAGAAGTCCCAGTCATCCACATCCATGTGGCTGAGGCCAGACTCCAGGCTGGCCAGACCAGAGGCAGAGTCCTGAGGCTGGGTACCCTCAAAGCCGGTGATGGGCGTCACAGGCCGGAACAGCTCAGGCAGAGCCTCCGATGGCCGACGCTTGATCTAGGGAAGAATGGAAACAAATCTCTTATTGGGATTATAATAATCAAGTTTTGTGTGAATGAAAGCCTTTACATGACTGCTAAATGTTGTAAATGGATGTTGAGGGGGAGGAGCTAGATCCTACTCACCTGTTTGAAGAAGGAATGACTAATGAGAGCACTGGCTGAGGGTCTGAAGGGGGAGAAATAAACAATTAAATGAGCTAAAATTCATAACAATCAATGTGAGGACCAGCAGCCTAGCTTGGTGTGGCTCACCTCTTCTCTGGGTCCCTCTGCAGACACAGCTCCACAAAAGCATGGAAGTGGGGAGAGAAGGTGCGACTGTAGGGGTGGCTCCCCGAGGAGGAAGGCTCTCCGTTAGAGTGGTGGGCTCCTCCGGTGCTGGGGCCGTCACAGATCCCAGAGTCAGCCCCAGAGCGGGAGGGTTTCATGGTCAGCTCCTCTGGGGGGATGGTGGTAGTGTCCAACAGACAGGGGACTGTCCCGTTCAGCTTCTCCAGCAACATCTAAAGACAGAGGAACACAAAGAGGAGAGAGGACACAGCAGAGGAAGAAGAATGGACAGAGAGAGAGTAGCCAGTCAAGTGAGGAGCAAAATATAGATCATCTTTCAGAAGCAAGAGAGGGTGAGGGGTTGATCAGGCCACTTGTCACCTGTGTGGCTGGCATGTCTTTGAAGGGCACATGTCCATTGGCTAGCTCACAGGCTGTGATGCCAAGACTGTAGATGTCTGACCGGAAGTCGTATCCCTGCAGATTCTGACACACACACACACACACACCACAAGTGGTTACTTAGGGTTGACCGATACAAAGGTATTATAGTATACCAAAAGCAAGGTATTGTACGCTAGCCAGGTGTGGTATGGCGTTACCTGTTGCAGCACCTCTGGGCTGAGCCAGGGCAGCACCTTGATGCTGTACTGGGGGAAGTCATGGACCACTCTGGCCCGCTGGCCGTGACGGATCAGACTGATGATGCTCCGCAGACCAGACAAACATACCTGACCGTCTACAGAGATCAACACGTGGCTGGCCTTCACACTCCTAAAAACACACACAATTAGACGCCATGTCACATTCCTGCATGAAAAGTCCTGTGCTTGTGTGTACTTACCGGTGTACATAGCCCATGTGGTGGATGTACTCCAGAGCTTTGAGCATGCCCAGTAGGATGTAGGCGATGGCCAGCTCATTCATCCCATCGGTGAAGTGGGTGCTGATCAGGTCTCTGGCTGACCCTAGGACATGTTAGACACTACATTAGTCAATGAGAGAGCACAGAGGACTGTGAGAATAGTACACAAGTACCTTTGTGTGGGAATGGTAACTAGAGTGCTCCTGTCTACATTTGACTAGGACCAGAGTAGTGTAGTGTTACAGGGAGTGCTCTCCTGTCTGTGACTCCTCACCATAGGCCATGAAGGGAGAGATGACCCACAGCTCATTCTCCGCTATGAAGATGCTCCTGTAGGGTAGGATGCTGGAGTGGTGGAACAGCTTAGATACATGGAGCTCAGCCTGAGAGAGAGAGACAGATTACACTGGGTTAGGTTTAATAGAGAGAGAGAGAGAATTACATTGAGTTATAGCTAATGGATACAAATTAGACAGACAGAGATGGGAGGTTGGATTACATAACAGGTGATGTCATAAAGCAAGAGATGAATGCATTCAGAGGGGAGGAATGAAAGAGGGATACAAAGACAAGGATGATTTGACCGATGATGTCAGTCTGCCTGGCAGAGGCAAAGGGAAATGTGACAGATGGATGGTAGAATGACAGATGGATGGTGACAGGTCCAGACCTGCAGGTAGTTGACCATTTCATTGGTGCAGGACTCCAGGTCAATCCGACGGATTGCTACGTGTTCCCCTGTGGGTCTGTATCTGGCAAGGGTTACGGTCATCAAGTCCTCCAGGCCTCGACCTAATACAGCAAAACACACACAAAATTAGACTAGAGACAGGAGCGCGAAAAATGTATTAAACAACAAACACATAAGCACCTTGGCAGCCCAGTCATTGGGGTTGGAAGCCTGAGAATGACTGACAAACTGACTGACCTATGATGGTGAGGAGCTCATAGGCGCTGCTGTCAGGGAGGAAGCTTCCCATGGTGTCCCACCGTGGGGGTGAGGTCAGGCTCTCGTGGCTGTCTTCATGGGCCTGGGGGAGAGGTGGCAACAGGGAAGGAGTTAGCGTTGGAAATTATAGCATATATTGGTCCTTACAGTGTTGGGCGTTACTTGTGGCATTGTGAGAGTGGCTTGCAAAGGCTTGGTCAGACGCGTGATGGTTGATGCTAAAACATATACAGTCAGACTACAGAACGGAGTGTGTACGAGCAGTACTTGTGGAATCTGAGTGGAGAACATCTAACTTCAGGTTTGAATTCTGTTGGTGGCAAATTAAAAGCAAGAAGCTACAGTTGAAGTCAGAAGTTTACATACACTAAGTAATTAAAACTCATTTTTCAACCACCACAGATTTCATGTTACCTATAGTTTGTTTTGGCAAGTCGGTTAGGACATCTATGTGCATGACAAGTAATTCTTCCAACAATTGTTTACAGACAGAGTATTTCACTTTCACTATATCACAATTCCAGTGGGTCAGAAGTTTACATACACTAAGTTGACTATGCCTTTAAACAGCTTGGAAAATTCCAGAAAATGATGTCATGGCTTTAGAAGCTTCTGATAGGCTAATTGACATAATTTGAGTCAATTGGAGGTGTACCTGTGGATGTATTTCGAGGCCTACCTTCAAACTCAGTGCCTCTTTGCTCAACATCATGGGAAAATCAAAAGAAATCAGCAAAGACCTCAGAAAAAAAATTGTAGACCTCCACAAGTCTGGTTCATTCTTGGGAGCAAAGGTACCATCTGTACAAACACCATGGGATCACGCAGCCGTCATACCACTCAGGAAGGAGACGCGTTCGGTCTCCTAGAGATGAACATACTTTGGTGAGAAAAGTGCAAATCAATCCCAGAACAACAGCAAAGGACCTTGTGAAGATGCTGGAGGAAACAGGTACAAAAGTATCTATATCTACAGTAAAACGAGTCCTACAATCGGCATAACCTGAAAGGCCGCTCAGCAAGGAAGAAGCTACTGCTCCAAAAACGCCATAAAAAAGCCAGACTACGGTTTGCAACTGCACATGGGGACAAAGGTCGTACTTTTTGGAGAAATTCACCCAACTTATTGTGGGAAGCTTGTGGAAGGCTACCCGAAACGTTGGACCCAAGCAATGCTACCAAATACTAATTGAGTGTATGTAAACTTCTGACCCACTGGGAATGTGATGAAAGAAATAAAAGCTGAAATAAATCACTCTACTATTATTCTGACATTTCACATTGTTAAAATAAAGTAGTGATCCTAAATGACCTTAGACAGGGAATTTTTACTAGGATTAAAATGTCAGGAATTGTGATAAACTGAGATGAAATGTATTTGGCTAAGGTGTATGTAAACTTCTGACTTCAACTGTACATCATTTATGAATCATGCCTTCTCTAAACCTCATCACACCATAGTGCTTGAAACATTAACGCTCATGGTGAGATACATGCAGAGTGGGTACCACAAAAAAATAGTATGAGTGTGTTCAGAGAGGAAGAGGCGAAGCAAGAGGTTTCACTCGCCAAAATATATCCAAAATAAGCATTTCTATGGGCTTATTTTGGACTTAAGCTTGGTCGCCTGCCTTCCCACCTTTGGGACAATGACTCCCATTGTTGGGCGGAGACGTGAGCATCTTGTGTATTTTATTTTATTTAACTAAGCAAGTCAGTTAAGAACAAACTCTTATTTACAATGACGGCCTACCCCGGCCAAACCCGGACGACGCAGTGCCTTAGACCGCGGCGTTTCATCTCAAAATATGTATGTAGGGCTCTATGCTGAAAAATATTTGAGGTGTTAATTATAAAAATTGCCAACAATTACAAAATATTTGGGGGGGGGGGGCACTGGTGCTCCCAAATAAAAATTCCAGGTAACAGTCAAATATTTAGATGCATTTGCAACCAAAATGGTATCACTGTACAGCCCTGGTTGGCCTAGACGTATTAGGTTATTAATTTTAAAAAATGTAGCAACAGCTTAATAACCATTTCTCTACCAATTTCCAGCCAGCATTGTAAGGTAGATGCCCATGAAGTTAAACCACTCAGACAAGGTTGCCAAAAACGGAACACATGGAACTCCACCCATGCCATCCAACTCCAGTTCACAACGATTGTTGGATGCAGAGATTTCCACAACAGTGACATATTAGACGTGAACAAATAACCACAGTTGCTCATTCCCTCCCACCACCCACCTACTTGCCCTCTGCTTTCTAGTAAGGGAGGACTACAGTGAACACAGGCCACAGACAAAGTGTCCCCATTTCAGACAAACTACTTCACAAACATGAAACATGGTCACAATTAGTGAGGACTTTCAGTGAAGAACAACAGAAACCATAAAGCAAACAATAACAACAACATGTTAAGAACACACTGAGGTTCCTAAGGGCCCATTAAGGCCGGCTTTACAGGGAGATTATCTGTCAGCTGAGACCAAACAGCCCTTTTCCATGACAGCCGTAAAAGACAAGTGCAGGTAATTGAAGCCTGGTAATTACGGATAACCCGTCATTGCCCACTCTAAAAACAAACTACTCCTGCTATGTAGTGGACCTGTTTTGATTTCTCTGGAGCAACTGATGGAGCCATCAGGCAACAAGTAGTGTTAATGGGGTGATCCATCTATCCACTTATACAGATCACATCTTTCCTTCATCGGACTTGACACCCACAGTTGCTCTCTCCTCCAACCCAACCCCCTATAAATCATGTCTCATCAACAGGATATGTCACTACTGTAAGCTCCACCAATCTCCCAACTCCCCCAATAGGAAACCCTGGTGGGTGAAGTAGGATGGGCCTCAAAACCCAAAGCACATACAGCACAGCATTGTGAATCAGATGCCCATGCACAAAAGCACACAGGGCATCCTCACACACACACACAGACACACAGATGGAACGATCAAAAGCTGTGACTGGAGTACCGCACTTACTTTCCTGTGAGAGCTTCCCTGAGCTTGCTCTGTGGTAGAGAAACCACATCAATGACAAACACACAAGAGAAGGATCTGTGTTTAGAGCAGCACAGGAACCATTAGGTAAGTATAAAGTGTAGCATGTGGTTTGTTGCAGAAGACGGATTTATGCTGCTGGCTGGCTCCCCTAACAAGGAGGATTCAGTCTAGGCTAATTAGATACCTCTGATAAATCAGTGAGGATTCAGTCAGTGATTATGCACTGCCAGGGGAACAGGAAGCAGCGAACACCAAGCGTATGAACGAACACAGAACAATTATGTGATGATGAGCTCACAGGAATATGAAGATGATGCCAAGCTTCATAGTGAAACTCAACCCCCCCCCCCCCCCCCCCCCATAGGACACATGCAATAAAATCAGCATTACGCCTATATCTGTCAGACTAGCTATTCAGTTTCTCTCTTTATGTAAACTTATTCATCAACCATT
Source organism: Thymallus thymallus (assembly GCA_023634145.1). NCBI lineage: Eukaryota > Metazoa > Chordata > Actinopteri > Salmoniformes > Salmonidae > Thymallus > Thymallus thymallus. Next base: position 14,779,857 of record CM042398.1, read on the forward strand.
CATCAATTGACAGTGCTTTCCTGTCGTCCTGTTAGTGTCTAATTACAGACCCACAGTCTGTAGAAACATCTCTTTGAACCTGCCTCATCCCCACCACACTTATGTTACCCTTAAAATATGATATCCTTAATTAATAGTTGACCTAGGTATCATATTGACTAAATATATACTACAAAAGACCGACGGCGCAACAGAACATTATTATGACATAAAGTATTCTAAGGCTGCCCATTTACTGCATTGATCCAGTCTGCCAGACAAGGACACGTCACACTGGAACACACTCTCTTCATGACACATGTAAGGTCCAGTAAGACGTGACAGAAGATTGGAACAAGCAGTAGCTCTTACATGTCCTGAATCTATGTGGGAGACAGAGGTATCCATCCACATATTGCCAAAGAACCAATGCCGATTGGATTCCTGTAGGTTGAAATTGTTTTATATCAATTGTTTGTTAGCAGGTGTTGCTTCTTTTTTTTTACTGCGCAATGCAATAATATCTTGTTTTGAAAGCAAAGCTGCACTTAGGATATAGCTAGCAGGTTCTGTATGAGGGTTGGGCAACTTCATAGCTGATGATAAGTCTTGTGTGTAAACAGCAGTTGATTGGGGAAGCCTTTTCAGCATTACCTTTGATCTTACCTCCAAAAAACTCCAAATCCCTCAGGCTCTCCACGCTCAATTTCTCTGAGACCCAATGCTGGGATAGAAAGAAAGAGCGAGCAGTTACCACAGGCCAATCACTTCTCAAATAACTGGTCATTGATGTGACACTGACTGGTAAGGATTCAGCACAAGTATTTGATACCTTTTCTAGACTGGGCTCTAACGCCAACAAGCAGGGGAGCGCTAACAGAGTTCACTCACCAGAAAAGACATGGATATGTTGATTGTGGCAGCTAGAACCGCTGAAACCCCATCCAGAAAGAATGCCTCCAAAATCAATACTAACACAGAAACAGTGGAAAGGATAAACATAAACGCGTCACCTCGTTATGAACTAGAACAAGACAGGTCGCTAGCTATTACCTACATATTACCTATATAATAATTTAAGTTGCACTGTAAAGGCATTTTACAAATAGTATAATAGATAGGCCCAAAAACATTTTATTAGCAGGACAACTAGCTACTAGGTAACGTTAGCTAACTAACTAACATTAGCTAGCTACAGTACATTAGATAGCTATGTCAAGGAACAAACTTACGTTAGCGTGGCTAGCTAACGCTATTTTTTTTTCATTACATAAAAAAACATAGATTATCTAGGTAGCTATGGAAGATAGCTAGTAACCTACCTTTATGGTAACTTGAAGAAGTAGCTAGGTAGTATCTGGTAACGTTAGTTAGCTACCATTTTCAACAAACAACATTTATCGAAAAGGGGCGGTAATGTTTGCGTTGATTGGTTCGTTGTTAGAGGCAACGCGTCGCGCGTAATCTACGTGTACACACGGTAGTGACACAGAACACTTTCAAGTCGCGCTGTGAGATTTGGCAGTACTAAACATATCTTTCTTGGCGGTGAAAACAGGTAAATAAACAGTACATTAATCCACGAGGTAAGTATATAGTGTATAATGTACTCTAGATTCACCTACTTTTACAAATGTCATTGGACAAGCCCTATTTGCACAGTCAATAATTTGTCACACAGCCACTTCTTCTTCGTGCTGCTGCGGCCATAGGCTAGAGAAGCGTAGCATGCTAGCTAGTTTAGTTAACGTTAGTTAGTCAATTAATGATATCCAACTATCATTGGCTTGATACAGATTAATGCAATCGTTTCTATCTTAATTTGCCAGAAGCCACATATAATCTTTGACATCCCCAGACAGTGGTTTACGAGATGATGTGGATTGGGTTAGCACTTATCAGACGTTTGTGGTTGACGCACAAGGCCTGCGAAGAATGGAAGGGACTGGAATGCAACAGCAATGTACAACAGTCAAATACCACATGCGACGTTCTTTCTTTCCCCCTTGCTTCTGTAGGGCAGCTATGAACTGGAGCAAGGGTGGCCCGAGTGGTAAGCGAGGGTTCGGGTTTGGAGGATTCTCCCTTGGTGGTGGTGGTGGAGGAGGAGGAAAGAAAGAAGAGGTGCACGTGCCTCAGAAATCCCACACGTCATTTGGAGGCACAGGGACAGCTGGAGGTTATGGCAAGAACCAGCAACTCCCTGCATTCTACAAGATAGGAACAAAAAGAGCAAATTTTGATGAAGAAAATGCGTGAGTATAGACTTGACTTTCCTTTATGGTTGGGTTTTGTGTGCTTAGTATGCTGTATGATCAACCAGTTATGCAGGATGTATTACATTGTTTTCAATTACATTTGACTGGTGATACCTTTCCTAACCCATTTCCAGGTATTTTGAAGATGATGAAGAGGAGTCAAGCAGCACAGATTTGCCCTATATCCCAGCTGAGAACTCCCCCACACGACAACAGTTCCAGTCTGGAGTGGGCTCAGACAGTGAGGATGATCCTCTGGATGCCTTCATGGCCCAAGTGGAGGTCAGTCAAGGATTCCCCTCTTAGACCTGGATGATGTAGAAATATAAACACTTTCTCTGCAGTTCCTCTGTTTAAGATCTGGGGTTATTGTCACAGAACAATTGGGAAGTATTGCAGGGGGGTATATTGTTCACCCTCTTGTCTTTTTCTAGGACCAAGCAGCTAAAGACATGAAGAAACTGGAGGAAAAAGAGAAGGAGAAGAAGTGTGAAAAGTAAGATCCCTTCAATTTCGACCTTTTTAATCTTAGTGCCTTCAAAACTACCTTGTCAATAATATAAATGAGCTAAAGCCCTATTCAAGGCCACCAGGCAGGAAGGTGTAGTACATTCTCCCCATGCACCAGTTTATTGATTTGCACATATTTCCATGGTAATTGGTTGTGTCAATTATCAATCTCTTCTCATCCTGGAACTCTAGCATGTTATTAAGATACTGTAGATAGAAAGCTCCCACTTCACTGCAATCATTCACCAATGAGGAGCAAAGGCAATTACCTTAAATTTCCCCAGTTGGTCCATACTGTAGGTAACTAATCAAGCCTGCCTTGCATAGCGACTTTGTAGGGAGGGGATAAGTGTGACGTTAGACAGGTTGTGGGGAATCATGGGTGAACAAACGAGTCGCAGGGAAGTTTTTTTTTCTCCGCTTGTTTTTACAGGGGTATACGTGATGACATTGAAGAGGAAGATGAACAAGTAAGTGATCCATCCAACGTTACTAATTTACTACTGATCAGAGAGCATCCAGACCCCAACCTCCCCTCCCGACCCATCTATGGCCAAGTCTCACCACCTACCACATCTCTCACTCTCTTTATTTTCTCTCTCTTTTACTCTCTCGCACTCTCTCACACTATGCTAACAAACCTAATTGCAGGTTGAATCCTTCGCCTTATCCTTCTGGGATATCTACATGCATACTTGTGGTGTTTCAAAAAATTTGAAAATGTACCCATGCCTAATCTAAGCATGTTGATTAATAGTTATTTTCAAATATGCCATACTGTAAGGAATGTTTACTAGTAACTGTTCCTGTTCTTACTACTTAATAGGGGGGGGGGCGTATAAAATCTCACACTGATCAATTTCAGCCCGAATAACGCAAAGACTGGTTTAAACCAAGTGTTAAAACATAAAATGGCGTAGACGCCGACACTGATATGTGCGATCATCAGAGTATTTTGCCGTTGACTGTATTTGAATGTATATCCCCAGGTTATGAGAGTGGTAAGGGTGCCTGCATGACTGTGTGCTACATTAGGCGTTTAAGCTGCACTCTGGTTGACTCATGCGGCTGTGCTCTGTGCAGGAAGCCTACTTCCGCTACATGGCAGAGAATCCCACTGCTGGGCTGACCGCAGACGACGAAGATGAGAACATAGACTACGACAGTGATGGGAATCCCATTGCCCCCACCACTAAAAAGGTCATCATGCCTCTGCCCCCCATGGACCACTCTGAGGTAACAACTGCATTCTGCACCTCTCTGACCCAAGAGTCATATGTAATCTTGTCAATTGGAGGTTTTTTATTTTATTTTAGTGTATGAGGTCATACTTTTATGTCATTCCCTTATAGATTGACTACCCACCCTTTGAGAGGAACTTCTACAATGAGCATGAGGAGCTTCTCAGCCTGACAGGCACAGAGGTGTTGGAGCTGAGACACAAACTCAACCTGCGGGTAAGTGTCAGGAGGAGGATGCATACACATACAATCACATGTAAACCCAAACCACACAAAATCATACCACTTACAGACAGCTGTGTTGTATGATCCCATTCTCTCTTTAACCAAAAGCCTCTTGTCTCTCTTTATTTTGTTTCATTGACTTTGGCAGGTGTCTGGTGCCGCCCCTCCTAAACTCTCCACCAGCTTCGCCCACTTTGGGTTTGACGAGCAGCTGATGCACATAATCCGCAAGTCGGAGTACACCCAGCCCACACCTATTCAGTGCCAGGTACCTAAGCAGCTTGTTTCCTAGGGCTTTTTTTGGAACTTTCATATTGCTTTAGTAGCATATAGGCCTCACCTGTATTTTATTCCCCATCTGTCCTGTAGGGAGTGCCCATTGCCCTGAGTGGACGTGACATGATTGGCATTGCGAAAACCGGTAGTGGCAAGACTGCAGCCTTCATCTGGCCCATGCTGGTTCACATCATGGACCAGAAGGAACTGGAAACTGGAGAGGGGCCCATCGCAGTCATCGTGTGCCCCACCAGGGAGCTCTGTCAGCAGGTAAGAGAGCCAGGGAGAGATGGGCCAGGATTTGTTTTTCCATGACAAAAAGTTGATTTAGCTCCTGAAAGTTATTGTTATGCTCCCCAGATCCATGCGGAGTGTAAGCGTTTTGGGAAAGCCTACTCTCTGCGCTCGGTGGCGGTGTATGGAGGAGGCAGCATGTGGGAGCAGGCCAAGGCTCTTCAGGAGGGGGCAGAGATAGTTGTGTGCACCCCGGTAAGCGCTCTAGTTGACAATCGCTGTAGTAGACAGAGTTTAGTCTTTATGTATTGGAGGAAAATAATCCCCTGAGGTTCTTTCACTGATTGGGTTGTGTATGTTTTTCCTCATACAGGGTCGTCTGATTGACCATGTGAAAAAGAAGGCCACCTCTCTGCAGAGAGTGACATACCTGGTGTTTGATGAAGCAGATCGAATGTTTGATATGGGATTTGGTAAGTTGGCTTTCTTTTCTTTCTTTACCAATGACCACTATGTCAGAAGATTGTTCACTGAAGTTGGTTTGACACCTATTTATATCATATTCTTGTGGTAACATTTTTCAGAGTATCAAGTGAGATCCATTGCCAGTCATGTCCGACCTGATCGACAGAGTAAGTGTGTGCATTTACACTTGTTAGATAAGACAACCCCATCCTATGAACCTTAACTTCACTCCTGTCCTCACAGCTCTTCTGTTCAGCGCCACCTTCCGTAAGAAGATTGAGAGGCTGGCCAGAGATATCCTGGTGGACCCCATCCGTGTGGTGCAGGGGGACATCGGAGAGGTATGACCCGTGGCTCTTCTAATACCATCTGATTGCAACTTCTATAATTTATTTAAAGTTCTACATTGCCAGAACAGTCAACCGGCCTGTTAGACACTTATGTCAACCAGCTGGCGGCATAACACTTTCTGGAGTTTAGTAATCTAATGCTCTTCAATCCTACATCCTTCCTACCCACCCTTCCTTCCCAGGCCAATGAGGATGTGACCCAGGTAGTGGAGATAATGCCCAGCGGGGTGGAGAAGTGGGGCTGGCTGACCCGCCGCCTGGTGGAGTTCACCTCCTCTGGCTCTGTACTTATCTTCGTCACCAAGAAAGCCAACTGTGAAGAGCTAGCCACCAACCTGACCCAGGAGGACCACAGCCTGGGCCTGCTGCACGGAGACATGGACCAGAGCGAGAGGAACAAGGTCATCGCTGACTTCAAGAAGAAGAGTCTGCCTGTGCTGGTGGCCACCGACGTGGCAGGTGAGTGGGGGTGGGCTGCAGAAGAGGGGGTGGGGCTTGAATGTGGCACATCATTCCAATGATCCAAGAGATCAAAGATCTGTGTGTGATTGCACAGACACTGACAATGATTTGATTGTTTTTGCCTGAATTCCAGTGCTCCTACATACTTGTCATTCTATAATTTTTCACTCTTTTTTTGTCATTTCGTCCCTAGCCCGTGGTCTGGATATCCCTTCAATACGCACAGTAGTGAACTATGACGTGGCTCGGGACATCGACACACACACACACAGAATTGGCCGAACTGGTCGTGCTGGAGAAAAGGGCGTGGCCTACACCCTTCTCACCAGTAAAGACACATCATTTGCAGGAGACCTTGTGCGTAACCTGGAGGGAGCCAATCAGAGTGTCTCTAAGGAACTGATGGACTTGGCAATGCAGGTAAGCCATTCTACTTGTCCCTGACTGACCATTGAGGACGGCTATGGAAAGGTGAATTTTATATGATGTCTTTACTGACCTTCTTTGATGTATTCCTCTTAGAATCCCTGGTTCAGGAAATCACGCTTCAAGGGCGGCAACGGGAAGAAGCTAAACATTGGAGGAGGTGGTCTGGGTTACAGAGAGAGGCCAGGCTTGGGAGCTGCAAGTTCTGTAAGTTGGCCATGTCTATTTGTAACATAAATTGTTGTGTTATTGCATTATTTGTAGCGTTATATCTTGTTGGTAGATCAGTGGCATGATAGTGTAACTCTTGGTGATTGTTGACATTTGGTTGTTTCTCCAGGAGCGTGGTGGTGGTGTTGCCATGGGTAACTATGAGGGATACATAAAGCCTTCTACCGGAGCCATGGGAGACCGCATGTCAGCAATGAAGTCAGCCTTCCAGGTAACTAAACTGTCACTCACTATCTATTCCGTCTTATTTTGATTTATACACATAAGGCCTATCTGTTAGCGCTAAATGATCAATTTTTCTCATGAATTCTTTCTGTTCATCTTGAAGTCCCCCTTTAATCATTGTATGTATCTTTTTACTCAGTCGCAATATAAGAACCACTTTGTGGCGGCGTCCGGCATGGTTCCTAAACTCACCACTAAGTCCAGTAGCTCTTCAGGCTGGACCAGCGCTGGCAGTCTGAGCTCCATCCCTACCGGGGCCCCTGAGGGCCCAGACCGGCCCTGTGGGCCCCCCTCCTTACCCATGGCCCCTTCAGCAGCCCTCGGCATAGGCACCAAGATGTCAGGCTTCACCAGCGCCGGCTCCCTGAGCTCTGTGTCAGACAACCAGGCCAGTGCTCCTCAGGGGTATGCCACCCCACCCTCACCCAGGGAAGGGCCCCGTGACAGACATGGTGACGACAGGGGTCGCCATGGAGATGGCCACTATCGTGACAGGAGAGACCGGAGCGAGCGGCACAGTGGCGGGGGAGAGCGGGACCGCTATGGGGAGCAGGAACGCCACACAGACCGCGACAGATACAGGGACAAGGATCGCCATGGCAGCAGCGGGCGCCATTGTGATAGTCGTAATGGAGACGGAAGTAGAAGGGACAGAGAGCGAGAAGATTGTAGAGGTGACAGGGAGAGTGGAGACAGGGCAGGGGGTGAAGGAAGGGGGGACAGGGGTGAGGGAAGAGGAGACCGAGAGGAAGACGGATTTGCAGTCCCAGTTCCACCAAAACGCAAAAAGAGTAGGTGGGACAACTAAAGCACAAAACGCATCACGTACCCCTCGCCGCAGGCTACGAGCTACCCCTCACTGTAGGCTACCAGCTACACCCCGCCAAGGCATTCTCCTTCCAGTGGTCAGTGTACCAAACCCCCAGAGCGCTCCTTCTCTGGCTAGCCGCAGCCTACAGTACCTTCAGAAAGTATTCATACCCATTGATCTATTCCACATTTTGTTGTTGCCTGAATTCTAAATGGGTGAGTATTTTTTTATTTAATCCATCTACCCATAATACCCCATAATGACAGTAAAAAGCAACCAATCAACTGTTCTTAGACGAGCATGCCTAGTCTGTAGACACACAGCTGGTCATTTCAGCTGAAACATGCACAGAATTTCAAGTTTTTATTTTATTGAACCTTTATTTAACTAGGCACAGTGGGTTTAACTGCCTTGTTCAGGGGCAGAACGACAGATTTTTACCTTCTCAGCTCGGGGATTCGATGCAGCACCCTTACGGTTACGGGCCCAACCTGCCAAGTGGTTAGAGGTTAATGTGTAAATCAACCCTACTGTACGGTTTAAAAGCAAGGGGAAAGATGTGCTATCCTGCATTGGTTGGGGATTCAGTAACATGGCTCCTGATTTGTAAGCTTATCTGCAGCTGTGTTGAGATTTTGGATAGAGTTCTACTCTGCTGTGCATGCAGAAAAAAATATACTGTAAATATACCATCCGGATAGTTTTAACCTCACCATAAGTGAGGTTATCAATATTTCTGGTCAATAGAAGGGAGCAGTGGAGCTGTTATGCAGTCCTGACGCCACAGAAAACACCTGTGATTGAGATGTCTGTCCTTTCTCACTGGACCCCCCTGTCGTTCTAGTTAAACTCTTAGTCCTGAGTAACCTCACACAACCCTAATGGACATCTACTAAATGTGAGTGTGTATATTATCAACCCATGTTTCTGACTGAGCTTGTTTCCCATTTTAGAGGTGTACTACTTCCTGTGAATCCCTCTGTGTTAATGTGGACTTTGCATCTTGTATTCACTTCTTAGTAAAGTGCCTCTGTCACTTAGGTGTTTTTTATGCTTTTGAAAGTGTATGTAAAATATGTGTTCGTGTGTGTGTGTGAGGCTACACTTGAGTTCATTCACAGGAGGATGTCAAGTATTTTTTTATTTAAAAAAATGGCTTTGGCAGGTTTGTTTGTCTATAGTTTCCTTTTCTGTTTGTGTTTTGTCTTTGGCAGTTCTATAGGTGTGTATTCTAAACTTCGCAGCAGCTGACAGCAGTTCTGAACTGTAATAAACATACATTTACTTGGTCCCACTTTTGTCACCACTCACTACATTTTGACACCTGATATTGTAGAAGTGGTTATTTGCAAGTGAAAAACTGAACTCTCAAACTCCATAACATTCTATTTCAAAAGCTTCAATTTTGGAATCTGCTTCTGTTTTGAAAAAATGACTAGTCTTAGGCATGATAGTACCAGTGAGGTTCTCTGTTATATATATATCTGTAATTTGCTCACACGGTGTGACACGAACAGCTGTCATTGTGAGGAAATCATTGGCAATTCCTTTTTGCATTTAATCCTTGATGCATTTTTTGCTCCTCAGTGTACATGTAACTTCCATAGACCATAGGCTTAACTTGTTTTTCACATGTATCTACTCAGTGGTCTCAGTTTTGTTAATAAAATCATGTGGTTTTTAGTCACGTCTTTTTGTGTGTTTTGTAGGGCACGTTTTTAGAAGGTACCCATAGCCAGCCACAACTCGGGATGCATCTCTTTCCTCACACATGGAGAGAATCTCAATTGCAGACTCCTCCTCAAAACCCAATGGATGAGAAATCCAGAGGTCCCTCCCCTCTGATCTTCTCTTCCAATGGGTTTTGAGGAAGAGGGAGGGTGTGAGGAGTATGCAATTGAGAAAAGGCCAGGGTCTTTGGTTTACCATGTGAAAAAGAATGCCACCACCCTGAAGAATGTGATATACCTGGTGTTTTATATAGCAGATTCGACCCACTTGCTTACAGCTGAACTGTTTAGATTAAATTCTCTGCTAGTTACTGGTTGTGAGGCAGATCCCTTGTTTGATATGGGCTTTGGTAAGTTGACTGCCTTTTCTTCACCTATTTATATATTATTTTGGTATCCTTTTTCAAAGTATCAAGTGACGTCCAACGCCTGCCATGTTCAGCCTGATTGACAAAGTGTGCGTCTGTGTATGGGAGAATCTCAATTGCATACTCCTCTCTCTTTAGGCCAATATGTTGCATTACCGCCCCCAACTGGACTATAGTATAAATCCATTATACTTTGTGATACTAAATAAAATAAAAACAAAATTCAACTAACCCTACACTCATTACAAACCCACTACCCCATTCCACTACTTTGACCCTACCTGCTCCTGTACCATGCCAATGGCCTGTGATGACGGGGCACACATCCTGTAACTCATACACCCAAGTACTTCTCTACAGCTGCCTCCAGAACATCTAATTTCTGTGATTTACGTTCCATTTCTGCAGTACAGTTGATAACCATTGCTATGAAGCAAACGTTACTGAAGTATATACAGTATCACTCGTTGGTCTATCACCCTCACCCTTGACCCATCCTCCTCTACTTACTTCACTTCCTCAGCATATGACACCTTCTGCACTACTCTGACTCTGGCCACCTCAACCTGCCTCACTCGCACCAGACACTTCCGATCCCTAGCAACATGGGCACCCCTACAGCTGAAATATTGCAGTGGATTCAGCAAAAAAACTCTTAACAGGATAACTGATATATCCTAACATGACATTGTCAGGTAAAGATGGATTAAAAACTCAAAAGGACAGACTGACACCTCTGTTTTCCCCTCCTTCCCAAAACCCATTGGAAGAGGTTAGAGGGTAGGGACCCCTTGCTTTCTCATCCAATGGGTTTTGTGAAGGAGGAGAGGAGAGAGGACTATGGAGGAGTATGCAATTGAGATTCTCCCTATGTGTGCATGTACACTTGTTAGAGGCATAGGGTGTATTTATACTGGCAGCCCCATTCTGATTTTTTTCTCTCACTAATTGGTCTTTTGACCAATCAGATCAGCTCAAAATACCAATTAGTTAAAACAATATATCATAATTGGGCTGCTTGTCTAAATGCAGCCTTAGTGTACTAAAAACACGTACTACCTGGAGGGGTGTCTGCTCCTTATTTGTCAGCACACACACCTCAGTCATTGTAATCAACCAAATCACGTTCACCTGAAAGAGGCGGGACTACCTATATCCCCACCTGCAATCATTAGCCTCTTTCAAACCAAACCTGCATGGAGCCCTTACCTGAAAACCATAAATGAAGCCGTAAAGACCAAGCCTGTTTTAATAAAATGTCAAAGCCTACCATCTCCCTTTGTTCTTGCAGACCTGACATGTTGCGTTACCTCCCACCCAGCCTAACCAGACTATTTTGCATGGTGCTGAAACCCTGGATGGTAACGCAATGGGGGGAGGGTAGCAGTGTACCAAGCAGCCACCCCATCCTACAAGTGGCCAATAAAGAATCCTACCAGGAGGCCTACCAAGCGCCGTAGGCTACCAGCTACCCCTCGCCGCAGGCTACGAGCTACCCCTCACTGTAGGCTACCAGCTACACCCCGCCAAGGCACTCTCCTTCCAGTGGTCAGTGTACCAAACCCCCAGAGCGCTCCTTCTCTGGCTAGCCGCAGCCTACAGTACCTTCAGAAAGTATTCATACCCATTGATCTATTCCACATTTTGTTGTTGCCTGAATTCTAAATGGGTGAGTATTTTTTTTATTTAATCCATCTACCCATAATACCCCATAATGACAGTAAAAAAATATATACAAATCTAATTTACATAAGTGGTCATCTCTACTACCTCTGATCTGGCAACTCACTAAACACAAATGCTTTGTTTCTGATTGATGTCTGAGTGTTGGAGTGTGACCCTGGCTATCAGTAAAAAAATGAACTATTGTACCACCTGGTTTGCTTAATATAAGGAATTTGAAACTTAACTTTTGATAGTTAAGTATATTTAAAACCAAATACTTATACTTTTACTCAATTAGTATTTTACTGGGTGACTTTCACTTTTACTTGAGTCATTTCCTATTAAGGTATCTATTACTCAAGTATGACAATTGGGTACATTTTCCATCACTGAATATTTGCCTACATTCTCTTAAATTCTTTGAGCTCTGTCAAATTGGTTGATTTTAAATTAGATTTAAGTCAAAACTGTAACTCTGCCACTAAGGAACATTCACTGTCTTATTGGTAAACAACTCCAGTGTAGATTTGGCCTTGTTTTTAGGTTATTCTATTCTATTCACTGTCAATTAGGTTAGTATTGTGGATTAACTACAATGTTGCTGATCCATCTTCAGTTTCTCCTATCACAGCCATTACACTCTAACTGTTTTAAAGTCACCATTGGCCTCATGGTGAAATGCCTGAGCTGTTTCCTTCCTCTCAGGCAAATATGTTGGGAAGGACACCTGTATCTTCGTAGTGACTGTGTATTTATACCGTCCAAAGTATAATTAACTTCACAATGCTCAAAGGGATATTCTGCTTTTCATTTTATACTGAACAAAAATGAAATTGTTGCACATTGCATTTATAAAGATGTTACTGAGTTACAGTTCATATAAGGAAATCAGTCTATTGAAATAAATGCATTAGGCCCTAATCTATGGATTTCACAGATATACATATGTTGGCCACAGAAACCTTAAGAAAAAGTTAGCGGCGTGGCTCAGAAAACCAGCCAGTATCTGGTGTGACCACCATTTGCCTCATGCAGCGTGACATCTCCTTCGCATAGAGTTGATCAGGCTGTTGATTGTGGAATGTTGTCCCACTCCTCTTCAATGGCTGTGCGAAGTTGCTGGGAACTATTGGCGGGAACTGGAATACGCTGTCATACATGTTGATTCAGAGCATCCCAAACATGCTCAATGGGTGACATGTCTGGTGAGTATGCAGGCCGTGGAATATCTAGGACATTTTAAGGTTAGAGGAATTGTGTACAGATAATTGCCACATCGGGCCGTCCATTATCATGCTGAAACATGAGGTGATGGCAGCAGATGAATGGCACAGCAATGGGCCTCAGGATCTTGTCATTGGTAAAATACAATTGTGTTCTTTATGCCTGCCCAAACCATAAACGCACCAACGCCATGGGGCACTCTGTTCACAACGTTGACATCAGCAAACTGCTCACCCACATGACGTCATACACGTGGTCTGCGGTTGTGAGGCTGGCTGGACCTACTGTCAAATTCTCTAAAACGGTGTGTTGCTATTGGCAGAGAAATTAACATTAAATTATCTGGCAATAACTCTCCATCCGTGTGGTGCATCAGAGGTAAAAGCTGTGGCTCTTCTAACACCATCTGATTGCAACTTCTACCAGATTATGTAGTGAGTCACTCACTGCACTGGATGGCTCCAGCAAAACCCTTGGTGACAGACTCCTCACTGAAGTAACTAAACTAGCCACTGCTGTGCTGTCTAAAGGTTAGCAGGATTTATAGTCAATGGTGCACTAATGGCAACACTCAATATTCCAATACAGAGTGAAACACTAGGTGGATGGATGACAGGTGGCAGACAGACACAGGCTGCTTCTGCTTTTACAAAGTGACAGTCATGTTTGTTTACAAAGACCTTATGTGAAAAGTACATGTTTTTCTTTCCATCGTACCAGTAACTCTTTATTAATGAAGCCACACATAACACCTCTGATCTGAAGCCTTACATACAATCTATCTGATACTCATCCAGCCACATTTTTTATTTTTTATTTAACTAGGCAAGTTTTTACCTTGTCATCTTGGGGATTCAATCCAGCAACCTTAGGTTACGGGCCCAATGCTCTAACCACTCGGCTACCTGCCGCCCCCAACATCAATCCATTACGTGCAATACTATTGCAGGCATTGCCATAGACCTGCAGTCTTTTTAAAAATATATATATTTTTAATTTAACCTTTATTTAACTAGGCAAGTCAGTTAAGAACAAATTATTATTTACAATGACTGCATACCTACAGGGTCAGCCCCTGAAGCAAATTAGGGTTAAGTGCCTTGCTCAAGGACACATCGACAGGTTTAAAAAAAATAAATAAATTCCAACTTGTCAGCTTGGTTATTCGAACCAGTGACCTTTCGGTTACTGGTCCAACGCTCTAACCTCTAGGCTACCTACCGCTAAAATGAGACCTGTGTCTCCTCAAAAACAGTTAGTTAGAGCGTACAGTATGTCTGATACTGAAAGTAATGTGTGTACAGGCCACTGGGCTCTGGTATAAAACATGGATGGTAAATGATCCCACACCACCAACAACCACCATAATGCAATCACAATAACCCCCCACTAGATGGTAGGTGTTTTCCATTCTAAAGAGTAACAACCCCTTTCACTCAGTACAGAATAGCTTACACACCATCCCCCACTTAGACCCACACACCCCTCTACATCTAGTGTGATGAAGGCCTCTCAACATCTGTTTTCAATAAATGGACTCTGGGTCACCCCTGACGCCACACAAAATACCTACCAGTTAATGAAGACATAAGCAGCAAATGGCACAGCCATTCCACGTTAAAACCTTGTTCTAAAATGTATTAAAAAGTTGTTTTCCTCAGTCTACACACAATATATCCCAAAATGACAAAGCAAAAAAAAATTTGGAATGTTTGCAAATATATTAAAAATACAAAAAAATCACGTTTACATAAATACTCAGACCCTTTACTCAGTAATTTGTTAAAGAACCTTTGGCAGCGATTACAGCCTTGAGTCTTCTTGGGTACAAGCTTGGCACACCTATATTTGGAGAGCTTCTCCCATTCTTCTCTGCAGAACCTCTCAAGCTCTGTCAGGTTTTACTGGGAGTGTCGCTGCACAGCTATTTTTAGGTCTCTCCAGAGATGTTCGATTGGGTTCAAGTCCAGCTCTGGCTGGGCCACTCAAGGACATTAAGAGATTTGTCCCAAAGCCACTCCTGGGTTGTCTTGGCTGTGTGCTTAGGGTCGTTGTCCTGTTGGAAGGTGAACCTTCGCCCCAGTCTGAGGTCCTGAGTGCTCTGGAGCATGTTTTCATCAAGGATCTTCCTCTATTTTGTACTCTGGAAGGTTCTCCCATCTCCACAGAGGAACTCTGGGGCTCAATCAGTGACCATCGGGTTCTTGGTCACCTCCCTGACCAAGGTCCCTTCTCACAAGATTGCCCAATTTTGGCCGGGCGGCCAGCACTAGGAGGAGTCTTGGCGGTTCCAAACTTCTTCCATTTAAGAATGATGGAGGCCACTGTGTTCTTGGGGACCTTTAATGCTGCAGAAATGTTTGAGTACCCTTCCCCAGATCTGTGCCTCAACATAATCCTGTCTCGAAGCTCTACAGGCAATTCCTTTGACCTCATGGCTTGGTTTTAGTTCTGACATGCCTTGTCAACTGTGGGACCTTATATAGACAGGTGTGTGCCTTTCCAAGTCATGTCCAATCAATTACATTTACCACCGGTCAACTCCAATCAAGTTGTAGAAACATCTCAAGGATGATCAACGGAAACAGGATGCACCTGATCTCAATTTCGAGTCTCATAGCAAAGGTTCTGAATACTTATGTAAACAAGATATTTCAGTATTTGTATTTATTTTTTTACATCTAAAAACAGGTTTTGTGCTTTGTCATTATGGGGTAATGTAACAAAATGTGGAAAAAGTCAAGGGATCTGAATACTTTCCGAAGGCACTGTATGTAATATTTTAACACAAGTTCCCATCACAAAGCCAACTGTTGGAAACACTGGGCATAACAGACTTGAGCAGGAATTGAGGGTGCTAATCTTTGAGCTGTTACAAATTATTTATTAGCTGTTACATGATTTCTCATCCTCTTAAATGTGGAACTAGTTCTATGCTGGGCCACAGGGTTCATACCTACCCACCCAGACATACACCTACAGTCACTGGACTTTGGACAGAAGAGTGCTGAGTTATTAGTTATGATGTATGCATATAAATGTGACAGTTTATTTTTTATTTGAAACCTAGGCTTGATTAACATTTTTTTTTGTATCCCTTTTTTCTTAAGAATTACTTTAGTTACTGAATATGAACTATGCAAAAAAGAAATGTAATGAGGAACCAATTACCGTTCCAGTTGAGGGAGGAGGGGGAAGAAAACGGGGGTGGAGGGGACTGGAACCAATAGCATGCAACATCCTGCTAATATAAAGAACCCCCCCAAAAAAAACTATTCCTGAAAAACAAGAGCAGGGCTGAGAGCCAAGCTGAGGTAACTCGCCGGGTCTGTAGCAAGAATCCTGACAGCAGAAATCGGGGAAACGAATGAGAAATCAATCGATCACAACCTATTGAGGACCGACTTGTCTTTCTATTTAAAACGTTGACAAAAGTACACAGATGGTAAGTGCTTGTCGCCCATTTCTCGCGTTTCTTGTACAGAGAAGGCTAGCTAGCGACAGCAGACATCATACTCTCTCTCCCCCTCCCTTTCCTTTTGTGATGAGGTGATGTCCACTCGATTCTAGCTAGATAGCTACCACGGTTGTTAGCCATCCAGCCTGTTTTTTGTGTGTGTAATGAATCCGGTATAACGTTACCCTGCTGTTCTGTTAAATAGGACAAAAACGTGCAATGTAACCCTATTTTATTGCACTGTGCCAACTTGCCATCTCTAACAATTATTTGTTGCACCCTAATTAATAATTACGGAATTATGTACGGCATTGTGCAACTACCTAGAATTTTACTCAATGAGCTTATCTCAAACAATACATATTTACTGGTAGATAACGTTAGCGTGCGAGCTAGCGCAATAGCGGATCACTATTCTCACTGGTTCTGGCATTATACTAAAACAATGTTTTGATTCAAGTGAAGGTTTAAACAGTCACATTCTTTAATGTTTTAGGATAAAGTGCACTGAACTTTAGTTTGATAATTCTGATGTATAATCAGATAAACGTGCACTGTCCATTCCCCTTTGTTGGTTTTCTCAACCGATTGTGGCTGTGTATAGTGTACATGTTTATATTTTGCCATTATGTAACTAACGCCTGCCAATCATATGCATCACCCAGTTTGGCTTCAGAAGCGCAATCTTAACATGACAATCTTAATGTCTATTTACTGTATTACTTAATCATGCCAGCCAGGATTTGGTGCACAGAACCTGGCGCCCCCCCCCCCCCTCCCCTGTTACATAAAGTGCTGTTGAAGAGGTTATGGTGTAGTAGGCGGTTGTTAGAACTGGAAGGCAATGAGCCGACCGCATCATTGCAAGCCAACGCTGTGTCATGGTGAACGTTTTTAGCTTAGAAATGCAACAATTATATAATATGTTGATTTTATTGTGACACCCCTGTGAATTATCTGGCTACCTGCCAGCTCGCGGAGCAGCATGGCCCAGCACTAGCGGAGTGTGGGTAAAGTACCCCTTTCAAATTGTCTACTCTTCCATTCCCGCATAATGTTTTAATAGTTGAGGCCTTAAGAGTACCCATTTACAGCGCCAAATGCGGTCTCGCCAAACCAGCTCTCTATCAATTCAAGACACTGCATCTCCGTAATTACCGCATTGGCATGTGGTCATTTTAATTTACCGACACTTTGTGGGGACAGACGGGGGATATGTCGGTGTGCTGTCTGTAATTTTGGCCCAGTGTTTGCCGAGGATTGACACATGGTTTGAAGACAGATTTATGTCAATGTTGGCGGATTTGTGGCGCAAGCTTCTGTGGCGAGACGAGATTTGTCCTGGGTGATTGATTGATTTCTGCGCCCAGAGAAGCTGGTTTTACTGTCTACATTGAACGTTCCAACACTGTCTACTTGTATTGACACCTAGGCTGCAATGAGAATCGCACCGGCAGTTTGCTTGAAACATTTACATTGTACTGCCATATGCACCTTTGCCCAATTTACTAATCAAAGACTGCCTCTTTCTGTCAGAATGGAGGGGAGGGTTTGGTCACACAATGTAAAATGTATTCATTACCTCCTAACCTTACTACATTTTGCACTACATTTTGCACTCTGTATATAGATTTTCTATTGTGTTTTTGACTATGTTTGTTTACTGTGTAACTCTGTGTTGTTTTTGTCGCTTTGCTTTGTCTTGGCCAGGTCGCAGTTGCAAATGAGAACTTGTTCTCAACTGACCTACCTGGTTAAATAAAGTTGAAAAATAAAAAATTAGGTTACTTGCAGGTCCAATTGAAGTAACCATATAGTGCATATGTCTCCTTTATACAACTATGGGAAATGTTTACACATTTGAGTGAACTGCTCCAAATGCACTTCATTGAGCTTTCCTTCATACCTGCTAGGTCTATATGGTGTCCGATCCATTTACAAATAGTCACAGAGATGGTCTGTTGGAATGGTGTAGATGACAATACCTTACTACAGTCATTGGACAGAGAGTGAAAGAAGAGAACTCTCAGATACTGTATGTTTTAGGTGCAGATCAGTGGAGTGTGTGGGAGATGCATTCAGCTGTTGTGTGCTAGATAGAATAGGACTGTGAATAAGTCAAGGTAGGTAGCCAAAGCTGCCCAGTTGGTTATGGCCATGTTAGCTAGCCTAATGATGCAGTTAAATTATTGTGTTTTTTATACCTCAGTCTTTGAATCAGGGTATCATTGAACAATAGCCTGACTTAAAATAAACTAAGACCAAGGCCATGCCCTCATAGATTGCTTTTTAAAAATTAATGTAATTGGTTATTTGAAACTCTTCATTCATTTGATTCAGTCATTACATAGAGCACTTGGGAAGAAGTCCCAAATATAGTTACTAGCAATGAACCATAGCCAGGGAAAGAAACATGACAGAATAATCCAATAATCGTTGTTTTAATGCCCTGGAGGGATGTAAGACTTCATTCACACAGCATTATGGGATTTATCCCAGCTGTTTCCACACCAAACTTTTCCACTCCCGTTTTTTTTTTTTTGACGCGGAAGCTTCTTGAACACAGAAACTTCCTAAAGGGCAGTTTGTTGTGTTTACATCTGCACTATTGTATCGTTGCTTGTAGTGAATAACACTTTTTTGATGCAAACTCAACACAACATTAAAACTTTGCCATCGGTTAGATAACCTTTCTATTGGCTGTTCTTATAACCCCGTACCAAGAAAATGCAATCACATTGGGAGGACCCAAGGACAAACCGTGCCCACTGTCCACAGCAACCTCTCCTCTAGCGGGAATAATAATGACAGAGCAAAGTGTCTACATGTGCCGTGTATACTGTGGTCAACCTGGTTTACTGAGGAATGCCTACTGCATCACCCACTTTTCATATCTTGGGATGCATAGGCTTAACTTTTCACGCTTTGTCTCCTGCCTCTGATGTCACTCAGCCTGACACAACAGGAAAAGGGGGCAGAAGGTATCTTGTGCAGTAGTTGTAAAATATCCCATGTCTTGTGAAATTTTATTGGAATGGTAGACTTCAGATTTGCATGCGTTTCTGTCGACGCGATGGGGCGTCTTCCTGAATTCCTGTCCCTCCACAGGCTTTGGTTACGAAACTTTCTCTTCTCTGTGCGATAACGTCATTTCAGCGCTGAGGTTTGATGCGGAGGGCTGTTTTTGAGTGACTTCAGTAAATGCCAGATCAGCGGCCTCTCGCTGGGTCCCTACATGCTAAAGTCAATAGAGCCTTTAGGTTTTTAACACTTTCTTAAATCATGGGATTTGTTGAGTTTGTTGAGACACAGAATCAAGTTGTGTTTATTGTGTGGCTGGCTCCATCAGTTGATTGCTTCTACTGCCACATCTGCCAATCTTAAAGTCTGACCTCGAGCCAAAGGTTGTGGGTTCAAATCCCAGATTAAACATTGCCCGTTAATCTTTTTGAGACAATCGTGACATGTTTTTCAGCTATGAAGCTCTTCTCCCAGATATCTGGGCTGTGACCTCCCTAGATAGGTTTCACATCCGTGATTATGACCTTGAGGCTCTCTCTCACTAGTCGTATCACGACAACCTCTCACCGCAGCCTCACAGGAAATGGCCTCCCCTGACGTGTGCAAGTGAAGAAAGACTTGTCAACTGACAGAGGTTGGAAAGAAACATGCTAATTTAGTGGTTTAAAACCTCTACTGCCTCACTTATTTAATTGTTAGCTAAGGCAAATGCCCTGAAGATGGAAAAAGTAAAGAGAACTAGCCAAGATTATGTTATCTCAAATGATTGCCACGTTGACTGTCATTCATCTAAGTTATTAGGTTTCTGTGGATTCTTATCTCTTTGTAGTCAAGGAAAAGCAACATTTTTGGTGTCATTGGGTGCATACACCCAAAACACTCTTCCTTTAATGGACAGTGTTAAATAACACTGAGAACAATATTTTGTGATCAAATGTTTCATTTTGGCATTATAGGAAGGTTAGTAGCAACATGGAAAATCGTTATTGAATTCTGTTGCAGCTCATGTCGACTTGAACATACGCAGTGCTTTCTCTATGACTATAACAAATACTCAGATGAAACATATTGTGCTATTTATCACAGACTACTTTGTGTCAGTGAGTCATGTTGATGGCGGCCTGGTCTTGATATCACGGTTGTCGAAGTGAATCACCCGTGACATAGTGGCGCGAAAAATTGCCCGACCAGACTCTGCATCCCATAAACTGGTGGTAGATTCATTTCTGGATCTGTATACACCAGCCAAAATCAAGATGCCCAAGTATGCTTGGACGTCTGCCCGGTCTACCTCCGTTGTCTTTTGTAAATGCGTCTCCCCTTCAAATTGGTCATGTTTATCACTAGTTTCGATTGACCCTGACAGTTCGAAGCAGGATTGTATGTAATCAACCTGGGATATGGTGTATCTCGTTAGCCCTAGGGTCATCCTGATAACATTTTCAGCCGATAGCCGACTTCTCTCAGGTGGGGATGAAGACCAGGACAACAACAACCTCAGCAGGGCCCTCTTCCTCACCACTGGATTGTTCCATATCGGTTGTCTCTTGGTCTGGATCATATTCTGTGCTGTCTTCAACTTCTGACACTTCCTCCTCTAATGCATCTTCACTGTCAGTTTCCTGGCCTCTCTCCTCCTCACCAGTGTCATGATCAAAGATATGATCAAGAGCTTCACATACAGTATATCGTTTGGTCATTGTGCTGCCACAGAATGAATTGTGAGCAAGGCCTCAAAAAAGCTTTATATACCAGAGCTGAGAAAAGTTCTATATTATTGAAACAATGTTGCAATTGTTTGTGAGAATGCCAACAGGTGTTGTTCCCGTGGAGGAGAGCTTCTATTGGGGAAAGGTTCCAGTGGGATTTGCCATGGAAGCTAAGAAGGGGAGTGAGGCGTGTGTGATCAAACACACATGCATGTGTGCGTCTGGGAGAGGAGGTGTCCATCTGATGAATGGGCATGTGCCTGAACTAAATGTTTAACACTAATTGAAGTCTCACCCATTCGTTTCTAATGACCGGTCATTTTTGACTGGGAACACCACAGGTGTACAAAAGTTAAATGAAAATCATAAATGTTGTGTGTTCAGATTCCCTGTGTGGACAAAGTCATGGAACCTTATGACAATCAGATTAAATTAACTACATTTTTCAGAGAGAACTTGTAAATCATCCAATTTGACCAGAACACAGCAGGAGGGTTAAACATACTGCACTATCAATTTAGGAGTCTAGAATCTCACCATGTTCAACCTGCAGATCGATGTGCCTCATAGTTTAGACTGACTGACATTCGCAACGGCATATATATATATATATAGCTTTTGAGGAGATGGGGTAACGTTGTCCATGCTACGTCAATGGGCCGCGCAGTGTATTCTGGGACAAAGAGCGCTGTCTTTCAAGGTGTGAATGGGAGTCATTTGGGCCCTAGTTAAACCCAAAACTAGCACTAATTTCGTCAAGAAGTACAACACTACAAATATTTTCATAAATGTGAGAGAAATGATCTGTAATATCGTGACATTACGTACTTTTGAGGAAAATTGGCACGTTTCTCGACATGTACACTGACTTTCAGAAGGGATTGCGTGACAATTAGTTTAGAACTACTTGTTACGCAAGAGTTGGCCGGGCGTTTTAAACTTGACTTCATTCATTGGATTCCTATCTCCTTTCTATAATAGGAGAAATGTGTCTAACCTCTGTTAAATTACACATATTGCAAAAATATGATCAATGGCTTATTTGAGAAGTCATCCTCCCAAAATGTTGAAATCTGACACGTATGATAGACGTTTCTACGATCTAAAAGTCTTATTCCTATTAACTTCCAGTGTAGTGAGAGCTATTTTATCACAGTGCTGCGTCATACCGGACAGATTGCTGCCTGCTTGAACGCCAACAACTCTGATGCATATGAAACCATGAAATGACCCAGGGAATCAATAGAACATCACTCAGATGCACAAAAACCATAACATTCAAAATGGATGAACATTTCCTTTTAAGAGGCTTGTGTAGCCTTTCTCTAATTTTTACTGTTTATTTTCCATCTTTCTGTCTCGTCAAGGGGATCAGGCTCAGGTCAGTGTTCTAAAAATAGAGAGTGAGAGACTATCTGCAATGAATGGCCTCTGACGTGTGTTAACATGGGGCCTCTTTCAACATCTAGGGCCAGTTTTATTATACTGTGTGTACGTTACATTAAGAACACTGGGTGATAATATTCCTGACTGTTGCTGTAACCTTTCTAAAAGGGGCATATTTAGGCCAGATATCTCTCTATAAACATACCCAAATATTGGACAAGGGTCTGGTTTATGGTTTGTTACACTGACTTTTTCAAAGTCTAAAATGGTAGTCATAGACTATGCATACCCGGTCAAGCAGGTACTTGACGTGCCAAACCCTTCCCTAAATACTTTTATTAGAGGAGCTATCCCCAGTGTGGTTTTCCTGGGCCTGAACAGACATCCCCTGGTTCATGCCCCCTCTCACTTCTCTCCTTGATGCAGGGTGGCGTCACCCCCAGACCCCCCGCCATTATTGGGGTGGTCTGAGCTCCGGGGGAACAGGCAATAGGATTTGTCATTGTAATGAGATGAAGAGCTCCTCAGCAGAGAGGGAGAGTCTCTCAACCTGATGTGACAGTGGTTGAAGCAACGCAGTGCCTAACTCTTCAAATGGCTGCATGGAAGAATCTCACACACATGAAGTGTAGCCTACCTGAAGCTCAAACAGAGATACGCCATCTCTCTTCCACTTAGTGTGAATAAATGACAGGGAAGAGACTGAATTTGAATGTTGCTACAGGTGGGATCCTGATCTAGCAAAATGTATAGTGAAGTGCTCTTCTCTCTGGCTGGAGACTTAAGTGGTTCCAACTTTTAACCAATCTAAATGGGTGCACTAAATTGCAATTGAATTACATTGGGTTAATCTGATGGGCAGGCCTGCATCTAGCCTACTTTTAAGCGCCTTTACTTGTGAACACAGATGGAACACCGCAATGTGCATGTTGTCCCTCTGTCCTTCTCACCATTTAGGGAGAGGTTTGGTCAGTGCACTGATCATCTTCTGTGGTAGTTCTTATCTGCTGTAGTCAGCCTGTACTCTAAGCCCAGTGGGTAGCAGTTAGCTGTAGCAGGCTTCCCATAGGGACTCTTAAAGTCTGTCATCACTACTTCCTGCCACAACATCAGTCAGTGGTGTGTCTTCATGTACAAATAAGGCAAAAAAAAGGCAGATGGCACCAGCCATGTAGAAGCCTTCCACGACTGACTGACTGTGCGTGCCTGCCTGCCATTAACATGGCGTCTTATCCTGGTTTCATTATTGATTAGTGGCTATGGCAATTCTGGGCTGCAGATTTAACTGAACTTTGCTATAAGGTGCTGTACGTTGCGTGATGTGCTTTAACAGGAAACCATTGACTTTTTGAAGCAGTGTTTATTTATTCTCTTATGAAATGACACTCCTGTTGAGTGTTACTCATGGTTTTCACTTTTGTTCATCCCTTCGTGAACCTTGCAGTTGCATATGGAGGATTTCATAGGTGAATTGGGCTATTGCTTTTCACCAGCGAGTCATTTTAATGTAGTCATTTAAACAGTGCTGTAGGGGCTGCTCTCTTGCTGCAACAGGAAGTGAGTTTACCATGCAGCCATCCAAGCAGTGCACCCTGTACCCTACCCAAATATGAGAATCAATGAGGAAGATGGTCAGGATGGTGATTGCATCTACAGGAAGTTGCAGTCCCTCCATCAGACCATCATTCCATTCTCACACACTAAGGTAAACCCCCAGCTTCCTCCCTCTTCATTCATTCAGTTTAAAGATATCTGACATCAGAGTTGGCGATAGTTACTCTGATGCAAAAAAAAATACTAATTTGATCATTTCATTTTAATAGAATACATATCGATTTCCCAAACTCTGTGGTAAATGTAATATAATCTGTGCACATGCTAGATGATGTGTAAGGGCTTTTGGAGTGCTCTCCATTGACCCTAATGGCTGCAATTTGTTAAATACAACATGATTGAATCAGTGGCTGATGGGTTTCACTCTCAACCGCTTGTAACGGCTCAACATTATTTCATCCATTTTAATGGCATTTTTCTGGTCATTCCAACATGTTCTAATTAAGCAGACCCAATGAGGAGCTGTAGTTGGCGTAATCAACCCAAATCCCCATGGATCAGTGCTCGGTATGAGTGTCGACTCCCCTCCAGTGTGGGTGCATGTAGCCTAAATGTCCTACTTTCTGCTGCACAGCTTCATGAAAGGGCTGTAGTCTGTCAAATGAGGAGCCCCCCCCACCACCACTACCCCCAATCTCCTTAAATAACAGTCTGCAGTGGACACAGCCTTTTCAGTGCGTCTGCCTAAATGCTTGTGTCTGAACATGTGCCAGTCTGTCAGCTCATTGACCTGCTAGTTCTACTTCAGGGCATGGACGTTAATGTTGAGAAACTGCTGAAGCCCGACGGTCACAGAGCTTTGAAGTATAGTTCTTCACCAGGTGTGTTGGGAGCCAGATGTGATGGCTGAGACCTAGGCACCTTTGACATATTGCTTGACCCCTGTCTGCCCTGTGGACAATTTTGTGACCTAGTTTCAAACCGACTCTAAGCCACACCACAATGATCTGCTAGGTCAACATCTGTTAGGTATCATATTGTCTGCCATATTACTATCTGGTCCTCATGGGTTTTGACAGTGAGTCAGTGCCAACAGTAATGTCTAGGAGTCTATGTTTGTGTATGTTGAAAGTAACGTGTTTGTGTAGGGTATAATGCAGTTGTCATGGATATGAATGTGTTCAGGGTCTCTCTGTAGAGTCAAGTTGAAGCAGGAAGTCAATGGATGCATGTATCAGAGCGTAGGGCTTTGGAGCCACGAGTAGAGGAATGAGACAGAGGCTTCCATTACATAAGGCCTGAATGGACCTCTCTGTTTGAACAAATGCTTTCTTTTTTTTATTGACTCAAAGAAGTTGTATGTCAGAATTCTAGATGTGTGATTTAGTGCAACACTGGCAATGGTTGCTTTCTTAAACCGCTGTGCTGTGTGCATGTCAAGAGTATTCTAAGGATGTCCATAATATCACCATTGGAGTTAATATTTGAAATAGTTGTACTACCCTATGATTGTGTGTTCAGTGTACCTGCTCACATGTCCAGACATTACCTGCTCTTCGGGGTGTACAGTACTCTGACAGATGGAGCTGTCGGGAGGGAGAGCGGGGGAGATGGTTAACTACTGAGATGAAAGGGGGATATTATGGACATGGTATTGTCAATATAACAGGGGAAATCCTGATCATGCTTAAACTTCTGTTGTAATAACACCAAATAGGAAAGTACTGAGGTTTACTCATTCTATTCCAGGACAACAGAAATGCCCCTGAAGATAAACCTGTCCAGCGCTCCAAAGTAAATATACCTCCATTATCACTCATCCTCCTCTGTCTCCATTTCAACCCAGCAGGCCATTATCTTTTAATCACTATCCTCCTCTGTTACCTGTCTGTCTAGCCCAGTGTCTGACCTTTACTCAGATATCCTTTAAACATCATCCATAATGGAACTACAGTTTATATAAGCGTATATGTTTTCACATACTCTCTCAACAGCGCCTCATTTGGATAGATTGGTTCTAGAAAACTGAGCAAGTTGAGATGATTCATCATTTATCCATTGCAACACCACATGTTTGAAGCCATAGTAACGGTGTGGTTTTTGTTAATGTGCGTAGTCCTTTAGCTTCAAGACACCGCGGGATGTGTGCTCGTCATGTGAGAAGACCGTCTACCCCATGGAGAGATTGGTGGCTAACAACCTGATATTCCACTCTGCCTGTTTCTGCTGCAAACACTGCAACACCAAACTGAGGTGAGACTCACTCCATACCAAACTGAGCTGAGACTCACACACTCACTCCATACCAAACTGAGGTGAGACTCACTCCACACAACTGTTATGCTTTGTTTATATTCTCCCTCCCCTCTCCCTGCAGCCTGGGCACATTTGCTGCACTCTCGGGTGATTTCTACTGCAAGCCACACTTCCAGCAGCTCTTCAAGAGCAAAGGCAACTATGACGAGGGCTTTGGCCGCAAGCAGCACAAGGAGCTTTGGACCGCCAAGGAGGGAGAAAACATATCAAAGACTGCATAGCTACGCCTGCCTGTCTGTGTCCGATCCATTCTCCAACGGGAAAGGCTATACGGACACTCCTGACCTGCAAACCAACATTTAATTTCAGAATTGGTTGAGGTCAGGGTTAGTTTTAGATTTTGGGTAGTTTTGCAGGTCAGCAGTATTCTAATAGTATCTCCCATCTCATCCCCAAACCCTTTTCTCCACCTCCAACACATAAAGAGCACACACGTGTCATAGGAGGGGTGCACTTAACTCTCCTGTGCGCACTCACTCCACGGAAAACCGACACGTGCACACCCACTGACGGGCCAGGGGGTTGCCTGACATTTTATTTAGTGTGGTGTTTATTCCTTAATTTTTTTTAAAATTGTATTTTATTTTCCAATTGCTCTTTGAAATAGTTTGTTGATTGTGACTGTTTCTTCACAAACCAGTCCTTTGTTTTTGCTGGCTTTCTGAGGACTAAATCATTGTTTTCGTGTTTATTTTTCTGATAAATGTACACCCTTTTGACACAACAGGCGTAAGGACCGTATGCTCAGGTAAACATATCCTTAGAGAAGCTAAAGTTCACGGTAAACTGTAGAGCATACACTCAGGTCAACCATACTGAGCTAGGTTCATTTAGCAAGTTTGTATTTTATGACCAATTTTTGTTCCATATAGTTAATTAAATCTAATACCAATTTTAAAGACCAGTCCTCTGCGTTGTGGTAGCACTGGCGGAGGCCATTTTGTCAGAGTTTGTCAGTGCCTACTTATCTGAGAAACAAACAGGGTACACGGTACTGTAAAACTGTCACATTCTCTCCTGTGTAAATGTTGTTGAATTTTGTTTTATTATTCAATTATTCTTTTTAACAGTTGCTCCTATGATCTTAATGGCTGCCAGGTTTCAGTTCTGCATGTTTGTCCTGTATGAATGAGTGTCTTAGCCTTATTACCTTTGGTCTGTACTGCCCTCCTGTGTTCTGGATGACTTTTTAAAACATTGACTCTTAATCTCACTTAATGGTTTTAAAAGGCGCTGTTATTTGCTGGGTTTGACTGATGACATGCGATAAGTTGCTCTCGTTCGGAGGCTTTTTTGTGTCATAGGTGTTTGTACATAGCAGTAGTTTGTGCTTAGTGAACATATTGCACTATACTGTCTTGCACGTATGACCATGCATGTTCACCAGACAAGACAATGTTAGATTGACAGGAAACGGCACAACTTTCACGCTGATATCTCCAGCTGCTTCCTGTCCATGCAGAGCTGTCGAGCCACGTTGGTGTGTAAAACTAAGCAGGACTTTTGGTTTTGTTCACAACTGTGAACTCTGGGGGGGGAAATGGAATTATGTCACATCCTGATGTCTGATCTTCCAGTTGAAAAGTTGTAACTCTAGAAAGATGCCAGACTTCCTGACTCAGAATTATGAGTTGGATGACCATTCAAAATTATTTTTTCCAGTCTTCCTAGTTTTTTTTTGGGGGGGGGAGATCCCTTTTGTCGAAGGTTTCCAGTTCTGAATGTGGCAGAAATTCACATATTACTGTGATGTCCTGATGGGGCCACAAGTGAAATCACATAATGGTAAACATTTTCTTCTTGTGCTTCTCTAGTGAAGCCACATTTGCGAACATAAACATATTTTTTTTTATAAAAATGCCTTCATGTTATGGCTTTGTCTCGACTGCGTCACGCAATTCTGAGCTGATATGGTGGATTCAGGAGGATGGTTCACTCAGGCTGTTTACCGTTGGAAAAAAAAAAAAGAAGTCTGCTTAACAGGGTGGATCTGCCATAGACACCAATGCGATAGATAGCAGCTGGGTCTGGTCTACTTTATTGACTAATGTAACCAGAAAAAATGAGTGTGGGGGAAGTCTCACTTCTTCCATCTCTGATTCTGAGGACCAGGACCTAGTAATTTATGAGGGGTGGGCACTAACAGGGAATGTTTGACTTGGTTCAGGGGATGGCTTATTCAGTGAGTACAACCCAGGCCAACAGTGCCCTGAACCTCAGAGTAGCTCCTCCTGGTGGGAGAAAAGAGGTAGGAAATGCTTGAGTCATTTCAGCCAGACCCAGTAAAGGCTTGAGAGATTAGATCTCACACAATTGTCAAACACATTTGCCCCCCAGTAATTTAATCTGTATAGTTTTTCCTCAATCTTTAGGATGTGGTAGTGGCCTTGGCATGAAACAGTTGTGTTAGTCATTTTTAGGTTTGAATGTTCTGTGACACCTACTTGGGCCAACAAACTCCATAGACTAGATTTATATTTTCTGAGACTAAAGCCATTGAATTACATCATTTGGAAAGTATCCAATGCCACAACACTTGAATGAGACAAGGTATATTGTGACGGAAAGTTTACTGTGAATTATAAACTGGGTGGTTCGATCCCTGAATGCTGATTGGCCGGAAGCCGTGATGTCAGACCGTATACAACGGGTATGACAAAACATTTATCTAATTACTTTTGTATCCAGTTTATAATAGCAATAAGGCACCTTGGGAATTTGTGGTATTTTGCCAATATACCATGGCTAAGGGCTGCATCCAGGCACTCTGTGTTGCGTCGTGCTTAAGAACAGCCCTTAGCTGTGGTATATTGCTTAGTTAGAGCATGCTGTGCAGAATAGAAAGTTACTTTTGATAAGTAAGCCTTAGAAATATATAGCTAAAAATCGTGCCCTAACCTTATTGCTTTTTCAAAACAAAAGTTTTCTTTTTTACTGAGTGAACATACCTTTCTAACTGTTCCAGCCTATCCCCTATGAAATAAAATAATCCGTCTGCTTGTTTTCCACTCAGTCCCAGTGGTGGATATGAGTGGCTTCACTCAGCCAGCAGTTTATTTACCCACTCTTTCCTGAACGGTTTTCATCCCTTCATTTCAATTCCTCAAGTCGTAAGGTTATCTATTTGCTTTTATTTGTATTTTGTAAGGGTCCTCGAGACCACCCAGAATGCTTTGTAACCAAGAACATCATATCAAATAACACTGTGTCCATATCTGTTATGTGCGTGCAGTGTGCCAAGGTACAATGGCGTTATCCTGTGAATAAACTTTCTTTGTATAGAGAAACAAAATAAAAAGAAAGGAGGTACACTTGTCCAGACTGGTTCCAGGAGGCTCAGGTCTATGAGAGCTGTGTGTTCTGGGAGTCATGTAGTTGTGTGCAGAATTAGATGTAGACTTTACATGTATTTTTTAATGCAGGTGTCACTGTTGTCAAAATGTATATGTATGCATTTTAAAAACAAAAATATTCTATTTAACTTGACCTGTGGATGGTGGCTTTACAAGCAAAAGGACATTTTGGCTGTTACTCGTCTTTCACCTCTGCTCTCCTCCCTTCTTTTGGATGTATTACTCCAGTTAAATTGTGTTGTAGAAGAACATGATTATAAATAATGTGATTTGTCCCCCCCCCCCACACACACACACACACACAATCAAATGTGATTTGTTAGATCATTTTCTTTCCATAGTTTTTTCTTTTAATTTTCTTTACATGCTTTTGGAAAAATAAATGAAGATGCGTGTGTTGGTAGAAGTGAAGTGGTTGTCTTTATATTTGATACCCAAGTCATTTGTTGGGTAAATAGTTTTTTATGAATTGTACTGGAGGTAGTGTGTGAATTATACACTGTTATACACTTTCAGATGCTCGACAATGGGAGTTGTTTTAGGTGCCTGAAGAAAACGAAATAGTACATCAATATTGTCTCCTACTGGTACAGATGTGCTATCTTAATTCAACCAATATTGTCTCCTACTGGTACAGATGTGCTATCTTAATTCAACCAGTTTCTCACAGCAGGAAAATAATCCTGCAGCAACAGGACATTTCTCTTATTAAGTGGATAATAATTAATGGACATTTTTTGTAGGGGTTGATACAGGTGTAGGATCTTAATTTGATCACCCTGTTGTAGGAGAAATGTAAAACTTAAAAATGTCAGACTTGATTTTCCCTTATGAAAATGTAGCAACCCTCACAAAAATGTCCATTACATATAATTAACATGTCCTGTTACTGCAGGATTATGTTCCTGCTTTAGCAAACAGGCTCAAATTAAGATTCTACATCTGTAAATGTTTTGTTAGTGCAATTCAAGTCTGACATTTTAAAGTGTTCCGTGCAGGAACATTCTCTGAGAGAACAGGTTGATCAAATTAAGATAGAATATCTGTAGTTTCTTTCAAATGATATAGCCTATGTTGGTTTTTTCTATTGAACCATGGATTAAACAATATACAGTATGGCTTTTGTGGTATCATTCATCAAGTCTTGCTGACCCTATACTTCTATGGAATAATCTACACTCACACATATTACAGCCCTGGGTGCAGATTTGTTAGACCCTATATTGAATTGAATGTGTCAAAAGTCACTGAAGTTCATGAGTTCAGTCAAGTTAAAGTCAAATGCCATAACATTTTCATTAAGGATGATATTTGGTTTTCATGATAGTATCTGCTCATGGTATTTATTGTCAGCGCTCTGTCTAAAAAATCCTTATGTGATGGAGAACGCATAAGTGAAATTTGTAGGGCTTTACTTTTTATGCAGCCTACGTCATCAATGTATGTGTAGATGGTCGCAAGTCTGGTTTTGAGCGCGCCATTAATATTGTGCGCGCTACCCGGAGCGAGACATCCACAGAAGAACAGCGCGCCCCCGAGAAAAACACGGAGTCGTTTTACTTACTTTATGCTTTACCCAAATGGAACACAAATCTGCGTTATCATGATACACCTTTGCCCATGACCATCCACCGCATTCAGAACATTGAATCATAAGCCTACAACGCATTGGGAATATACACCTTTTTCTCGTTTTGTAGAAAGCGTTCTAAAGGGGTTCCGGTGACAGATTGTTTTTTCTGTCAGGAAATTGGTTGCATTAAAGATACATTTTACTTTATGTCGGTGAGCATCAGGAGCTGAATTTATGGAATATCTTTCCCTCAAGTCTTCTGAGCAGGTGGTGCATGTTTATCACTTCTATTGCACAAAGAAAACACCGTTTTTTCCACTTTTGTTGAGTTCTACCACCCCTTATCGGGCACCGCGGAGATGGTAAAAGTTCAGTTATGCGCACGATATATTTTCTCGATAAAACCATCCGATCATAACTTGTTATCGGTGCAAGTTTATTAATTGTGTGTGGTCATCTATGTGTTGCATCCCTCTCCTATAATTTTACACCATTATTCCGAAAAGAATAGTCTGCTTTCGTATAATTTTATCTTCATCTCCCATCTCCACCATGTTGTGTGTTGAATTACATGTTTTTCACCAGATTTCTTTGTTATAAAAAGTCTGGTGCCTGTTTGCAGTTTATGGATTCATAATTATTATTCTGTATAGAGATACAGTTAGGAGAGAATAGGGGCTTAGAACAAAAAGGAAAAATCTGCAAATTTAGCAGGAAAAGAGGCCATCAAAATCACGGAAATCGCTTCGTCCTTTTCCTTTGGTGTTACTGTTACACTGTTGCAAATGGATTTCATAAAGGCAACACGGTTATTGTTACACCTTTTGTGTTAATTCACCCTTTCCATGCTGATAAAACGTCACTGGGAAATATTGATTATTGAATAGAGTGAATTATGATGGTCCGTTTGTTTTTTGTGTTCTAGGCTGTAAATTGGGCTTCTTGTTCCACAATGAAATGCTATCGGACGTTTTTCTTTTTTGATAAAGTCTGTCAATATGGGCAAGTTGTCGAACGTTTTTGTGGTGACAGAAGGTTGACACTTTTCTTTTTGGTCACTTTCTGAGCGCAGTCTAATGTATCGGATTTTGGACTATATTTCTGTTCAATTCATTTGGCATCAGATACATCCAAATGTCTTCGCATGTACAGTGACGATCTCGATGTGACGACATTGTGTTTTCTAGGCCTACTGCTCATTAGAATTTATATTTACTGGCTAGTGCGTAACAAACTTTCGTGTACCAGCGCGCGCACCAGTGCCCCCGCACCTGGGGGCAACCCCACCATGGCGCCCTCATCCCTCAGTATCTCCGTGTGGTTGTGTGAGTGAATCAACAACAACAAAGACTGGGGATCAAAGCTGATGATGATGCTCTGGAGATAACAGTTCAAATTGACGCTGCAGCATCTCTCCTGAGTGACCCAGTGAGAAGTTGAACTAGGACCCCCGCTAGTGGGAACGGCTCTCATCTTCCAGACAGAGGTTAATCACCAGGGCAACAGGACAGGTGAGAGCTCATGCATATTCAACACATAACATGACATCCAACCTATAGAAACACTCACAGCCTTATATGCTGAATATGGCTATGGGACTCCACTCAATAAGCTCTGCTCAAAGTGTCATGATATCATTTATTTTTGGACAAATGAATGAATAGTTAAGTGTCCTTGAGCCTCTTAAGGCCTAGTTGTACATCACCTGTTATTCTCACAGCCCAGGGTTTCTCTCCTTCCTCCATGACATTACTTGATCAAGTGTACAGTCATTGGACAGTCCCCAGTTCTGGTCCCCCAAGTCAAATTGAATTACTCCTTAAAAAGCAATGATGAAAACCAGCAGACATTGTTGCCCACAAGAGCTGGAGTTTAGAATGATACAGATTTAGGATCTTCATTTGAGCCAGTTTGCTACAGCAGGAAAATAATCCTACAGCAACAGGAAATGTGAATTGTTATGTGGATTATAATTAAAGATGCAATATGTAACTTCACATAGAAATGTGAGTTATAGATATGTCATTCTCATTGAAAGCAAGTCTAAGAAGCAGTAGATCTGTTCTGTGTGGGCTATTTCTATGCTTCCCATTCTCAAGATTAGTATTTTGCGTCTTTTACTTTCAGTTTTGTACATCAGCTTCAAAAAGCTGAAAATACAATATTTAGGGTTATTGAAAAGGTACAATTATTATTTACACTATACATGGCTTGTTTTGTCACATCAACTGAAATTAGGTGAACTATTCAAATTTTAGAAACCAGAAAATGGCGGAGCGATTTCTGCATATTGCTCCTTTAATGGACATTTCTGTAGCAATCCATTTTTCGTTAGGTCTAAATAAGCCTGACCTTTCAAAGTGGAAATTACTAACTTTAGAATACTTTTTATAACGGAAATACACAAGTTTGCAAGTTTTGCAAGGGAATTTTCCGCCCCACAGCACTGAGTGGATGCATAAAGTTATAGAGAAATGACAAAGCATTGTGCAATATTATGATTCTGAAATTTCCCTTGATCCTCTACCTCCTCTCTTTCCCCTCTGCCATTACCCCTGGAGGTGGTAGTCAATCCTTACTTGGGGTTCCTCCTGACACTGCTGGGATGGCTGTTTGGGATCTTTATTTTTGTTTTGTTTGTACAAAAAACTTGGCAGACAGTACTCTGAGTTGCACCACTAGACCTCACTACAAGCTTTTATGGCAAATTTTTACTCAAGCTTTGCAGTGCAGCTGTGAACATAGCAGGTCACCCCAACCCAGAGCACTTGAGCCTGTTAAACAAGGAGAGACGTGAGGCCAGGGACTGATCAGGATTTTTTTGGATGTAAGGCACTGAGTCAGTCTGAGACAGAGTAAGGGCCGTGGTTGGGAAAAACAGCCTTAAACTAAACACATAAAAGCAGGCAGAGAGAAGTGGAGGGAGGAAAACCCATGTAAATCCTGTGAGTCCTGGAAATGTGATACAAGTCAAATGAAGGGGGCACAGCTGACTGGGCTGGCAGTGTGTGGCCTCTCTCTTCGCTGAATTCCCCACATTCCTCTGGGAAGGTAATTAAAATCAGGAGAGCGGGGGAGCAGAACGACGGGACAGAGAGGCCAGTCAATGTATAACAGAGATAGATAAGTGCTCCTCGTGGAGCTGTGACATTTTTTTTTTTTTTTTTTTTACCTTTATTTAACTAGGCAAGTCATTTAACAATACGCTCTTATTTACAATGACAGCCTACCTACAGGGTCAGCCCCTGGAGCAAATTAGGATTAAGTGCCTTGCTCAAGGACACAGACAGGTTTTTGTTTTTTTCACCTTGTCGGCTCTGGTATTCGTACCAGGGACCTTTCGGTTACTGGTCCAACGCTCTATCATGTTTACAGCACATAGGGGTTGTAGTGGAAGAGGCTGATGTGAGCTCTGATGTAACATATGGAGCCAAGGTAGTGAGATGTTTAAAGTTTGGTGTGTCCTGAAGCTATCTGCGACCCTGGGATTAAACCCCATGTCTTTATAGGAGGAGGGAGTGCCAATGGTAGCAGGCCTTTGGTTAGGGGGTACAAAGGGTAGAAACATTTAGTGTGTCTCTTGGGTGAGGAGAACGTGAGTGTGGCGAGGGGGCCGGCCGGGAAGCAGTGCAGTAATGCTTGGGCGACCGCAGACGGACATACCTGGCATTCCAGTGGGTGATTATTACCCAGATATTCCAAAGGGCCACTGAAGTATTTCAGGTCCTGCTGCTGTTGCCCCCTCTTCATCACACCACTCTACCTCCTCAGCCACTCACCTCCCTCCCTCCCATCTTCATCCTCCTCTCTTTCCTGTTGTTTATGAGGCAGGGGCAGGGTTGGCATTTGGCACGTGTGCAATAGTGTATTTTTTACGATAATGCACAATCATCAGCACACCTGTTTCATTCCATTTAAACTTCAGGCCTCTCAAATTCTAATAACAACACATTTCATTCTGTTGATGTATTTCACTCACCTTAGGGTCCAATGTGTTTCTCTGTATTCATATTTGAACTTAGAGTTGAGTTACAATGTGGTAACCTCCATGTGGCAAAGTGGCCAGGCATGCTCCGGTCATTGTGAGGTGAGGTGACTGGTGATAACTGCTGTGTTGACACCAGTGCCCTCTGGATTGGGTTTCTCTCCTGACCTGCTCTATTTGGATCAATAATAGAACAATATTGATCAGAGAGACCAGGGAAGACTGAGGGGCTGATCTTTTAAAAAAAAGTAACAGCAGTGCTTTGGGCAACACTTTACCTTACATTGGCAGTATTCTTTGATGATGAACTCCAGTATGTGTAATAATATGGTGATAACTAAACTATATGGTAATAACTAGTCTACAGCTAAATGATATTGTGCACCCCTATTGATGATTGTTACTGTAGTGTAAGGCCCATGTGATATGTGTCTGATCCACTTTAGGTAAAGAAAATACTCAAATACCCTTTCACTTACCAAAGAAAGTACACATTTTCCAAGCACACTAATCTCTGCTGAATTATAGTCTTATAGTTGTGTCAGTGTTTTTCGAATTCCAGGGTTTCTTTGTCATAGATATGGCAACCCACTCCGCTGAAGGAAATACCAGAGTTTCTAATGCTTTTGTCTTCACTATACACCTTAATACTTTACCTTGTCGAGGGTTATGGTACATCAGGGGAAAATGTAGACATGGCACAACTCTGTCATCCTTTTTATAGAGTATTGCTCTCTAAACATTAACAGTGGAGTTATGACATGGTTGAGGGAGTGTTTTATCGCTCATGCAGTCTGAGAAGTTTAAAGCTGGCAGATTATTCACAGTAAAACTTTTTCATGTGCTTCGTGCCAGATCTGTCAGTGCCAGTAGAGCTCAAATTTCAGACCTTTTCAACTCTCGCTTTTTCTCATGTGCCACACACACACACACACACACACACACACACACACACACACACACACACACACACACACACACACACACACACACACACACACACACACGGCTCCAGTGCTTTTTAAATTGTAGTTTCCCGATCGGCCAGGCCTCGTCCCAGAAAAGTAATTATAGTTTATGTTCTACACTTTCCTTGAGAAATGGATGGTACTTCATAAATGACATTTTCTTATATACATTCTCCATGCACCCTATCTTTAAATGCATTACAAACCATTTAGTATGTTTATATCAAAGATAAACAGATCTTTTTTTAAGGACTGATGATGTCGTACACTTCACACTATAAGATAATCTATTGCCAGTGCTACAAAATATGTTGAACATAAAGATGATTACTATGATGAATTGTGAATTTGATGACAACTGCATCTTATGTTATGAAATATATTCCCTATGTTAACACATTGGTGCTTTCCCTGCAGGCTGTTGATGGGTGGCACGGCAGAGTGAGGAGTCCGTAGATCTCTGAAGGCGGTTGGCTTAGACAGCGCTCATACACACATCGCCAAAATGAGTGAGTTCCTTGTGTTGATTATTATGATGTTAGAACACATGAAACCCTCACAATATTACACATGTCATAAATGTACACTCAGATTAACACACACACACACACACAGACCTACACACACTATTCCCCAGCCATGGTCTGTGTGAGTTGAGCTGGTTTTCCATACGCTGACCGGGCCGGCGGGTAAAGGCTTGATTTTCAGTGTTATAGAGACGGGGCCCTGGTTCTCTCTCCTGCCCTGCTGCTGTGTGATGTCTGTCCAAACTACACTAGGGGAATATTTCCCTACGTGAGCTAACACAGCCAATGCAGATCTTTCTCAGAGATCAAACATGGGAATAGGAATATCAAAAACACTGCAGTCTGTCCTCTCACTGGCTCCATTACCCTGTCGCTAGCTGAACACTCTCAATGTGGGTTTATATAAAAACACTGCAGTCTGTCTTCTCACTGGCTCCATTACCCTGTCGCTAGCTGAACACTCTCAATGTGGGTTTATATAAAAACACTGCAGTCTGTCTTCTCACTGGCTCCATTACCCTGTCGCTAGCTGAACACTCTCAATGTGGGTTTATATAAAAACACTGCAGTCTGTCTTCTCACTGGCTCCATTACCCTGTCGCTAGCTGAACACTCTCAATGTGGGTTTATATAAAAACACTGCAGTCTGTCTTCTCACTGGCTCCATTACCCTGTCGCTAGCTGAACACTCTCAATGTGGGTTTATATAAAAACACTGCAGTCTGTCTTCTCACTGGCTCCATTACCCTGTCGCTAGCTGAACACACTCAATGTGGGTTTATATAAAAACACTGCAGTCTGTCTTCTCACTGGCTCCATTACCCTGTCGCTAGCTGAACACTCTCAATGTGGGTTTATATAAAAACACTGCAGTCTGTCTTCTCACTGGCTCCATTACCCTGTCGCTAGCTGAACACACTCAATGTGGGTTTATATAAAAACACTGCAGTCTGTCTTCTCACTGGCTCCATTACCCTGTCGCTAGCTGAACACTCTCAATGTGGGTTTATATAAAAACACTGCAGTCTGTCCTCTCACTGACTCCATTACCCTGTCGCTAGCTGAACACTCTCAATGTGGGTTTATATAAAAACACTGCAGTCTGTCCTCTCACTGGCTCCATTACCCTGTCGCTAGCTGAACACTCTCAGTGTGGGTTTATATAAAAACACTGCAGTCTGTCCTCTCACTGGCTCCATTACCCTGTCGCTAGCTGAACACTCTCAGTGTGGGTTTATATAAAAACACTGCAGTCTGTCCTCTCACTGGCTCCATTACCCTGTCGCTAGCTGAACACTTTCAATGTGGGTTTATATAAAAACACTGCAGTCTGTCCTCTCACTGGCTCCATTACCCTGTCGCTAGCTGAACACTCTCAATGTGGGTTTATATAAAAACACTGCAGTCTGTCCTCTCAATGGCTCCATTACCCTGTCGTTAGCTGAACACTCTCAGTGGGGGT
The DNA here is from genome assembly GCA_023634145.1 of Thymallus thymallus. NCBI lineage: Eukaryota > Metazoa > Chordata > Actinopteri > Salmoniformes > Salmonidae > Thymallus > Thymallus thymallus. Next base: position 14,817,848 of record CM042398.1, read on the forward strand.
TTATATAAAAACACTGCAGTCTGTCCTCTCAATGGCTCCATTACCCTGTCGCTAGCTGAACACTCTCAATGTGGGTTTATATAAAAACACTGCAGTCTGTCCTCTCAATGGCTCCATTACCCTGTCGCTAGCTGAACACTCTCAATGTGGGTTTATATAAAAACACTGCAGTCTGTCCTCTCACTGGCTCCATTACCCTGTCGTTAGCTGAACACTCTCAATGTGGGTTTATATAAAAACACTCATATAAAAACATACTAATTGCCTAGAAGTGGGATTTAAGTGGCTACTCGCATGCACACACACAATTACACTTCAATTTTATCTTATGGTAACTGTGCGTTTCCACCAACTGTTCTCCCCTACAGATGAGCGCCAGGCTCTCCACTCCATAATGAAGGACCTGGTGGCCCTCCAGATGACGAGGCGCCAGCCTGTACCCTCTTATGACACGGGAAAGCCCAAGACTCTGCCCAACCCTGCCCCTGCTCCTGTCCCTGCTAAGAGACAGGTAAACCATCTACCAACCCACACAGTCAACAACACACACTCCTCAAACAAGCATGTCATCATCAGCTCAACCAGACATCTTGCTTCCCTTCATGACCCCATCATGACCCTGTGACCTCCCATGACCCCTCTTGTCTGAGCTTTTTCTCTCTACTCCCTCAGGACGATGTCAGAATAAAGTTTGAGTTCAGTGGAGAGAGGAGGTGAGTTGGCTTTCTTGTTTTTGGATGCGTGTGTCTTTGTGTGTCTTTGTGTGTCTTTGTGTGTCTTTGTGTGTGTGTGTGTGTGTGTGTGTGTGTGTGTGTGTGTGTGTGTGTGTGTGTGTGTGTGCCTGTTTTATCACGTATCTTTGTCTGTGAGAAGAGCACAGTCAGCTCGGTTCAAACACAGTCCAGCTCTCCAGTCAGACTGGTATGTGAAGCGGAGAATGGAAAGGGAAAGGACTGTGGTTTATCTGTGGCTGCCAGCAGAAACCACAGCTATGTTAGGTGAATAATCTGCACACACTGGAAAGGGAATATATTTGTAAAAGTGTGTGTTGCAGATCTAAAGAGGTTATAGTTTCCTTGTATTCCTTCTGTCTGGTTGTCTGTCCATCTTACCCACTGGTTGTCTGTCCATCTTACCCACTGGTTGTCTGTCCATCTTACCCACTGTTTGTCTGTCCATCTTACCCACTGTTTGTCTGTCCATCTTACCCACTGGTTGTCTGTCCATCTTACCCACTATTTGTCTGTCCATCTTACCCACTATTTGTCTACATCTTTTTTATTTGTGTAGGATACTGATGTTTGGGAGGCCTGTGCAGTTTGAAGAAATCCAGCAGAAGGTCAAGACTGTCTTTGGCCAGCAGCTAGACTTGCACTATATGAACAATGAGGTACAGTTAACCCCATGTTTCTTTATCTCCCTTTCTCACCTACGAACACTCTCTCAGACAAACACCAACACAATGCATACACACTCAAACACTGGCCCTCACAGCAACCCACTGGATGTAGGTAACTTTTACGGCCAGTTGCCTGGATTTTTAGTCCTAACTACTAAGATGCATGTTTAATGGAGATTCTCCCTTAGTGTCTCTGTGTGTTGGTTGAGTCGTCTCTGTGTGCTGTGTGTGTCCAGCTGTCCATCCCTCTGCATGGTCAGGACGACCTGGACAAGGCCATTGACCTGCTGGACCGCAGCTCCAAGATTAAGAGCATCAAGATCTTGCTGCTGACGCAGGAGCACTGCAATGTACGACACACACACACACACCCACACACACACACATAAATACACAGACATACATTAATAAACAAACACACACATTAAGCAATAACACATGTTATTAAAATCATATGTAATGGGGTAATGTGTACTGTCTATATGTGGACCAGCACTCTGACCACACCCCTCCCCCTAGGCCTCCCCGTCCCCCTCTCCCTCTCCCTCCTCCCACCACATGGTGAGTAAGCAGGTGAGGATCAAAGCTTCCCAGTCCACGGGTGATGTCAGCACGGTGTACCAGCCCTCCGAGCCCAGGGGGCGCCACCTCTCCACCAGTGAGTATGGACAGTAGATTCAACTCATAGCTGCTTCCTCTATTCTACTGCCTTTGCTTTCAACATCCTCTTTCTCCATTTCTCTCGCTATTTTTTTTACAATATAAAAGCGAAGTGTCTCAGTATGGAGAGACAGTAATGTTGTCTGGTTTGGTGTTTGGTGTTTCTCTCAATATGGAGAGACAGTAATGTTGTCTGGTTTGGTGTTTCTCTCAGTATGGAGAGACAGTAATGTTGTCTGGTTTGCTGTTTGATGTTTCTCTCAGTATGGAGAGACAGTAATGTTGTCTGGTTTGGTGTTTGGTGTTTCTCTCAGTATGGAGAGACAGTAATGTTGTCTGGTTTGGTGTTTGGTGTTTCTCTCAGTATGGAGAGACAGTAATGTTGTCTGGTTTGGTGTTTGGTGTTTCTCTCAGTATGGAGAGACAGTAATGTTGTCTGGTTTGGTGTTTCTCTCAGTATGGAGAGACAGTAATGTTGTCTGGTTTGGTGTTTCTCTCAGTATGGAGAGACAGTAATGTTGTCTGGTTTGGTGTTTGGTGTTTCTCTCAGTATGGAGAGACAGTAATGTTGTCTGGTTTGGTGTTCTTTTACCCTTTTTTTGCTAGCTTTCTCTTTGTCTCTCTCTACTACCCCCTCTTTCTCTCTGGGTGCTGTTGTTTCTCTAGCTTCCCCTCTTAGCAGTAGGTCCTCTTCCTCTTCCTGTTCAACATCACTGGCTGCTCTACAATAGGCTGCTGGCCACAAGCCAGTCAGATTTGGAGACACTATTAGCGTGGCGGGCCAATGGCTTGATTTTAAAAACACTGGCTGTTTTGGGAGAGGGGAGGGAGGGGTTGAAAGTAGTGCTGCATGAGGGAAACTGTACTAATCCTAAATTCTCTGCAGATCCTCCGCCTGAGGTAGAGTTACATTTTGAACAATCACATTATTAAACACTTTTTTTCCCCTCATTTTATTCTGTGGTCTTCTTTTCTCCCACATAATCCATTGTTTAACTTTTTTTAAATATCTATATATTTTTCATTTACCTGAGCAATTAGGGTTAAGTGCCTTGCTCAAGGGCACACTGGCACATTTTTCACCTAGTCGTCTCAGGGATTCAAACCCGCGACCTTTGGGTTACTGGCCCAACGCTTTTAACCGCTAGGCTACCTGTCATTGATCTTGATACACCAGAATCCCATTATCTCATGTATCTCATGTATTGATTTCCATTGGTTTAGAACAGTGTAATATGGCCAAGTCACGTACAATCCATTCCCTCTAGCTCTATTTCTTATCCTCCTCCTCCTCTGCCCGGTCCCAGGCTCTCAGAACACAGGCCGTAGCTCCCCCCCTCCTGGCTATGTCCCTGAGCGGCAGCAGAGGATCGCCCGCCAGGGCTCCTACACCAGCATCAACAGTGAGGGAGAGTTCATCCCAGAGAGTGACCAGTGTGTGAGTCATTGCACTGTACACACATGTGCGCACACACACACACACACACAAACAAGCAAACAAACACACACACACTAATGCACACACCGTAGGGATAATATTGTGTCTCCTTTCCCTAGGTGCTGGACCCCTGGAGCAGTGCAGAGAACTCTGTCTCAGGAAGCTGCCAGTCGTTGGACAGTACCTCAGACAGGTGAGGGTGTAAGGGCCTGACTGAGGCCAGGTCTCTGACTCCCTCTAGAGGGAGTAGTATGGCCACAGTCAGGTCCTGACAATAACACAGGGAGTTTGGTTTTGGTTTTGGTCAATCCCCAATTAGAGGCAGCTGTCTAGGTGTTTTGTAACAGATGTCTCTTTCCATTCATCAAATTGCGGGTGCACTGTTGGGGTTTGGATGCTGGAATTATTTGGTGAGTGGACAAACGTGTGTGGGTAGCCTACAGGACCGCCTTTTTGAAGTGATTGTTTGTTTGACAATCAGATGAAAACATCATGACTGGTTGTGTTCATGCCACATTAAAAGGCATAGTCTAAAGTAAATTGAATGAAATTGCCAAAATGATATATCCTAATTAGCCTACTCCTGTCTATACAGAAATAAATAATATCATAAAAAAATAGGCTACTACACCAGAAAGCATGATTTGGCCACAGAGGATCATTAGCAAAAATGTTTGATTTTTTTTTTATCGCATAGCTTACAGTTGGAGGGCCCGCAATTTGGTCAGCGTCTGGCAAATACCACATTTGAGTTGCAACTGTCAGTGAAAAGCAGAGACCCAAGCAGACGTATCGCAATATTAAAAAATATAATTGCGGAAAACGGTTCGGAAATCAAATGTTTCTCTCAGTATGGAGAGACAGTAATGTTTGGTGTTTCTCTCAAATGGCTATACCTGTAAAGAGATTGAGCGAACACTAGCCTATCTTATTGGCATCAGTGGAGAACATTGTCCATATCCCCGGTGAGTGTGCACATTCACATAATCATTGGGTCAGCGCTACTTTCATTTGTTTTTGGACAATCATTTCCTCCTCCAGGTTAGATGGACTATATTGTATTTGTGTCTCCCCTTTCCATAGGCTGATGATATGGATCAGACAACGCTGTTTTTATTGATCTGTTTGTCAGAGTAGGCTACCCTGAAATTTTGTCGTATTAAAAAAAGATTCTGTCTCCAGTCATATAAAGTGTAGTAGAATTGCATCGATGTGTTTATAAAAAGCCAACATATTCCTGTGCAAAGAAAGGAGAAGAAATGTATGTGATATAGCCTAGGCCTACTCTACGCTACTACACACTGCATTGAAGTCTTTTTTTGTGAAGAGTGATTTTTTTTGTTTATTATTGGCTTAAATTATGACTATTCAATCTAAGCCTCACATTAGTAATAGTAGGCTATTTTACATAAGTCTGCAAATGCGAGGATTGATGGAATGCTTTATTATGAAGGTGCATTTTTATGGTGAAAATTAGCTTCCCCAAACCTGAAACCCACGCGCCGCCTATGTTAACAGGTATTGCATGTTAAAAGTGATATGACAAATCTTTACTAGGCCCACAGACATCATATATTAAATTAATAAAGATTCTATATGTAGTTCTATGATTATACCTATAAAAAAAAAAGTGTGCGCTTGGTGTCGGGTACCGGTAAGGAATTAAATCTACTTTTACCCATGATTCTACTTCACACGTACACGCAATACTTGACTTGGGTTATAAAGACATTGTATGTATTTTGAGCAAGTGATCAGCACCTCTCACATTCACTCTCTCTTTATCTGTCCTTCCTCCCAGCCCCTCCCTGAGGAAGTCACGTATGCACCGAGCCAAGAGCTACCCTGATAACCGGCAACAGGAGAACGTCTCAGGTGGGTGCCCAGGAAGGTTCCTGATATCACTACACAAAATATATAGATCATCACTGTAACGGAAAACTTTAATTTATACAGTAATTTGAGGTATTATCAACAGTAAAAATGTTTTAGTGTAGCATACTGTAAAATATTGTGGTGAAAATGCTGTATTTCGAATGGTACTTTAATTCCGCCACACAGAATACAGTACCGTACCGTATCTTTAGAGCGCCAAAACCCTTTTGACCGCTAGTGGGTGCATGGCATTATTGTTTCTGGTTTATTACCATATTTTGAAGCGTGCCTTATAAGAGGCTATATTTGTTGAACCCATGAGTGAGAACGCTGTACAATTATTACTCCTAGGTGGTTAAAGTGCCCCATCAATTAAAACGTATAGGGGCAGATTGGAGTGGCAGAAAATGGTTAAGCATTTTGCCATGCCTTTGGTCTGTTTTACCCTGTAGTCGCTGCCCGTTTGGATGCCTTTGATAAAGCCTATAGAAGTGCAAGTGAAACAAAACACCAAATATTAATGAATATGCTTTCACCAATCCCATGAAGTTACAGTAAAATACTGTGAAATACAAACCCCTCCCCTCAATGAATGTAATTTATTAATGTATTCTTACATAATAATACAGTCAATTTTACAGTATTGTACTGTGTCATTACACAGTACTTGCTTTGATACTGTATTTATATTACATCAGGTGATGATATACAGAATTTTACTTGCCACGAGCTGCCTGTAAGCTACTGTCAAATTCACAGTAACCTCTTTACAGTGCTGGTAACAGTGCCGCACTCCAGCCCCTTGGCAACAGGCCCGAACCACAATGCAGCTCCTAGCAACAATGTAGCCCCAAGCAACAGCACAGAGCAACAAGGCAGCTCTTAGCAACAGAGCCTCATGTGAATGCTGTATGACTGAGCTGAGTCTGAATCCTGTTGTAATCTAACCTCTCTCTCTCTCTCTCTCTCTCTCTCTCTCTCTCTCTCTACTCATTCCTCCCTCTCAGACCGGGAGAACCATGTGTATGATAAGGTGGTGGGGAAGGGAGGGACATACCCCCGCAGGTACCATGTTTCCCTGCATTACAAGGACCATAGTGAAGGTAGGGGCACTGTTCACTGTTCCTCTCACCAGACCACTTTGTGCCATATTACCTCGTATTTGGCCTTTTCCCTTTTCCCCCCTCTCTTGAACCATCTCCTCCTTCTCTTGATCCTTCTCGCATCTCTCCTTCACCCTCAACTCTCCTCTCATCCCCCAGGTCGGAGGACGTTCCCGCGGATCCGTCGCCCCCAGGGTAATCTGTTCACTCTGGTGCCCTCACGGCGCTCCCTCAACGGCAGCGAGGAGAGTCTGGGCAGCTGGCAGCTTGTGGATAAGCAGGGCAGGCTCCGCCCACAGGAGCGCCCTGTCGCCCACAAGTGTGAGTCCCGACCCCGCCTCTCCATCTTATATTTGCATAAATTACACATATTTTACATATATTACACATTTTATATGATTTCATACTCATTCATCTATTCTTGAATCCTATTAATTTCAAATGAGGGAGTTATTTTGTATAATGAATGCAGTGTGTTTAAAGAGTATGGTGTAATGTTTTCTATATGGAGAGTATGATATGTATGGTGTATGCCCCTCCCTGCACAGCCCCCAGTGCTCCAGTGACGTGGAGGCGAGGCAAGCTGCTGGGTCAAGGGGCGTTTGGGAGGGTTTACCTGTGTTACGACGTGGACACAGGACGGGAGCTGGCTGCCAAGCAGGTGGTGTTTGACCCAGACAGTCCTGACACCAGCAAGGTGAGAAAACAGGGGATGCCGGAACTGTATGCTACTACACAGATATTTTTCTGCTTTTATATCAAAGTCTACTGTTCACAGCCAGGCTACTGTAATGTATTTATGCCAACATGACTCAGACTCCCCAGCCTGAAGGAGAACTCTATATGACTTGAGTTCCCGTGTATTGTTAAAAATTGGTGCAGAGAGGATTAGCCTGGAGCACCTTTAGCCTGGAGCAATGCCAAGAATGAGGTAATGTGTTCAGCAAGCTACTTTACACTTAAGAGGCGATTGTGAGGGAATGCAGTATGGTGCAGTGTTTAACCTGACTGAGTTTCACTAGCTTAAGGTTGGTCAATTGTTTTAAACACAACAGGTGCTATTCAACAATCTGTGGTCAGGAATCGCATAAACTCATGCTCTTAATCACTGACGCAGTCAATAAATCCTGACTGAGTGCTCATCTCTGTCTCTGAGTGCAATGAACTTTGAAGAGATTGAAGGGACTTTCTTTCCTTTCTCTCTCCCCCCTCTTTAATGTCTTTTCCTGTCTGCCACAGAGAAAACATGCACTGTCACTTCCTGTATCTGAGTGGAGTATTTGCAGGGGGGTGAGGAGGGGGGTGGCCTCCAATCACCCCTTAAACTCCCCTCTTCTCTGTCTGTCTCCTCCTCCTCTGGCCCCCCAGCCTGCAGCGGATGTTAATCAGTTGTTGTTCTTATCTATTTAGTGGGTCTTTGTTTTGTGGACACTTTGTATATATCTCCATTTCCCTCTTCCGCTCTCTCTCTCTGTGATGTGATCTCTGTGGTCATATTCTCTGAGGTAAACAGAGGAACTGCTTTTGAGGAACTGGACTGTTACCGCTTATGTCCTATATGGTCTGTGTGTCTGAAAAAATGTAGTTTTTTTTTATGGACAGTTGGCTCATTCATATCATTTAATGTTGAGGATTTTTTATTTGTTGCTGTGATATTTTTTTTTTTTCTGCTCTCCTTTGTACTGTAGAGCAGTGGTTCTGTACAACAACCCTCAACCTGTTCCCTGTCTGTAGGAGGTGAGTGCTCTGGAGTGTGAGATCCAGTTGTTAAAGAACCTCCACCACGAACGCATCGTCCAGTACTATGGCTGTCTGAGGGACCACAACGAGAAAACCCTCACCATCTTCATGGAGTACATGCCAGGGGTCAGTCTGTTCTTCACCCTTCTGCTCAGAGCTGGAGTGTTGGGGGTTAAAGGGTATCTCTGGTGTTCAGTCCTGGACTGTGTCCCAGTCTCTCCTGGGGATAGGAGTATAAACCATGCACTTCCTTCTTGTCTCAGGGTTCAGTCAAAGACCAGTTGAAGGCCTACGGGGCGCTGACGGAAAACGTGACCCGGAAGTACACACGGCAGATCCTGGAGGGCATGTCCTATCTGCACAGCAACATGATCGTTCACCGTGACATCAAAGGTAGTTATGTCAACACACTGCTCAGATGTCCATTTGTAGTAAAGATAGTGAACTAAATGGCTATAGACTTCCAGACTCAAGCACAAGGACCTAAATGCTACATTTAAAATACAAGGAAGGTGATTGGGTGAGTCTGTGTCACATGGTGTTGCTCTGTCTTCTCCTTATCCAGGTGCCAACATCCTGCGGGATTCCGCGGGAAACGTAAAGTTGGGAGATTTTGGCGCAAGCAAGAGGCTGCAGACCATCTGCATGTCTGGCACGGGCATCCGCTCTGTCACTGGCACCCCCTACTGGATGAGCCCCGAGGTGATCAGCGGGGAGGGCTACGGCAGAAAGGCTGACGTCTGGTAAGGACCGGGACACTTGGGGTTTGGGTAAGAGGCCTTATACACATGCAGGTGATTCGGATTAGTTGTGTTGATAGGAGAGTGGCTAGACTGCTGGAATGTGAAGGAAGGGACAATAGCTGTTCTAAAAGGGGGAAACGTTTATTCTTAAAGGGATAAAGTGCTATATAAAAAAGATGACAAATGCTATATTTAAAAGAGAATGTCAAAAATGGGTCGGGCCCACCTGCTGCCCAGGGATTCCCATGTGCAATCTGATTGGGTAGTGTCCCATCAGGTGAGGGATGTGATTGGCCAAGAGCCAGCCAACCAGCCAGCTTGAGACGGGTCGGAATGTTTCGACTTCATAGCTTCCCTAGGGGGGCCGGACCAGGCAAGGAGCGTCGGTAGGGGGGGTAATAGGTCCAAAGGGGAGTCTGTCCCTGACCACCCAGCTCCCCTCACCAGCCCCCTGCTCTGTCTGACTTCAGGACTGAAACGGCCTCCCGTAAGCCAGCAAAAGGACACTTTAATTGTCAACAGGGAAAAAGTTTCCACCAAAACATTCCAGTGGAGCCTGGGAAAGCAGAAGAGCAGAGGGATTGCCTTTTCCCTTCGTGCCTGTAGTGAGGAAAAGCTGCCCTTTGTTTTTTCAGTGTGTGTTAACACTGCTTTTGTCAATTCACACAAGTCATTAAGTTCTACAATTGTGTATTGCATTGAATGTCCTATTCTGATGTTTGTGTGTGAGCGTGTTTTAATAGTCATATGTACAGGATACTTATGGGATACGCCATCCAACAAAATGCTAACTTGCTGGTTCCTTCTCTACAATGCAACAACAATAAGAACTAATAAAAGCTAAGAATACGAACATAAAGTAAATGTCTCAGTAGAATAGAATATATTTTTTTAGTTTTTAGTTCAAGTATAATACAGAAAGGATTTATATTCTAATATTTACATGTTTTGTGGAACGGGATTGGGGGGCAAGTGTTTCAATTGTGTATTTGAGCTCATATGGGTGTTCTCTTAACTGTGTGTTTGTCTCCTTCCCTAGGAGCCTGGGCTGCACAGTGGTGGAGATGCTGACAGAGAAGCCTCCCTGGGCGGAATACGAGGCCATGGCGGCTATCTTTAAGATCGCCACCCAGCCCACCAAACCCCTGCTGCCCTCACACACCTCGGACCACACCCGTGACTTCATCCACCGCATCTTTGTGGAGGCCAAGCACCGGCCCAGTGCTGAGGAGCTGCTCAGGCACCCCTTCTCCCAGATCCTCTGCTGAGGGGAAGTACTAGTACACTCTCTCTTTCTCCACCGCTCCTCAGGACTCATGGCCTACAGCAGACATCTAGACTTGGCCCTTTCCATCCTACAGTTCTCTTCCCAAACCAGACTCACCACCAGTCAGACTCATTCCTTAACCCACAACAACACATGATCCATTATTATGGATAATTGCACAGTGCCATTATTCCAAGCTGTTATTGACCATTATCAAATTCACCTCTAACTTCCCCCACTAGGGGGAGCTATATGACAGATCAGTGTTCAGCTATCTGCTGTGGAAAACTGGACCCACCAACTCCACATGAACTGTATCTATTCAGCTATCACCTTGGTGGTCTGTGAGAGGATCAGACACAAATCTATTATATGTGGTTCAGGATGGGATTTGATCAAGCACCTCTGCCGAATGTGCCTTTTAAATATGCCAAAGTGTCCCTCCTAAGTTTACCTTCTCTAGATCGGCTGGGTGAGACACCTGAGGTAATGAACTGTTTTATATGGGACTTACAGTAAGCTTGAGTAGAGCAGTGTCTGGTCTATTTAGGCCAAGACTGCAAACCCACAGGCACACCACAGTGCCTCAACATGCTGACTGATGAAACTAACAGATGCACCACTCAGTGTTATTGAGAAGGGATGGATTTATTTTTCACTTTCTCTTCTGATCTGTCTCTGAAATTCTTTGTATTTTTGAGAAAGTGCCTCTATGGTCTTTTGAAGCCTCACAGTCCCTGATAGAAGCCCATGCTGATCTGTCCTGTCCTCACCATACAACAGGGAACCAGAGCCATCAGTGTTTTTGTTATGTCATAACGATGACCTTCACAGTAGACCATTGTGATGACTGTGACTTATACTCCAACCCTCCACTGCAGCCCCACAGTATCACAGCCCAGTGTTTTCTGAGTGTACCAAAAATGACTGATTTCATTCATGAAGAGGTTGATTGGAGGATATGCTAACTACACAATATGACAAATGATATTGTACTTTGTGATTGAAAGAGATATTTTCTTTTAGTCCTAGACAAATACAATCCTAATGTCTTGGTTTGAAAGTGAGTTTCCGTTAGGTTTACCGGCTTTCTATATGTTGACAGGTGTATCTAGGAAAACGCTACGCCAGACAGTGGACCTAAAACTGCCATTTTAGGATGAATTTGAGTCCGATGCACTTTTATGTAAAATTAATGTTGTTAGTTATTGTTAGCTTACAAAATTAACTTTTTTTTTTTTTTACTTTTAATGTGACATTTCTTTCACTTTTATTTATATCCCTGTGGTCATCCATTTCTGTTTCTTTAATATTCAAATATATATATGTACAAATATATTTTTTATATATTGACTCTAGGCAATTTTAAATCTAATGATGATACATTTAGACCTGAGGTAAATGATGCTGTTCGAAATGATACATTGTGAAAGCAGCTGGTTTTGCAGAAATTACAACATTGGGGTTTATTAGTGAAAAACTTTGGGTGGAAAATGACCTTGGGCTATCTTACCTGGTCTCTGCTCCAAGACATGTATCCACATTCATAGCTACAGTATAATATATTATGTCAAAAAAGTCCATGCTTTATTGTATGGCTAAACTTTTCCATTGGACCCTTTCAGTTGGACTGCCCTGTCAAACCTCTCAGTTTCAATACTTCTTTTTACAAGGCCATAGCCTGAGTTAAAGGCTACTAAAGGTCCTCCAAATGTCTTGTTGCTGGTGTGATGTGTGGGAAATAGAGGGGAAGTATGTGAAGTCTCCTTTTAAGATTATGCACTAGAATACTGTCTCACCAGAATAACCTTCTCTTAGTGTCATTCTTGCTGAGCAACGGGAATGTGTGCGTTAGTTAGACTGAGAAGGGACAGGGATAGAGGAGTTCTGATCAGCTAGATGCCAGAGACCGGGGTTTCATCCAACATGACAACTTTGTTTAGCTCAGTGTGCGAGAGACCGACCGGTGCCCAATGTTTGGGGCCCTCCACACTGAGCAAAGGGCTTTCTTCAATTGCCTTATTTTGGTTTTATTTTCCATTTATTGTCCTGACCTTTTCAATGTTACTGGCTCAAATACTTTCATAAGTGAATCAAATGGATATCATGTGGCTGCTAGATGTTAAAGAAGGCAGCTAAGAATCAGTCCAGTATTAGAAACGGTCCTGTTATATACAAAGTGTCAAAACGAATGTTTCTGTTAACAGAAAGAACCTTGGGGTAAGCAAATAAAATTGTAGTTAAAAGTTTAGATATATATACAGTTGAAGTCGGAGGTTTACATACACTTAGGTTGAAGTCAATAAAACTCATTTTTCAACCACGCCACAGATTTCATGTTAACAAACTATACTTTGTGCATGACACAAGTAATTCTTCCAACAATTATTTACAGACAGATAATTTCACTTCTAATGCACTATATCACAATTCCAGTGGGTCAGAAGTTTACATACACTAAGTTGACTGTGCCTTTTAACAGCTTGGAAAATTCCAGAAAATTATGTCATGGCTTTAGAAGCTTCTGATAGGCTAATAAACATAATTTGAGTCAATTATTTAGTATTTCAAGGCCTACCTTCAAACTCAGTGTCTCTTTGCTCGACATCATGGGAAAATCAAAAGAAATCAGCCAATACCTCAATTTCTTTTTTAGACCTCCACTGGTTCATCCTTGGGAGCAATTTCCAAACACCTGAAGGTACCACGTTCAGCTGTACAAACAATAGTACGTAAGTATAAACACCATGGGACCACGCAGCCGTCATACCGCTCAGGAAGGAGACGCGTTCTAGAGATGAACGTACTTTGTCCCAGAACAACAGCAAAGGACCTTGTGAAGATACTGGAGGAAACAGGTACAAAAGTATCTATATCCACATAAAACAAGTCTTATATCGACATAACCTGAAAGGTCGCTCAGCAAGGAAGAAGCCACTGCTCCAAAACCGCCATAAAAAAGTCAAGACTACGGTTTGCAACTGCACATGGGGACAAAGATCTTACTTTTTGGAGAAATGTCCTCTGGTCTGATGAAACAAAAATAGTACTGTTTGGCCATAATGACCATTGTTATGTTTGGAGGAAAAAGGGGGAGGCTTGCAAGCCGAAGAACACCATCCCAACCGTGAAGAACACCATCCCAACTTGCTTGCGTGTGCGAGCAAGGAGGCCTACAAACCTGACACAGTTACACCAGTTCTGTCAGGAGGAATGGGCCAAAATTCACCCAACTTATTGTGGGAAGCTTGTGGAAAGCTACCGGAAACGTTTGACCCAAGTTAAACAATTTAAAGGCAATGCTACCAAATACTAATTGAGTGTATGTAAACTTCTGACCCACTGGGAATGTGATGAAAGAAATTAAAGCTGAAATAAATCATTCTCTCTACTATTATTCTGACATTTCACATTCTTAAAATAAAGTGGCGATCCTAACTGACCTAAGACAGGGAATTTTTACTAGGATTAAATGTCAGGAATTGTGAAAAACAGTATTTGGCTAAGGTGTATGTAAACTTCCGACTTCAACTGTACATGTATTTAAATGTATAAATTAGTTTAATGACAGGGGACTTGCAGTGCAAAGTCACTCCAGTGTATCAAATGTATTTACTTAGAAAAAAGAACTATATGTTAAATGACATTGTTTTTATATATCTTTGAGTGCCTACTTTCAAAAACAAATAAATGTTCTTTGTCTCTGGTCCAATATTCTGACCCGGTTACTTATTTGTTTGCATAATGTTTTGTCTACGTTCCAGTCATGTGCACCGCTCTGATGGAGGTGAGTTTGATATTGTTTGAGATGTTTTTTGGGCCAGCGGCTCTGGAAGACACTGGCTAGTCTTTCCATGCGTGTCTTCATTATCTTTGAGCAGCCAGCAGGTTGGAATGTCAGACTGGCCCAGTCCAGTAAATAAAAGAACATCTCACTGAATAGAGCTCGTTGTTGGGAGAAAGAAGCAACCCAATTGATGCTTGCTGCATCTCTTTCTCCCTCCCTTTAAGACAGACGAGGAGGCGGAGAGAGGTCTGTTAACCTATCTGTGTGGCCATGGGACAGAGAAAAGCTTGGACCAAACAAAGGTTCCTTTTCTTAGCTACTGTGACAAGGGGATGGATGGCAGATAATGATTTATTGCTTTGTTTTTCTGGCAATGCACTTTCTCTGTGTGTGTGTTTTAGCAAGCTGTTTGCTTGTGCCATTTTCTTCCTGTGGATCTGACCCATGGCCTCTGATTACCAGGATCTGATACCAGTTACATAACCTTCCCCTACACCTGCACTGCACCTCTCCATGTGGCCTGCAGGTCTGTTGATGTGGTGAGTGGTAGTGTTATTGTAGTCAGTGGTAGTGTTATTGTGGTCAGTGTTATTGTTATTGTAGTCAGTGTTATTGTGGTCACTGGTAGTATTATTAGATAGATAGATAGATAGATAGGTACTTTATTGATCCCCCGGGGGGGAAATTTCATTATCAAGCAGCTACAACAAAAACACAGGGCAGGTGCAAAATGCCACAACGAAAGTACACAAAAGACAGATACACGGTACATGATACATAGAGCGGCAGTATGAAAAAGTATAGAAATACAGGATATCTGGAGTGCAAAAAAAAGCTATAAAAGGACATTGCGTAGTATGAGTGGTTGGCTGAATATGTACACTATACATTGGTGGATGTTGGATGGTTAACTATACTATACAGGTTGATGGCAGAGAAATACTTCAGTAGCTAATGCGTATGATATGAGCGAGGGTAATAATAGTTTACTTAATAGACAGACTGGGTAAATGAACAGGTAAGTGAAAATTTTTCATGGTTAAATTAGCTGTACAGTTAGGTATACAGTTATATTTACAGATAAGTGAATACTTGCATGTTTACACAAACTGTACAGGTAAATGACAGGAAGAGATACTTTAATAGCTAAATGTGTGTATGATATCATTGGGGTAATAATAGTAATTCCCTTAAAATACAGTCCTTAGTGCGCAGGGTTTAATTACAGACAACTGCACTTATTGCACATTTGATATACTAAAAGCAATGAGAAAAGGTGCAACTGGCAGGATACTAATATGCATTCCTGAGTGAATGCCTAGGTCCAATAATTACTTACAATATTGCATGTGATATAATATAACAACTGTACATGGGTATGTATATACAGACCTGTATGAATAAGTAGGTCCTGAGTGGATGAGTGCTGACGGAACAGAGTTACTCACGGATGGATGCATAATTGTTAAACTAGGTCCTAGCACCCCAACAGTTCCAGATCTATGTTGCCGACGGCACGGCACCCCGGTGAGGCATTATATAGTCTCATAGCCGCCGGCAGGAAGGACCTCCTGTGGCGCTCTCTGGCACACCGTGGTGGGATCAGTCTGTGACTGAAAGAGCTCCTCTGCGTCATAACCATAGCGTGCAGAGGGTGGGTGACGTTGTCCATGATGGCCAGCAGTTTGGCCAGGATCCGTCTCTCCGCCACCTCCTCTAGAGTGTCAAGGCTCATCCCCAGGACAGAGCTAGCCTTCCTGATCAGCTTATTTACCCGAGAAGCATCCCCGGCTTTGATGTTTGCTCCCCAGCACACCACTGCAAAAAAGATGGCACTGGCCACCACAGACTGGTAGAAGGTATGCAGTAGTTTACTGCACACGTTGAAGGACCTGAGCCTCCTCAGAAAGTAGAGTCGGCTCTGGCCCTTTTTGTACAGGGCCCCGGTGTTACCAGCCCATTCCAGTCTGTTGTCCATATGGACCCCCAAGAACTTGTATGACTCAACCATTTCCACATCCATCCCCTTTATAGGGACTGCAGTCAGTTGTGCCTTGGTTCTCCTGAAGTCCACCACCATCTCCTTCGTTTTGCTGATGTTGAGCTGAAGGTGGTTCTGCTCACACCACAACACAAAGTCACTGATTGTGCTCCTGTACTCCTCCTCCTGCCCACCCCTGATGCACCCTACAATAGCAGAGTCATCCGAGAACTTCTGTAGGTGGCATGTTTCAGAGTTATATCTGAAGTCTGAGGTGTAGAGGGTGAACAGGAAGGGGGACAGGACCGTACCCTGGGGGGCCCCTGTGTTGCTAACTGCCCGTTCTGACACACAGCTCTGTAGTCGCACAAATTGTGGCCTACCGGTCAGGTAGTCCGTGACCCAGGAGACTAAGGGTGCTTCCACTTTCATCCTCCTCATCTTCTCACCCAGTAGCAGGGGCTGAATGGTATTGAAGGCACTGGAGAAGTCAAAAAACATGACCCTCACAGTGCAACCTGCGTTGTCCAGGTGAGAGTAGGCCCTCTGCAGAAGGTAGATGATTGCATCATCCACCCCGATGTTGCGCTGGTATGCAAACTGCAGGGGGTCCATTGATGAACACACCAGGGGTCTGAGGTGAGCGAGGACTAACCTTTCCAGGGTCTTCATGATGTGGGATGTTAGCGCTACAGGTCTGAAGTCATTCAGGACAGTGGGGTGTGCCTTCTTGGGCACTGGGACGAGGCAGGATGTTTTCCACAGCACAGGGACCCTTTCTAGGCTCAGGCTAAGGTTGAAAAGACGCTGGAGTATTCCACACAGTTGGTCAGCACAGACCCTCAGCACCCTTGGGCTGATGCCATCAGGGCCCGCCGCTTTCCACTGGTGTAGTCTCTCCAGCTCTCTCTTCACTTGGTTGGTGGTGAAAGCCAGCCCAGGTAGGGAGGTGGGGGGAAGGGGGGTGTTGAGGATCAGTCCAGGGGGGGCAGGGGCGGAGGTGGGGTCACTGATTGTCTCAGCAGAGGTGCTGTGAGCAAAGTGGGGGTGGGATAGCCGTGAGGGTGTGTGGTCTGGAGAGCTGGAGGGGAGGTGGACAGGGCCAGTATCGAACCTGTTAAAAAATTGGTTCAGCTCATTGGCTCTGTCCTGGGTCCCCTCCGTCTGCCCACTGTTTGACTTTTTGAAGCCAGTGATATTTCTCATACCCTTCCACACCTCTCTCACCTGGCTCTGCCTCAGCTTGTCCTCCATCTTCTCCTTATACACTCTCTTCCCCTCAGCAATCCGCAACTTCAGCTCCCTCTGGACGCATTTCAATTTGTCCTTGTCCTTCTCCTTGAAGGCCCTCTTCTTCTCATTCAGCAGGGCCTTCAGGTCGCTGGTGACCCAGGGTTTATTGTTTGGGAAACAGCGTACCTTCCTGGTGGGTACAGTGTTGTCTACACAAAAATTAATATAGTCTGTTATGCAGTCAGTGAGTCCATCGATGTCCTCCCCATGAGCCTCACAGAACACATCCCAGTCTGTTGTTTCAAAGCAGTCCTGTAGGGCCTCATTCGCCTCCGGGGACCATCTCCTAATAGTCCTGGTGGTTGCAGGCTGCTGTTGTACCATAGGCCTGTAGAGTGGGGTGAGGTGGACAAGGTTGTGATCCGATCTACCGAGGGGAGGGAGTGCAGTGGAGTTGTATGCATCCTTCACATTAGCATATAACAAGTCCAGAGTTTTATTATTCCTGGTTGGGCACTTCACGAACTGTTTGAACGTGGGCAGCGTGGAAGAGAGAGATGCATGGTTAAAATCTCCCGAAATTGCAAAGAAAGCACTGGGATGCGCTGTCTGTAACCTCGCGATAACAGAGTGGATGACGTCACACGCTGCGTTTGCGTCAGCAGAGGGCGGGATGTAAACAATAACAGCAATGGCCGCCGTGAATTCCCTAGGTAGATAGTAGGGTCTCAGGCTAACGGCTAGCAGTTCAATGTCCGGGCTACAAAACTGTTCCTTAAGAGTAATATGGTTCGGATGACACCATCTGTTGTTAACTAATAAAGCCAGCCCACCACCCTTACTCTTACCGGAAGAGACGCGATCCCTGTCCGCTGTGATGGTCTGGAAACCGTCGATAGTGACGTTCTGTATGGGTATGATGTCGTTCAGCCAAGTCTCAGTAAAACACATTAGGCTAGCTTCCCGATAAATCCTTTGTCCACGAACAAGTCCCGCCAACTCATCCATCTTGTTATGTAGACACCTCACATTGCCCATAATAATAGACGGTATAACCGGCTTGTACTTGAACCTCCTCCGCTTTGCCTTACATTTCAATCCCGCCCTGCATCCACGGCGTCGTCTTTTCAATTCGTCCGGAATATCAAACTTTTCCCTGGGGAGCAGCAGCGCTGCGTGGGCTAAATCCAGGAGCTGGGCTCGGTTGTAAACAATAACAGTTGACGACTCCTGTCGACGTTCAGCTGCGATAAAATCCATAAAATCCATAATCCTGAACTGTTATAGTTCGACTGTAGCAAAATAAAAAATAAAACTAAAGAAAAAAAGACGAAAGAAAACGAACTAAAACAACAATTAATGCACGGACAACGGGAGCTGCTTAAAAGGCGACCACTCAGGGCGGCGCCTGAGTGGTCACTGGTAGTGTTATTGTGGTCAGTGTTATTGTTATTGTGGTCACTGGTATTGTTATTGTGGTTAGTGGTAGTGTTATTGTGGTCAGTAAATTATTGTAGTCAGTATGTTATTGTGGTCAGTGTTAGTGTTTGGAAGGTATGCGGTTCTCTTCGTGCGCTATGTGTCTGGGTCTGTTTGGTATGCAGTTCTTTCTGTGTGGTATGTCTCTGGGCCGCTGGGGCCCCAGCATTAGTGCTGACAGGCAGACTGCTGGACAGAGGCTAAACTGGCTCCCCAGGCCCCTCTTTGTGACCACACTTAGTTTGGACCCAGTGGTGCTGAGTCAAGTCAGTAATTCAGCCTGCCTGTCTGCTCTAGTTAAGCTCCCAGTACATACACACACACACACACACACGCAGGGGGCACCAGCAGGGACTTGACCTCTGCAGCCACAACTTGCATATTACACAACTGCACCTTCCACCAATAACAACAACATATAACGTCCCATAATATGTGAGAGGTCCTGTGCTAATGCTAGCATGCACATCAGTGATACTGTACATCAGTGATTAGTACACTGCATGCTGTGTGTTGGCATAGTCTCTGTGTGTGAGGTGAGAACCATGGGCCACTGGAACCCCCATTCCCCCAGTCTCTGCTGTTATCAATGGGCTCTTTGTTGGCAGAGAAGGGAAGAGAGGATGGGGTCCCGGGTCCCTGAGCTCCATGTGAGGACTGAGATTAAGTAATGGGACAGGGGGATTTATGCGTGATTGAGCTGACTGGGGGGCTATATCATTGAGTTGATGTGGCACAATTGATCTAGTGGAGAAGGAGGGGCTGCTGTGTGAGTTTTGTTATGGGTGGGGGATGAGGTGTATCCAGCTGAATAGTCAGAATTTGGGGTGTTCTCATTTGCATAGAGAGGATGCTGGGGTTGCAAGGAGGTCTGGGGTAGGGTAAGGAGAGAGGGGAAAGGGGTTGAAACCGGCAGTAACAGAAAGGGTCTAAAAGGCCTGAATGGTGAGGTGGGGTGAGCTGTGTGCAGGCAAACAGAGCTGGCGTCCCTGTGGTTCTGGAGGGAGATCAGTCTGGAGTAACAGCATTAAGATTCTGCTCTGCTCCCAGGCAAGGCGCCTTTTCTTCTGCTCCTTGCAAATGAGACGGGCTCCTCCTCATGTCGCCCCACATGAATCAGATGTTTCGTTGGCCTTCCACTGGATCTGAGAGGAGATTGGGAGAAAGAAGGAGATGTCTGGGGCCACCCTCTTTCTCTCCTACCCATCTCTCTCTCTCTCTCATCTCTCTTGTCTCTCTCTCTTTCTTGTCTCTTTCCATCTTTCTCTCTCTTTCTGAATGTTTCTCCTCTGACAGATATTGCCTAAGTGACCAGATCTGAGGCAACCACAGTGACTGTCTCAGAAATCCAGGGGGTGATACAATTAGTGTCACCTTAATGATGAGACCAGGCTGTTAATCCTGCTAGATGGAAGCTTTTAAAAACAACACATTCAGCCAGACTTACAGTGGACCCGCTCAGTTAACCTCTATCAACAGGGACCAATTGGAATTCAAGTCACTCTGTTGTTTTCTGTATTTACAGTCTTCCAGTCATACTGGTTCCCACTGGCTTTGGTCTGGGATGTGGGTTTTACTACCTTGGTTGGAGAGGAGCGGGAAAAGAGTTGTTTGAGCATGCTAGGATCATATTTGCCGCTCAATGGGCAGAATTACTGTATAATAGCTGTGGATCCCAGACTCATTAATTCTCAGTCTTGTGTTTATGTGAGGCTTCATCCTATCCCAGAGTCACATCCCTTTTAGATGAGAGTCAACAAGAGTTCAACATGTTTTGAAGTAACTGGCCCTGGGGTTGCCATGGCAATGGATGGAAATTGATTCGTAACGGACTGGCTGCTGGTTAGTCGGGTTCAGACAAGGTTTCATGTCCCATCCCCCCATTCTCCAACCATCCATCTGCTGGAGTCCTGTGACAGTCTCAACTATCTAATAACTCACAGACAGTCTCACCCTCAGGTAGCCTAGTGGTTAAGAGTGTTGGGCTAGTAACTGAAAGGTCGCTGGTTTGAATCCCAGAGCCCAGGATGAAACATCTGCCCTTGGTCAAGGCAGTTAATCCCCAACAACTGCTCCTGAGCATTGATGACATTGATTAAGGCAGCTCCCTGCACCTCTCTGATTCAGAGGAATTAGGTTAAATGTGGAAGACACATTTCAGTTGAATGCATTCAGTTCAAATCAAATGTAAGGTCTACAACAGGTGTAGACCTTACAGTGAAATGCTTACTTACAAGCCCTTAACCAACAGTGCAGTTTTAAGAAAAGTAAGTGTTAAGTAAGAAAAAATAAAATAATTTTGTTAGAAAAATAACAAATAATTAAGGAGCAGCAGTAAAATAACAGTAGCAAGGCTATATACAGGGGGTAGCAGTATAGAGTCAATGTGAGGAGAATATATACAGCTATAGACAGGGAGTACCAGTACAGAGTCAATGTGAGGAGGCTATATACAGGGGGTAGCAGTACAGAGTCAATGTGAGGAGGCTATATACAGGGGGTACCAGTACAGAGTCAATGTGAGGAGGCTATATACAGGGGGTAGCAGTACAGAGTCAATGTGAGGAGGCTATATACAGGGGGTACCAGTACAGAGTCAATGTGAGGAGGCTATATACAGGGGGTAGCAGTACAGAGTCAATGTGAGGAGGCTATATACAGCTTTATACAGGGGGTACCAGTACAGAGTCAATGTGAGGAGGATATATACAGGGGGTACCAGTACAGAGTCAATGTGAGGAGGCTATATACAGGGGGTAGCAGTACAGAGTCAATGTGAGGAGGCTATATACAGCTTTATACAGGGGGTAGCAGTACAGAGTCAATGTGAGGAAGCTATATACAGGGGGTACCGGTACACAGTCAATGTGAGGAGGCTATATACAGTTTTATACATGGGGCACCAGTACAGATTCAATGTGAGGAGGCTTTATACAGCTATATACAGGGGGTACCAGTACAGAGTCAATGTGAGGAGGCTATTTCACAGGGGGTAGCAGTACAGAGTCAATGTGAGGAGGCTTTATACAGGGGATACCAGTACAGAGTCAATGTGAGGAGGCTATATACAGCTATATACAGGGGGTACCAGTACAGAGTCAATATGAGGAGGCTATATACAGCTATATACAGGGGTTACCAGTACAGAGTCAATGTGAGGAGGCTATATACAAGGGGTAGCAGTACAGAGTCAATGTGAGGAGGCTTTATACAGCTATTTACAGGGGGTACCAGTACAGAGTCAATGTGAGGAGGCTATATACAGGGGGTAGCAGTACAGAGTCAATGTGAGGAGGCTATATACAGGGGGTAGCAGTACAGAGTCAATGTGAGGAGGCTATATACAGAGGGTAGCAGTACATAGTCAATGTGAGGAGAATATATACAGCTTTATACAGGGGGTACCAGTACATAGTCAATGTGAGGAAGCTATATACAGCTTTATACAGGGGGTACCAGTACATAGTCAATGTGAGGAGGCTATATACAGCTTTATACAGGGGGTACCAGTACAGAGTCAATGTGAGGAAGCTATATACAGGGGGTAGCAGTACAGAGTCAATGTGAGGAGGCTATATACAGGGGGTAGCAGTACAGAGTCAATGTGAGGAGGCTATATACAGCTTTATACAGGGGGTACCATTACAGAGTCAATGTGAGGCGGCTAAATACAGGGGGTAGCAGTACAGAGTCAATGTGAGGAGGCTATATACAGCTTTTTACAGGGTGTACCAGTACAGAGTCAATGTGAGGAGGGTAAATACATGGCGTACCAGTACAGAGTCAATGTGAGGAGGTTTTATACAGCTGTATACAGGGGGTACCAGTACAGAGTCAATGTGAGGAGGCTATATACAGCTGTATACAGGGGGTACCAGTACATAGTCAATGTGAGGAGGCTATATACAGCTGTATACAGGGGGTACCAGTACAGAGTCAATGTGAGGAGGCTATATACAGGTGGTACCAGTACAGAGTCAATGTGAGGAGGCTATATACAGGGGGTACCAGTACAGAGTCAATGTGAGGAGGATTTATACAGGGGGTACCAGTACTGAGTCAATGTGAGGAGGCTATATACAGTGGGTTGCAGTACAG
The DNA here is from genome assembly GCA_023634145.1 of Thymallus thymallus. NCBI lineage: Eukaryota > Metazoa > Chordata > Actinopteri > Salmoniformes > Salmonidae > Thymallus > Thymallus thymallus. Next base: position 14,840,651 of record CM042398.1, read on the forward strand.
AGTCAATGTGAGGAGGCTAAATACAGGGGGTACAAGTACAGAGTCAATGTGAGGAGGCTATATACAGGTGGTACCAGTACAGAGTCAATGTGAGGAGGCTATATACAGGGGGTACCAGTACAGAGTCAATGTGAGGAGGATTTATACAGGGGGTACCAGTACTGAGTCAATGTGAGGAGGCTATATACAGTGGGTTGCAGTACAGAGTCAATGTGAGGAGGCTAAATACAGGGGGTAGCAGTACAGAGTCAATGTGAGGAGGCTTTATACAGCTTTATACAGGGGGTAGCAGTACAGAGTCAATGTGAGGAGGCTTTATACAGCTATATACAGGGGGTACCAGTACAGAGTCAATGTGAGGAGGCTATATACAGCTATATACAGGGGGTAGCAGTACAGAGTCAATGTGAGGAGGCTATATACAGATTTATACAGGGGGTACCAGTACATAGTCAATGTGAGGAGGCTATATACAACTTTATACTGGGGGTACCAGTACAGAGTCTATGTGAGGAGGCTATATACAGGGGGTAGCCGTACAGAGTCAATGTGAGGAGGCTATATACAACTTAATACTTGGGGTACCAGTACAGAGTCTATGTGAGGAGGCTATATACAGGGGGTACCAGTACAGAGTCAATGTGAGGAGGCTTTTTACAGTTTTTTACAGTGGGTAGCAGTACAGAGTCAATGTGAGGAGGCTATATACAGGGGTACCAGTACAGAGTCAATGTGTGGGGGTAAAGGTTAGTCGAGGTCATTTAGGTCATATGTACATGTAGGTAGAGGTATATTGACTATGCATAGATAATAAACAGAGAGTAGCAGCAGCTTAAAAGAGGGGGTGGTGGGAACAATTCAAATAGTCCGGGTAGCCATTTGATTAGCTGTTCAGGAGTATTATGGCTTGGGGGAAGAAGCTGTTAAGAAGCCTTTTGGACCTAGACTTCGTGCTCTGGTACCGTTTGCTGTCCGGTAGCAGAGAGTACATTCTATGACTAGGGCTGGAGTCTTTGACAATTTTTAGGGCCTTCCTCTGCCACCGCCTGGTATATCGGTCCTGGATGGCAGGAAGCTTGGCCACAGTGATGTACTGGGCTGTACACACTATCCTCTGTAGTGCCTTGCGGTCAGAGGCCGAGCAGTTACCATACCAGGCGGTGATGCAACCAGTCAGGATGCTCTCGATTGGTGTAGCTGTAGAACATTTTGAGGATCTGAGGACCCATGACAAATCTTGTCTCCTGAGGGGGAATAGACTTTGTCGTGCCCTCTTCACGACTGTCTTGGTGTGTTTAGACCATGATAGTTTGTTGGTGATGTGGACACTAACTTGAAGCTCTCAACCTGCTTTATAACAGCCTTTTAAAGCAATTCATGGCTACAGATATGAGTGCTATGGGTCGGTAGTCATTTAGGCAGGTTACCTTAGTGTTCTTGGGCACAGGGACTATGGTGGTCTGCTTGAAACATGTTGGTATTACAGACTCAGTCAGAGACAGGTTGAAAATGTCAGTGAAGACACTTGACAGTTGGTCAGCGCATGCTCGGAGTACACGTCCTGGTAATTCGTCTGTGAATGTTGACCTGTTTAAAGGTCTTACTCACATCAGCTACGGAGAGCGTGATCACACAGTCGTCTGGAACAGCTGATGCTCTTATGCATGCTTCAGTGTTGCTTACCTCGAAGCGAGTAATTTAGCTTGTCTGTTAGGCTTGTGTTACTGGGCAGCTCGCGGCTGTGCTTCCCTTTGTAGTCTGTAATAGTTTGCAAGCCCTACCACATCCGACTCACCGTCGGAGCCGGTGTAGTACTTCAATCTTAGTCCTGTTTTGACGCTTTGCCTGTTTGATGGTTCGTCGGAGGGCATAGCGGGATTTCTTATAAGCTCCGGGTTAGAGTCCCGCTCCTTGAAAGCGGCAGCTCTACCCTTTAGCTCAATGCGGATGTTGTCTGTAATCCATAGCTTCTGGTTGGGGTATGTCACTGTGGGGACAACGTCATCGATGCACTTATTGATGAAGCCAGTGAATGATGTGGTGTGCCATACCTATGGTTGTTTGGGTGGGTAATTTTCTCATTGGGCTTTTTGACCATGCCCAACACAGACTTCTTTCTCCAGGTCCAATTGCCCTCTTTTCAGGCTAAGCAGTCACTAAGTCTGATTGAATCAGCTGCCATCACTTACAATAGGGCTTTATGAGCTGTGACTTGTAGAAGAGGGAGTGGTGTTTTTGTTGTAAAGAGGCTGCAATCCAACTAGCTGCCTCTGGTCTTACTCTGACATATAGCTTCCTTTGTAGTTGATCACAGTTAATAATGGTAGTAATCGTGATTGATTAATATTGTGTGGGTGTTATGTTACCATGCTCCTGTGTGTGCCTGTGTGTCTGTCCAAAGACAGAGGCAACCTTAACTAACTTGCTCTTTTCTTCCTGTGTTATGTAATTGTACCAATTCCCATTTTGACTCAGACCAGGAGAAGACCAAAGAGGAGCAGAGGGACAGGGATGGGGTGCAAGACGCTCCTTGACGGTGCTGCTGTCACACACAGAGTGGCGGGGGGACAGTCAGAGTAATAACAATAAATCCGGAGGGCTTAGTAGGATATTTTGGACGCCAAGCGAGACGGAGTGCCACACAAGAACACAGCTACTATCTGACCCTCTGTCTGTCCCCTTTTTCTCTGTCCCTCTCTCATTCTGACCCTATTAGTCGCCAACTAACAGGGATGGGGGTCTGTGTGACTGAGCATGTGTGGGAGGCAGCTTTGATTTGGTGCCCAAGCTCTGTCGCACCAAATCCAATTCAAGCAAGTACCAGGGGGGGGGGAGAGAGAGAGGCCAGGAGACATTTGTAGCTGAGTGGATGAGCACAAACAATCCCTGGCACACAGCTTTTGAGTGTACATAAACCCCCCTCCTCTTTCTCTCTCTCTCGCTGTCTCTCTCTCACTCTGTCGGTCCCTCTCTCTGACCCATTCAGTGACCGGCCCGTCCCCTCCGCCCCTCCCTGTGTACTCTCTCTCTCAGGATGGGGATGTCTATCCCTATAAAAGGCATGTGTGTGCACTGACAGGGCTTCATTCCCGCCATGGAGAGTCAGAGAGTCCTGTCGTCTTACAGGAAGCGTTTCGGGCCCCAGGGGGCCGGCAGCGTGGGTGGAGGCATGCGGCTCAACAGCCTCTCCTCCAGCCGCTTCTCCCTCCATGGGAGCCCCCGCCACCTGACCCACTCCAGCACTATTTCCCGCCTCTCCCTGGGGTCGGCTGGAGGGGCCCTGCTCTTGGGGACCCCTGGGAACCGGCTGGACTTCTCGGCTGACTCACTCCTCAAGGCCCAATACAGAGAGACGCGCACCAACGAGAAGGTGGAGATGATGGGTCTGAACGACCGCTTCGCCAGCTTTATAGAGAAGGTGCGCTTCCTGGAGCAGCAGAACACGGTGCTGGTGACGGAGCTGAACCAACTGAGGGTGAAGGAGCCCAGCCGTCTGGGGGACATCTTCCAGGAGGAGCTGAGAGAGCTGCGCAGGCAGGTGGATGGGCTCAGCACTGGGAAGGCCCGGCTGGAGATAGAGAGGGACAACATGGCTGCTGACGTGGCCACGCTCAAACAGAGGTGAGAATGAGGCAGTCTCATTTCCATCTCTAGAATTTGGATCTGATCAGTCTACTTTTTGGTATTTTGGAGTTCTAATTGATATTGTGGTGTTCTAATTGCTTCAGCAGTCTGTCCACTTAACTGTTTATTCGTAATTTGATTTAGTGGAATCCTAGTGTATGGCATGTGGCTTGGTCAACATGTTACTTTTGAATTGGAATCTTTACTACAGTCTAAAAGCAACAAGTGGATAGTTGCCATAACACAATTCAGTATAAGTTAATATCCTGTTGCATGATAAAATTGCTTAGTAGACGCTTTGGTTTGTTAGTTATTGAAAACACTGTGCTCTGAGAAGGCTTTACTCATGGGTGTCCCTCTTTATAAACTTGATCCTGACCAGACCCATACAGCCATTCAATGAGTGTGGAGGATTAGAGGAAACACAATAGGGCTGATATCCATAAAGAGACCAGGGTGCCAGGCAGATGTTCTGTTGTTGTCTTCTCCCCCTTAATACTCATTCATAAAATGCATGCTTCTTAATGCTGTTTATTGGTTTATTGCTTAAGTGACATAGTTTATAGCTATGAGGGTTTTAGTTAATGTTTTCACAGGGTGTTTTTGTGCAAATGGCAAAGGAAACCTCTTCTAAGTGTGTAATGGTTTCTGAACCTGTATGTACTAAGGACCAGAGACATGTGTGTGAGTGTCACTGCTCTCTGATTACAGTTATTTTCAATTGCTTTGGTGCAGTTTTCACAAGTATGTGGTATATTTTCACAACGCTTTGTACAAAACTCAAAACTGTCACTGTCACTGGGAAGGGAACGAGGCGCAGAGCGAAAGGTACGTGTAGACATATTTATTTAACGAAAACAACAAATGAAACGAACACAGAAAACATACAGTGAACTGGTGATTGGTAGTAACACAACTGACACAGACAACGCAATGATCCACACGCAGGTGGACGTCATGTGAACATAAATTGAATCCCCAATTAGAGACAACTCAAGACAGCTGCCTCTAATTGGGGATTGACCAAAACCAAAACCAAACTCCCTGTTTTTCTTGTCAGGACCTGACTGTGGCCATACTACTCCCTCTAGAGGGAGTCAGAGACCTGGCCTCAGTCAGACCCTGACAAAAACAGATCATCAAAAAGGCAGTTGATTAAAAACTCTACGCATATTTTAAATTTTGTTAACCCTTTATTTAACTAGGCAAGTCAGTTAAGAACAAATTCTTATTTACAATGATGGCCTACAGGTTGACTAAGTAAAACATAAAATAATACTATTTTTCACCAAACTTAATCAGTGATTCATCTGGAAATACCTGTTTCACATTCAAAATACAATACATGTTCGTATAAAGTAATTGTTTTTCACAATGCAATGCTCTCATTACAGTTGATATGATTGTCTTCTCACTTGTTAAAATACATTTTACTATTAATTCATCTGACTGCTCTTAAATGATAATAACTTAACCGTTTGGTAAACCTATAGATTTTAAACTTTTTTTTCTACTACAGTTTTAGAGAACTACATAATGAAAATGTTTGTTTGTATAGTATAAACATAGAAAGTATGATATATACTATAATGTACTATTAGGATGATGAAGTATTTATAAACATTTTATAAGCATTTCACTGCACAAATAACATAAAATAAAATTGTATTTGTCACTTCGTAAACAACAGGTGTAGAATAACAATGAAATGCTTACTTACGGGCCCTTCCCTACTATGCAGAGAGAAATTTAAAAAAATGACACAATGAGTAAGATAACTTGCCTATATACATGGGGTACCAGTACCAGTACTAGTGCACCTGCGATAACATCAGCAAATATGTGTACATGACCAATAAACTTTGATTTGATTATTATGATTTTACCTCACCGTAAAAGATTTATATTCTGCAGTAACTACAGATTTGTGCAAATTGTAATAAGACTGAAATCAGGCTTTGTAGTCTCCTGGTTCAATTATCTTCAGTTTCAAAGAAAATTGAGTTTCAAATTTGCAGTAACTGAAGTTTGCAGTAAGTGAAGTTAATGTGGTTTGCCTTGGTATTCTATCGGGCTCCGAATTCAGGTCATCCCGATCATGACATACCCTCACACACACCATGAGACAGTCAAAAAGTTGGATAAACACATTTAGATTGCAGATACTGCACTTTTCTTTTGCATTTACCCATATAGTTGTTTAAGGTCATACAAAGGCAGAGTGCAGTATCAGCATTTTAGGGGTAATTGGTCAGAGAAATGATCATAGTTATATGCATAAAAAATTACTTCATAATTAGATAATAATTCTGTGCATTATTACTTATCTATCTACAACATATTTTTCTGGAGCAAAAAAATACTTGAAAGCAATTTATCTCAGATTCACTGTTTGTGTAGACTGCTGTATGCCTTTGTAGGGCAGTTCAGGTGGCTGCCCTTCATATACACCCCCAGGAAGAATATGACAATTAAAAAATAAAATGTCTGACAAGCAAGCACTTAGATATGGTCAGTTTCAAGTTTTCATAAATTCATATGTTTGCGAAGGATGTTAACCATGCACATTTCTTTATTTATATATATCAACTTGCAATAATTGTATAATTTTTTCACTTAACACTCTATAACAATGTATAGTGTACATATTCAGTCATTCACTCATACTATGCAATGCCTTTTTATAGCTTTTTTAATACTTTTTCATACTGCCGCACTATGTATCATGTATGGTGTATCTGTCTTTTGTGCATTTTGCACCTGCCCTGTGTTTTTCGTAGCTGCTTGACAAAGTACCTATCGATCAATCTATCTAGTAAGGCATTTGTGAAAATGTTATATCAATATAGTAGGAAAGCAGCAGTGTGTTTTGGCCAATTAATAGACACTGCAGCAAATAATAAAATAAAACTCTCATCCGGGAGTCTACGTAGACCGGTGCGCCATAGCCAATCAGAGTTACAGTAGGCCTATATGCAAATAAGCCATTAGCCACATGGGCCTGCCATTATTCACTTTGAACTGGACTGTGTGTTTACAGGCAGTTGCAACAGCGCAACTTTAGATCATTGGCACGCATTAGCCAAAAGCCACAAATAACACCTGAATGGATTTCTGCAAATATGTAAATACCACAGGAGTCCTCTTACATTTGGGAACTTCTCAGTCCTATTGATCAAAAAACCATGAAAAGGTCCATCAGTTGCCTATGCACATCCACAACAAGATCAACTACTAATGCTAGCCAGAGCGAGGTGAGCTAAAATCTAATGAGGGAACATTAGATAAACCCTCAAACTTTTTCAGCTAGTTTGAGGGTTTATCAAAATTGCACTGATAAATGAAGGTGAATAGTAGCCTTCTTGCCCTTCTGCAGCTTGCCTGTGCGCACACAACACAGGACAGTACATAGTGATGCACAGTCCTCCCCATCCCAGGCCACCAATACTTCTCTCGGAGCGCCTCCAGTGTCCGGCTGATGCCTGGGTGGCCAGTGGCGGGTGTAGTGTGGGCCCAGGTCACCAACTTTCCCTGCACTCTCCGGGGTACATATGATTTCCCCGGGGGGCATGTAGCTGGGGTGGGATCCCGTCTCCCTGCCCGCTGAATTTCCACATCACTGTCCCAGGAGACGGGACCCACGATGCAGGACGGTGGTAGGATGGGCGTGGCTTTAGCCAGTTCAGCCCCCCGGTCGTGAATACGGGAGAGTGCGTCAGCCCTGCCATTCTTCGTCCCCGGGCGATAGGTCAGGGTGAAACGGAAGCGCTCAAAAAAGAGAGTCCATCTGGCCTGACGGGGGTTAAGGCGCCGGGCTGCCCTGACGTACTCCAGGTTCCGATGATCCGTCAGGACACTGAACGGCTCATGAGCACCCTCCAGCCAATGTCTCCACTCCTCTAATGACAACTTTACCGCCAGTAGCTCTCTGTCGTCGTCGTAGTTCCTCTCTGCAGCGCTCAGCTTCTTGGAGTAGTAGGCACAGGGGTACAGCCACGGCGGGTTCCCCTGTAGCTGGGAGAGGACCACCCCGACCTCTGACATGTCGACCTCAACCGTGAAGGGCTTGAGCGGGTCCGGGTGACGTAGGAGGGGAGCCGTGGTGAATCGGCCCTTCAGGTCGAGGAACTCCTGCTCGGCCTCAGAAGTCCAGTTGAGACGTTGAGGGTGTCCTTTCAACAACGACGTAAGTGGAGCCGTGATAGAGCTGAATCCCTTGAATCGGCAGTAAAAGTTGGTAAACCCAAGAAAGCTTTGTAGTGCCTTGATGGTCTTCGGGACCAGCCATGATGTCACCGCCTCCACCTTCAGTTCCTCCATCTTGACCCCCTCCGGAGCGATGCGGTACCCAAGGAAGGAAACGGCAGTTTGGTGGAAGGCGCATTTTTCCTCCTTGACATACAGATGGTTCTGTAGTAAACGTTGGAGGACAGCATGAACGTGGGCCACGTGTTCTGGGAATGTTGGGGAATAGACCAAAATGTTTTCAATATAGACTACCACATACCTCCCCAACATGTCCCGAAATACCTCATTCAGAAATGACTGGAATACCGCTGGGGCATTGGCGAGTCCATATGGCATCACGAGGTATTCATAGTGAACCGACGGTGTGCTGAAAAAGGTTGTATGCGCTCCGGAGGTCCAGTTTGGTAAAGAAGCGCGCCCCGCTCAGCTGCTCTATGGCCGCAGGAACGAGGGGCATTGAATACTTCGTTGTTATCTCATTTAGTCCTCGGTAGTCAATGCACAGGCTTTTTGACGAAGAAGAAGCTGGCTGAAGCAGGGGTGGTGGAATGGCGGATGTGCCCTTTCGTGGGAGACAACTAATTCTGATTGGCTAGGCCGGGCTCCCCAGTACCCTCACAGGCTCACCCATCGCTGCGCCCCTGCCCAGTCATGTGAAATCCATAAATTAGGGTAGTCTTAAACAAATCTACTTTGAAACAAAAGTATACACCTCACACACATTGTTAAGGGCTTAAACAAAATAAGAGTTTGAGTTTGCATATCAATATTGCACTTTATATACATTACAGAAGACTGAAATATAACAAAACTGTAAAACGTATTCTTGGCGGCCATTTGACTGCAGGAAAGGGCTACTTAAAACTGACCATTCCCGTTCACACCCTAAAAGAAGACAATGTTCAAACGTAGACCATGAAAAGGTATTATGTGCACAGATATAACTGTATGTAACAAAGGCATCCCCATTACAATAAACATGTATCCAAAATTATGTTGCTGTCAGCTTTTTGATTGGGGGGTTTCACACTGCTTTACTAAAATTGCATTGGGCAATATAGTACTCTAATACCATAATATATTCAATTTACAAAGCAGGCACTTTTATCCCAAGGGACTCCACACATTTGTGTGACTCCAGTGGGAATTGAACTGTGGAGAGAAAATACAATACATATAACAATACAATACCTCTTACAATACAGGTAGATGATGTATGGTTGTCATCCCCATGAGCGTACCACCCTCCTGTCGATGAGAACCTATGGCCAAATGCTCAAGACAGGCTTAAAGCCTGTCTAAATGTTATGTTTCTTTAATTTCTTTCATTCGATTACAGTACACATACTGTACGTTGTAATCATAGCTGAACAATACATACATTTTTGCATCAACGATTGTGAAAGATATCTTCAATGATCACGTCTTTGATCGCACATGGGATAGAAATGATGGAAATGCCATTTTCAGTCAATTTTGATTGGTAGGCAAGGCAAGGCACGTTTATTTACATAGCACATTTCATATACAATGGCAATTCAAAGTGCTTTACATAGAAGAAATTAAGATAATCAAAAGACCAAAACAGTTTAGAATAAAGAAATTAAAACAATCAAAAGCAATAAGAACAATCAAATGTATTGTCTAATGTGAAAACAGTGTAATGTACTGTAATTTACTGTACTGTAGCAAATTACATTAAAAGGGCAATTGTTTTTATCTTTGGATTAACTGGTTGTTAAAACTAAATTGAGAGGATATCAATATGTTGTGTTTTGGTGAAAGACGTCTCCATACACAATTAGTGCACAATAAAAGGTTTTGAATATAAGTGTTAGTTTTGTACTAAGATTTTAGAAAATTCACCACATACGTGTGAAAATAGCACCAAAGCTAATGAAACACACAGCTGCTTTTCCCCTCTAAGAGCTCAGTATGAGTACTGATGGTTGACAAGGTTAGAGGTCTGTTAGAGTTTCCTGCTGGTTTCCCAACTCTGCTCTCTAAGACCAATTCATCTAACAGTCGCTGAAAGATACAGAGTTTGCGAGTGTGTGTGTGCGTGTGTGCATGTGTCTTTGGCTCTATTGTGTATGTGTAAACTCCACCCCCGTGGGAAAGGGTAATGGCAGGCTGATGTATAGGAGAAAATGGCTAATGATGCGTAAGCTCTCCATTCAGCTGAGCTCAGCCCACCTACTGCCTACTCTGCTACTGCAGCACGGAAGACAAGTAGTACTCGCACAGTACACATAGTACTCTCTCCTTATCATCAGTTTATTAATGTCATTATGTATACAAGGATATTCATACATAGACACATTTGATCATATCCTGATCATGATCCCTTCACTTTTTCGGATGGAAAAACATGATCATATATTTTGGGTCATGGGTGGGATCATGACTGGGATTCATTGACTTTGTATCAAAAGAGAATAGGCTGAAACTATGTTTTATCTGAGTTGCATGGATCCTCTGGGTGACCAATGAGAGGACTTAGTGTGCACCCTAACCCTGCCTCACCTTTTATCTGTCTGTTTTCTATTTTTTCTCACTCTCTCTTTCTCTTTCAATCAGACTGCAAGATGAGATGGTTCTTAGACAGGATGCAGAGAGCAACTTGAACACCTTTAGACAGGTGAGATAATTTCTCTCATAATTCGTATCAATTTCACTATTATTGACCATTCCTCTTTGTATGTGATCTTCACAGCCCATGTTTTTATATGAGGAATATACACGTCACATTGACCTAAGGATTCTCTTTGTGTAGGACGTGGATGAGGCGTCTCTGAACCGTGTCCAGTTGGAGAGAAAGATTGATGCCCTGCAGGATGAGATTGCCTTCCTCAAGAAGATCCATGAGGAGGTGAGCTTCAGCTTCCCCTCGTCTCCATGGCAATCTCTAGTCCTTACTGACCAACCTCTGTTTCCATCTCTAAAGTAAATAGTGAATATTCAGAGAGTGAAAGAGGTGACCTTTAACCTTTAAGCCTGTGGTTGGTTCTCTATAGGAGCTGCGTGAGCTGCAGGAGCAGCTGATGGCCCAGCAGGTCCATGTGGATCTAGACGTGTCCAAGCCGGACCTGACCGCTGCTCTGAGGGACATCCGAGTCCAGTATGAGTCCGTGGCCTCCTCTAACATTCAGGAGACAGAGGATTGGTACCGCTCCAAGGTCATATCAGAAAGCTTGGGCTATTGCACATACATGTACACACATTACTCTACAGTCATAGGCAGACACACTACCACCAGATAGACATGCATACAGCCAGGTGTTGCACAATGCACACATTGAGAACACACTATAAGATACAGACTCTTAAACTATCCTGTCTCTTCCTTTTGTTGTTATGCACAGTTTGCCGACTTGACCGACGCAGCCACTCGGAATGCAGACACTTTGCGATTGGCCAAACAGGAGGGCAATGAGTACCGCCGGCAACTCCAGGCCATGACCTGTGACATGGAGGCACTTCGGGGAACAGTGAGTCGTCCAATCAGAGCAGTGTGCTGTATCAACATTGAGACATGAGAAGACCATGAGTCCCATGACTCCCCTCTCTAACTGAACCATCCCTCCTCTTTCACCTCTTTCCTATCCAAACCTCTTCCCCCTTCCTTTCCTGCTCCCTCTCTTCCTCCTCTCCTGCAGAACGAGTCTCTGGAGCAGCAGCTGCGTGAGATGGAGGACCGTTACTCCGTGGAGACGGCTAGTTACCAGGATACGGTAGGTCATCTGGAGGAGGAGATTCAGACCCTGAAGGAGGGGATGGCCAGACACCTGCAGGAGTACCAGGACCTGCTCAACGTCAAACTGGCCCTGGACATAGAGATTGCTACCTACAGGAAGCTGCTGGAGGGAGAGGAGAGCAGGTGAGGAGATTAGGATGGAGAGGGAGGAGGGGGGTGGAGGGAGAGGAGGGTGGAGAGGGAGAGTAGGGTGGTGGAGTGAGGAGGGTGGTGGAGGGAGAGGAGGGTGGTGGAGAGGAAGGAGGGTGGTGGAGGGTGGTGGAGAGGAAGGAGGGTGGTGGAGGGAGAGGAGAGTGGAGAGGAGAGGAAGAGAGGAGGGAAGGAGAGAGAGGGTGTAGGGGTAGGAAGAAAGGATGGAGGAGGGGAGAGAGAGGGTGGAGGGGTAGGAAGAGAGGAGGGAGGAGGGAAGGAGAGAGAGGGTGGAGGGGTAGGTAGAGAGGAGGGAGGAGGGAAGGAGAGAGAGGGTGGAGGGGTAGGTAGAGAGGAGGGAGGAGGGAAGGAGAGAGAGGGTGGAGGGGTAGGTAGAGAGGAGGGAGGAGGGAAGGAGAGAGAGGGTGGAGGGGTAGGTAGAGAGGAGGGAGGAGGGAAGGAGAGAGAGGGTGTTGGAGGGAATAAAGTGGAAGAAAATAATATGGATCCAATGGGCTGGGTCAGGAGGAGACAGTGTGATGAAGAAAGGAGAGAAAATAGCGGGTGGCTGGTAGTTACTGATACTCTCTCTTCCTCTTCCTCAGGATCACTGTTCCAATGCAGAGCTTCTCCAACCTGCAGTTCAGAGGTGAGTAAGCGTATCCCGACCCAGCCATATTAGCTTCCTCTATCATGGCATTGAATAAATTACCCCAACCATATGAATGATGTGCTGATGCATAAATCTCAAGTTAGGATTCGGCTCTGACTGGATTCATGGGCATCTGAAAGCTAAAGGTCTCTCTCATCCTCTCCCTGAGTATAGAGACCAGTATAGACACTAAGTTCTCTCCAGAGGCCCATGTCAAGAGGAGCATCATAGTGCGGACTGTGGAGACTAGAGACGGGGAGGTATGTAGAACATCATAGATCATTGAATGAATCCAGGCTGCTTCATAACCGGCCGTGATTGGGAGTCCCATAGGGCAGCGCACAATTGGCCCAGCGTCGTCCGGGTTTGACCGGTGTAGGCCGTCATTGTAAATAAGAATTTGTTCTTAACTGACTTGCCTAGTTAAATAAAGGTTAAATAAAAAATAATACAACAAATCCATGGGGGATTTATTCCCATATCATCAGATGTGTGAATGTGCTTGTATTTCCTGCTTAGCTCCTCCAGAGGGCAGCCTGCTACATTGTATTATTCAATACATTCAATTTCACAAGCTTTCAGATTTTTTAATTTTTTTAATTGTTTTTATTTCACCTTTATTTAACCAGGTAGGCCAGTTGAGAACAAGTTCTCATTTACAACTGCGACCTGGCCAAGACAAAGCAAAGCAGATCAGTCCCTACTGCTGCATCTACAACCTAACATGCCCTGTTCCCTGCTCTCTTTGTTTCAGATCATTAAGGAGTCTACAGCTGAGAGGAAGGAGATTCCTGACAGTCCTTAAAGGACACAAATGGTGCTAGCTATGTCTGTCACACTGTCCTCACTCACCAGTAACGCTTGGAGGCCTTACATAATAATGATACCCTTTCATGACCAGGCACCTCCCTCTTCTCCCCCCAGTTGCTACAACCTAACCACCCCCTTCCTCCCCTCATCATCATCATCATCATCATCATTATCATCACCCCCAGACCATGCTACATCAATAAATACTTAGGAGTTGCATTTTGTTGAAACTAAACAAAAAACCCTCATTGCATCCTTGTTAGCACTTTTGCCAAAAAAGTATTATTTTTGTATTGCTGTAACTGTAGCTTGAGTCTGCTTGTAGATAGGTTTTAGTGCTGGGAAGTTTGGCCTTGCACCTTAGGAAGGGTCTTGGACTACTACACTTTGTGATTAATAGACTTCATGATGGGAAATGTATTTTTTGTTCAGCTCATAATAGTGACAGATCAGAGTGGGAAATGTTCTCATTGTGTTTGGATAGTAGCCAGAGAGGAGGCCTTGAAATGTAGTGATTGTTATTCAGCTAGTGGCAGGGGCCGTGCTGAAGTTGTGTGGTTTGAGTGGATGTGAGAAGTCAAGAGGAAAGTTCAGTAGCTGGGGTTAGCAGTGGACACGATGGGACTCAGATAAGGATGATGACGTGTGTATGACTATGCTTTTTGCAGAACTGTTGGTGAAAATAAGTTGATTTAACCCTCCTCCAGGGCCAAACCGCATATCTATTTAAACCCCCCCCCCCAGAACAGTGTCTGGGCACATCCATTTATGCACCAGGGGTGAGAGGGACAGGATGGAGGTGAGACAGGGAGTTTAAGAAAGTATCGACGCAATCCTTACTTCTGAAACCCCCTGTTCCTCCCCCAGCCTCATCTCTGGAGTGTCAGCGATTGTAGAGAGACACAAAAGAGGGTGTTGCTGAGATAGCATGGTGGTGGTGGAGAGGGTGGCGTTACATGGTGTCTCCCTGACGACAACCCTCTCCAAGAAGCCCTGTTGTTTTATTTTTTCGGGGGGGCTTGGAGGGTGGCGGAGAGGAGAGGAGGAGGGTTGCAGGGTGGCTGTCACAACACTAATTGCCCAGCTCTCTCCACCCGCATAGAACCCCTGCTGACATAAACAAGCTGACACCCCTGCCACCTACTATTCAGCACAGATGGTGCCTTTTCTTTCTTTACTAAAGACACAGCCTAACTGTCTTCCAATGTGCCTGCCTTTCTTTCACATCTCCCTTCCCTCTGCTTTGCCTCCATGTTTTCACCTGTCAGCTCTAGATACTGTTCATTCTCTTCTTGTTTGCATCGTACAGTAGCCACAGCTGAATCACAGCAGTAGGTCTAAGAAAAACCTAAAAGATGAGAACATAACCTTAGTTTTGACCAACACCCGTTAACAACAATAAAACCATGTTGTTTGATTAGTATTTGTGTCTGAATGAGTCTTTTGTGAATGGCAGTTGAGTTTTTATTTGCTTTGTTTTGTCCAACACAAGCCGTTGCTTGTATTGAATGTGTACTGTTGAATGATTGTGTGGGCTGATGAAATAAAGATGGATACCTGCTCACTGATGAATGCTCCTCAGGGTATTTACCTTTTTTATTTTATATACCCAGCACCTGCAAGTTGTTGATGTGCATACACTACATTAGAAACTGGTTGTGTGGGCTGCCAGATTTCAGGAGGACAGTTGGACACTTGTTGATTGATCATAATCAATGGAACCCACATAGTCATAATCAACATGTGTCATTTATCATAATGATAATCATCCATCCAGTAAAACAGTCCGACAGCCAACCTCTGCCTCAGGCTCCACATTAGAGGTATGTGGGAGAGATGATGACTGGCATGGCAGACCGCTGAGATTGACAGGAGTGGTCAATGTTCATCATCATCACTACGTTGGTTGTTGTCCAGTGGCGAAGGGGAATTGAGGTGGGAGGGTTCGACACCAAGGCCTAGATTTACTGTCATCGTCACTTGTCAATGTCATTGTCAGTGCTCTGCCCAGGCCCCTACAGAAGCACATAGACAGTATATTCTCTCACAGACAGGGTCAGACTGTAACACTGTGTTGGATGATCAAACAACCTATCCACACGTTCAGCCCTCAAGTACCCTTCACTTCACTCCCTGCCCAGAACCTACAAGTCTTCCTGTAAGGAGAACGACTCAAAGAGAGATTATATAAGTGCTCCTAGTGGCCCCACACACACAACCTCATCTTATACACTGCTCTCTGGGCCCCTTCTGACAAACAGCCAGACAGGAGTTCAAGAAGGAAACATGCGTATGTGTGTATGTATGTGGGGGGGCAGGTCTATAGGAGTCTATTGTATTTCTGAGGAGCTATAGGAGGAGGGGTTCATTGTAATGGATGGAATGGAATCAATGGGACAAAGTCAAACGTGGTTTCCATATGTTTCATGTGTTTGATACCGTTCCATTTATTCCATTCCATCCATTGCAATGAACCCATCCTCCTATAGCTCCTCCCAGAAGCCGCCACTGGTGTGTATGTGCATGTGTTTGTGGGCGTGCGTGTGTCTGCAGTACAGTAGGTGTCTGTTTAGCCTGGCTCTTATCAGTGGACTGGCGTGTCTCAGGTCTGGGATGGAGGTGGCCTTGAGCTGAAAGAATTCTTGCTAGATAAAACACTCCCTCCACCAGGGTGTGGGCCCTGACATCTGGCCCACTGCAACTTTTCCAGCCAATCTTGCAGAGGTGGGGGTAAGGACCGGTTACTATTAAAGGTATTTTTCTCCTCAGCATCTATAGGTACTCTAGAACTACAGAGAGATCTCAGGAGTATGATTCTCAAAATACCCCACACTACATCAGTTCCCTTGTTGACCCCAAACATCACACAACCCTGTACACCCCACCCACGACTTATTGACCCCAAACATCACACAACCCTGTACACCCCACCCACGACTTATTGACCCCAAACATCACACAACCCTGTACACCCCACCCACTACTTATTGACCCCAAACATCACACAACCCTGTACACCCCACCCACTACTTATTGACCCCAAACATCACACAACCCTGTACACCCCACCCACGGCTTATTGACCCCAAACATCACACAACCCTGTACACCCCACCCACGGCTTATTGGCCCCAAACATTACACAACCCTGTACACCCCACCCACGGCTTATTGACCACAAACATTACACAACCCTGTACACCCCACCCACGGCTTATTGGCCCCAAACATTACACAACCCTGTACACCCCACCCACGGCTTATTGGCCCCAAACATTACACAACCCTGTACACCCCACCCACGGCTTATTGGCCCCAAACATTACACAACCCTGTACACCCCACCCACGGCTTATGCAGTCACAGGGCTCCTGGCAATACAGACCTCTTCACCCAATCAGAGAGAATGTCTAAAAGGACGCATCATTTGTACTCTAATAATCATTATAATGAGAAACATGAGTTTGCTGCCATCTGCTTCCCTGACACTTTAGTGTGTGTTTGTTTGTCAGCTCTCTACGCTAACAGAATCCATAATGAGCTCCCCTAATGCATTTGATTGTACCAGCGCAGAACATCAAGCACTCTTCCTCATCAATCACTACTCCAGTACTCGGCTCTTATTATGTAAAGGTACACAGAGAACTAATGCTGGTAATGAGATGCTAGATGCCCTATCTCTTTAAAGCAGCCAGTACCCTTCTCCTCTCAGCCCCCTTGTCCACTCCCCTCTTCACTACACATTCCTGTCCTACTCGGCCCTCTCACCAAAGGGTCATGGGGAGGCATGTGTGCTTGTTGGTTAATTTTAGCCCTCATTTCATCAAGACCACTGAGACAAAACACAGAACAACCACGTCAACCCCTCCACCAAACACCACCACCCTAAAGTAACTCTCTGTCTCTTTGATTCTCTAGCAGACTCCATAAACAACTGCTGTGACTTTTGACACACTAAGGCTACATTTACACAGGCAGCCTAATTCTGATATTTTTTCCACTAATTGCTCTTTTGATCAATCACATCAGATCTCACACACGTTACCAAAGATACTGGCATACATCAGAGCTACAGGAGACGACAGAGAGACATGTCAGAGACATCCACCTAAAGTTATAGGTGGTACTACATTTATATGAACACTCTCGACACACAGGCACGCCACAAACACACACACACACGCACACCAATTCCGTTAACACATCTAACTCCAGGCCATCAGACTGTTAAATAGTCACCACTAGACGGCCTCTGCCCAGTACCCTGCCCTGAACCTTAATCATTGTTACGACCCTGCACCTTAGAGACTGCTGCCCTATGCACATAGTCATTGAACCCATTTCATATGTATACTGTATTCTAGTAAAGGCTTATCCTATATAACTACTGCTGTGCACACCTTTTCTATTCATATACTGTCCATACTGTCCATACTGTCAATACACACACCATTACATACATAAAGGACTCTGACATTGCTCTTACTGATATTAATTTCTTTCATTTTATTTTATTTTTGGGATTTGTGTGTATTGTTGTGTATTGTTAGGTATTACTGCACTGTTGAAGCTAGAAACATAAACATTTCGCTGCACCTGTGATAACATCTGCAAAATATGTGTAATCAACCAATCAAATACTAAATATACGGTGAACAGTCTTTGTTGATGGTTACCCACGACTCGACTGATCGTTATCAAGGGGTTGTAATCAAGGGGTCATACAATAAGGAACTTCAGGTCAATCACCGTTGGGATGATTCATGTTATTCATAAGAAAAAGGGATATAACTCCAATAGACAGATGGACAGATAGATATGTACTGTATTAGGAAAAGCATGTATCCTCTTTAGAAACAGACAAGTGTTGTTCGGACACACACCCCAGTTGGGCATTAGTGCATGTCTCTTCTCTGGCACAGATCCCATGTAGGCACTTGCACCCTCTCCTCTACCCCTGCACCTGCTGCCACACTGTCATCATAAAAAAGTGTGTTTGTGCGTGTGTGTCTGTGTGGGTGTGTGCAAGTGTACGCCCAGGCCAGAGGAGACTGGTGGGAGGAGCTATAGGAGGACGGGCTCAAATGACTGCCTATAGACACTGATTAGAAATCACAGGCCACTTGAAGGAATAGAACACTAGCCACTGTAATAATGTATCCGTATCTGCATCATTCATCTCTATGTATAAACTGCACTCTACACTATTCTACGGTATCTTAGTCACTCAAATTGTGTGTACATATTGCATCAACCATCTTCTATGTATATACTGTATTGTACTCTATACTTCGCCACTGACTGCTAAACAACCATCTCTAGCACATCAGAGACTGCTACCTATAGACATAGATTAGAAATCACAGGCCACTTAAGGATGAAACACTAATCACTTTAATAATGTTTCCATATCTTGCACTACTCATCTCATGTGTTTAAACTGTACGCTATACTGCACTACCAAGCAAAAAGGCAGTAACTGCTAATTTGGTTGAATATTAGTTAATGTCATTTTTTTATACATTAAATAATTGCTTAATCATTTGGACAAGTATCCTGCCTCTATTGTATTGTGTTTTGGAGAAAATGGGGGTCATGTTAGCAGTAACTGCAACAAGTTACTGTGAAACCAAGGTAAATAAAAGCAATTTTTCTCAGTTCCATGCTATGAGCAGTTAATACCTTTTTGATTGGTAGGGCAGTATACTATTCTACGGTATCTTAGTCACTTAATCGTGTTTACATACTGCATCACCAATCTCTTATGTGTATACTGTATACTATAAAGCTTACTATGCCACTGTATCTCAGTCCAATGCCGCACTGACATATATGTATATATTCTCAATCCATTCCTTACTTAGATTTATGTGTATTTGGGTATATGTTGTGAAACTGTTAGATATTACTTGTTAGATTTCACTAACAGTCGTTTTTCACTAACAACTTCACTGTCGGAGCTAGAAGCACAAGCATTTCATTACACCCGCAATAATATCTGCTAACCACATGTATGTGACCAATAAAATTTGATTTGATTTGATTTGATTTATAAAGCCTGGAATGGAATGAATGGAGTCAAACATGTGATTTCCATATTCAATGTGTTCGATATCATTCCATTTATTCCATTCCAGCCATTACAATGAGCCCGTCCTCCTATAGCTCCTCCCACTAGCCTCCTCAGGTCCAGGCCCTTGCCATATTCATAATTAGTATTTAGTATAAAGATTAGGTTGGGGCTCTGCTATATACTGTCATCAAAACATACCCAGACTGTGCCTCTTGTTAAGTCGAAGTGCCCTCGCTGTTTCACCAAATCTTCTCCAATGTTCTCAGCAGTCGCCAGTGTTATCAGTGACTGGTTCAGGGAGCAGAAGGGTGAAGGAGCTTGGAGACATGAGACTGGAGAATTCCTACCAGTGGTTTGACAGGATGACTTGAGGCATGCATAAGGCATTCTACTTGACGTGTTGATGACACCTTCCAGCCTATGTTATGTTTTCTCACCTTTATCTTGAAACAAGATTATGCACTAGACTCACGTTGTTTCCTATCTGACATAAGAGGTGTATTTTATTTTCCACTTTTTATTGGTGTATCTTTTCTTATCTGCCTCTTGTCACATGACATATCAATGGGCTGTCATTCACCAAGTTGGTTCATGAGGAGGGGGATGCTGATTCCCAGAATTGTGATCTTGTTTGTCTTTTTTCAATTTTATTAAAGGCCCAGTGTAGTCAAAAACCTGTGTTTTATATATATTTCCACACTATGAGGTTGGAATAATACTGTGAAATTGTGAAAATTATGATAATGCCCTTTTAGTGTAAGATATGTTTGAAAAGACAGTCCTAGCAAAATGTTGTCTTGAGAAGAGCCTAGAAGCTACTTTTGTTTCTATTTTGATCATGTTCATTTAAAACAATCACAGTAAGGTACTTACTTGTTACCCAGAAATGATTTGATATTGAGATAAAAACGGCTGCGATGGACCTTTAACTATGTGGGCACTTACAGCATGACCACCAAGAAAGAAGGAAAATGAAATATTTATGGATCACACACAAACACACTGGACTGACACCCTTCACCCAGTCAATTATTGAGATTATTGAAGTGAAGAGGAGCGCGACACAGGGAGAGGGACTATTTTGAGTGTAGAGACGTGTGATGTGCAGTGAAGCGGTTGATGAGGGTCTCTGCTCACTGTCAAAAAGTGGCATGCGCGCTTGGTGTGCTTGGTGAAACCTGTCAAATGGGGAGGGCGCCAGGGGGGGATGCATCCGAGATTCTGCAAATAGTAGGTTCTTCTACTGTCCGGATGAAACGCAGCGGTTAAGACTTCGATTTACCCATTTTCTTTCACTTCACTTTGATCTTGGTGATGGGGAGGGCGGTGTTGGTTTTTCTCCTTTTCATTAGATGATGTCGACTGGCAAAGTTAGACTAATTGTAGAGCCTGTTTATTATTTTGTAGGCAAAGTGAAAGGTTTATAACTTATGAAATACCATTTTTACACGTGCCTGTGTACAGCGCGCAAACCCCGTCTTCCAGTCCTCTCCTGTGGAACGAGCGACTTTATTTTTTTATCGCCCTGTCAACTGGTCCTTGTAGCTGCTGCCTTGTGACATTTCCTTGTGGCTTTGCTCATCAACCATCTCGTATTTAACTCGTTTTTTTGCACCCGCCTGTACGTGGGGCCATTTTTGCATAGGGTGTTTCCCTACTTTCTCTTTGAGGCTCATGCATCGTAGAAGTCTCATCTTTCTGCGTCAAAATGCCTGTGAGACGCGGTCATGTAGCCCTCCAGAACACTTATCTGGACACCATTATCCGGAAATTCGATGGACAAAGTAAGTGGACACACTTTGCATTATGACTATGAAAACAAACACTATGAGCAAGATAATAAAATGTTAAGACAAATGCATGTGTCCAGTGGTCCCTTGTGCCTCTTCCAGTTCCTATTGATCCTAATATGAGTGGCACATGGCTGTTTCAATAATCAAGCAGATGCGTCAGTTTAAGGGTGCCTGTCCTTAATGGCATGGCACAGGTGTTACTGCATTACCCTGTAAATGTTGGATTACTAGTCCAAGCCCCTCTCTGGCCGTTTTCCTTTGATTTACAGTTCACACTGAGGTTATGTCCATATGCATGTACAGAATATGCCAAATTGTCATGTTAATACTATACGTGTGTGTGTTTAGTATGTCTTTGCACCTGCCTATGTGTTCCACATGTTGCATGAATTCACATGCTGCATTCGATTATATTGCATTAGTTGACATGTTCTCTGTCCCTACACTGGTCAGACCAATGGATCCCGATAGAAAGAGAATATTCCGTCTTTGCTTTACAGAGTTTGCATGTGACCACTGACCTCTACAACACATTCTGTTAGTGCATATAACTGAGTGATATCGTTCTTAAACAGGGCCTTAATCAGCACATCACAGTACACTTTACCACCACAGTGCCTCTCTGTTTTCTTGCTTTTGTCTTGAATTAAATGGTATCGTAGTTGACTATTGCTCACTCAGAAACCGCCCCAGAATTTCTTTGCAGCTCACTCAAACAAAACATTATTGATGGTTTCGGCAAAGAAGAAAGCCAGTTGTTTAAAAAAAGAGGAATGGCTCTGATTGTAATTACAACAGAAGCCTATAACCAAGCTTACTAGTGGCCTATCTCTAAGTCTAACTATGCTTGTCACTGTCAGCATTCTCTAGTCAGTCTGTTGACCACAGGGGTACGACTCAAAATAACCCTCTCCACCCGTTGTGCCACATTAAAGGGAGACGATGCAGTGTTCCACTTTTCACTTACATTTCTTGGTAAAGTATTTCAGCTTGTTTAATTTTCTGGGCTGGCAGGTGACAGTTTGGAATTAATTGTGTTACTCTGGTATTTTCAAAGCTCTCTGTAGAGGGTTCCTCAGAGACAGACTGTTAAGTCCCATCAAACTGATGTCTTCCTTATCTCTGTGTGGGTGCGTAAGCATAGAGCCACACATGAGTGTGTCTGCCTGGTGATGCGTGTGCCAAACCACTGCTGCTTAGCAACAATCTGAGTCTGGATGTCTGTGTTCTGAGGCATTGATAACGACTTTGGATAGGATGTGCTTTCCACCAAACGACCTCACCTATTTACTCTACAGAGAGGAACAAGGTGGGGGAAGGGTTTCTGCTTATTCTGTGCAAAGCACCAAATCACTCTCCTCTCATTTGTTTAAATAGGGAAGAATGAGAGTGGATGATAAGATGAGTAAAAACAGTCAGAGGCACAGACATTTGAGCAGAATTTCAACATAAACTGTACTGATTGAATATCATACTGTACAACAATATCAGTGTAGCTGATGTGACTTCGAAGGCAATTGTCATTAGTGCTGGAGACCATAGCCACACTCATGAACCTAGGTAAGGACGGCTGAAACCTATTGTAGTATATTATGATCTTGATTGCAGACTAGGGGAGTGGACTGAGGTAGACTGAGATGGAGCCTCAGAGGAATACATGGAGGACTGTCATTGCTGCTCTATATTAATCCCTCTGGGATCATTTTGAATCATTACACTGATATGATTTGTGCCACAGAGAGAGGCTTGATTACTCAAATTTCAACTTGATATTGAGGTGAATGTGGTTAGTTGAGTGCGATACTGAAGTTAACACAGTCCAGACTTTAATCAGACCTGATTGAGAGAGACCTCTCCTTGAAATGATCATTACCTGAATATGATAAATGAACGTTTCTGATGTTGGATAAACTTTGAATGACCAACTTTGCATATTGTATTTGCTGTAATAAGCTTTCAATTATAATTTTACTGTAATTTCCCACATTCCCACCATATTTGTACATTTTCCTATCTGTTCTGACCTCTAACCTCTGACCTCTCCCCTTGGTTTCCTCCCAGATCGTAAGTTCCTGATAGCCAACGCCCAGATGAAGAACTGTGGCATTATTTACTGTAACGAGGGCTTCTGCCAGATGTTTGGCTTCTCACGGGCAGAGATCATGCAGCAGCCCTGCACCTGCCAGTTCCTGGTGGGGCCTGGCACCATGAAGACTGCCCTGACACAGCTGGCACAGGCCCTGTTAGGGTCAGAGGAGTGCAAGGTGGAGATCCTCTACTACAACAAAGATGGTAAGGAGAAGGTGGAGGGGTTGACCGAGATTCAGAGAGAAAGAGATGGAAAGAGCAAGGGAGTCAAAGTGACAACATTACTCCCCTTCGTTATAGTGGAAAGTGCTGTAAAGGTTACATACAGAATATTTTGGTCCCTCCAAGTGTCATGGCTGTCTCGCTCTCACTTTTATATAATGCTACTGAATGATGCAGTGTTACAGTATCTGGGCAGATTATTTATTTTTTGGCCGCGCTACAGACGACTATATAGGTCCGCTAATACAGGACAAGTAAACGTCCTACTTTTTAACTTGTATTAATGGGGGGGGGGTTATTGCCGCTAACTATACTGCCCTACCAAGCAAAAAGGCAGTAACTGCTCATAGCATGTAACTGAGAAAAATTGCTTTTATTTACATTGGTTTCACAATAACTTGATGCAGTTACTGCTAACATGACCCCCATTTTCTCCAAAATGCAATACAGTAGAGGCAGAATACTTGTCCACGTGATTAAGCATGTATTTACTGTAGCAAAAATGACATTAACTAATTTCCGTCCAAATGAGCAGTTACTGCCTTTTTGCTTGGTAGGGCAGTATAGCTCAGTGAATTGTTTACATGCGTTATGGACAGACAAGTGTATGGAGTGAGATGCAACTGACATTTTTGAATGGGGAGACAGCGAGAGAGGGTGGAGGAGGAGGAGGCTTGGCTGGCCGGGGAGACAGCGAAAGAGGGTTGAGGAGGAGGAGTCTTGAAGCTCTGGGAACGGGGAGACAGCGAGAGAGGGTGGAGGAGGAGGAGGCTTGAAGCTCTGGGAATCTTGTGATGACATGCATTATCTGAATTAGGCCCACAGAATTACACCTACGGAGGAGCAGCTTCTATGGAGGAATTGTAAATGTCTTTGAACTTCAGTGTTGGCTTAACGTTGGACCAGAGTAGCCTGCTAGCTAACAATCTTGTGTGTGTGTGCAGAGCAGCACCTGAATTAAAACCACATCTTACCTTTTTATAGTTAATAAATCCAATGTGAAATGTGATAACCATAGTATCCCTAACTAGCATTGAAAAAGTTAATCCATTCTTCTCTAATTAAAACAAATCTCTCTAATCTTCTGAATCACGCTTGTAACGTCAGTAGGCTACAGCTATGCTTCGGAGATGGAAGGGCAGGTAGCCTGCACGCGCACACACAGCTGGCAGGCAGAAATTGGAAGAAGTTCATGATTGACAGAGGGAGAGCTTTGCAAAGGTGCTTCGTTGCGTTTTTTGAGGGACTTCCAGAACAGTATAGATCACTTTCGTTCCCAGTTCTGATTCTGTTCCTTTAAAAATGTCATTATTTTCCAGTTTGATTCCAACCCCTGCAAAGGACAGAGGGACAAGCAAACAGACCTGGCTAGTGAGGCTATAGACACAATGCCGTTACCTTGGTCATTTGGGCATTAGAAGTGCTGTGTCGGAGAGAGCTCGTTGTCATGGGAATATTGTCAGTGTGCCAGCTCAAATCCACTGAACATCTATTTATTTTGTATCCCACTAATGCATACAGTCATGAACGCAGGTGCGCACACAAGCACAAATTAATTGTAATTGGGTACAATTCATCATGCCCATTAAAAATGCATTATGTTGCTGTACTTCTAGTTAATTAATTGATCCTAAAACTTAATTAATGTGTTTGTTTGTTAATGTGTGACTGAGTGTAAAACGCTGGTCCCCACAAAAAAAATAGCTGTTTTAGGCTTGGGGGTTAGGTTTAGGGGTATGGGTTACAATTAGGGTTAGGGGTTAAGAGTTGGAGTTAGGGTTTGGTTAAGGTTTAGGGGTTAGGGAAAATAGGATTTTGAATGGGAATCAATTAGGCTTGGGCGGTATACCGCATACAGGGTATTTGGAAATAGCCACAGGATGGTTTTTCAATACCGTTGAAACTATTTCTTTGAAGTTTTTCAATGAATTGTCATATTTGTGGCTACTTTTTAAGTAAATACCTGCAGTCAACTTGTGCAATACTTAGGAGATAAAGCAGATTGTGTTCTTCTTTTCACCGGTCACATTATTTTACATTATGAAGCTTACCGTAGTTCCCCAGAACAGTTGAGCCAGTCACCTGTTTGTTTGTGTTCTAGCACAACGGGAGAAAGCAGGAACCAGTCCAGCTGTGTATTGACAGGGGTTGCGTTTTATATTGAAAGTCAAAAGTGTCAAAGGTGCTTCAACAAGGTACTGAGTAAAGGGTCTAAATACTTTTTTATTTTTTATAAAGTTTTTGCTTTGTCGTTCTGGTGTATTGTTTGTAGTTTGAGGAAAACAATATAATACATTTTAGAATAATGCTGTAATGTAACAAGTAAGTGCTGAATTAATAAGGTGACGGAGCATCATATTGTGTTAGCTTTCTACCATGTTTACAACATGGTAATTAACTACAATGACCATAATCCATTGCGCATCTACTTGCCCAATCTGTTTCTTTTATGCCTACATCAGAGGAGACAGAAGTTTAAATAGAGAGCAGCTGTTGCTTCGAGAGGTATCTCTACCTGAAAATACATGAACTAAGTGATTGATAGTTGGTATTCAGCAGTCATAAAAGTATGCCTTATTTACTTTGAAGAACTACAAAATAGTGATTTTGTCAGACCCCATAGGCATCAGCTCTATAGAGATGATGACTTGGAATTAAATAATAAAGTTGTCAAATAAAACAAATGTAATATAGACACCATATGAAATATTCTATTAAGTAATGTAATGTGAATAAATTATGTTTAATAAGTGATAAGCAGTAATGGGCATCACCACCATCATGGGACTTTTATTAATTGTTTTATTCTGTGTTACAGCATTTAACCCACATAATACATAGTGCATTTTAATGTTTTAAAAAATAATAATCAAAATCGAAAACCGTGATTATTTTTTAATTATCGATCCAAAACCGATTGATATGGTTGATGTTAGACTCCCGAGTGGCGCAGCGGTCTAAGGCACTGAATCTCAGTGCTAGAGGTGTCACTACAGACCCTGGTTCGATCCCGGGCTGTATCACAACTGGCTGTGATCGGGAGTCCCATAGGGCGGTGCACAATTGGCCCAGCGTCGTCTAGGTTAGGGGAGGCCGGGGGAGGCCGTCATTGTAAATAAGGATTTGTTCTTAACTGACTTGCCTAGTTAAATAAAGGTTAAATAAAAATATACCTCTCTATTCCCCTCTCTTCTGTAGTTCTCTTGCTCTCTTTCTTCCTCTCTCTATCTTTCCCGCTCGCTCTCTCCCCTCTTCCTACAGTCTGTCTACTTTCCATTGGTCTTATTCTCTCTATCTCCTGAGCTGCCTCCCCCCTCTCTGTTTCTCCTCTGCTAGGACATGTTGACAGCCCACACCCTGGCTTCACTTAAACAGAAAGGAGGGTCTCTTAAATGCCCTGGGAAAACATCCTACAAGATTTTACTGCTGTTTGAAAGGCCTCTCCACATAAAACTGAAATGAGATGGCAGTAACATCCCATCAACAATGGAACCTGAGAAGCTGAGCCTCAATGTGTTGAGTGTTAAAGAGAGCACAGTCAGATAAGATTAAACCATATTTACAGTTCCTTGAGCTGTCCTGAAGTCTACTTAGTTACCTTTGAGTCCAGATGAGGATGGCCATTAGCAGCTTTATAATGTTCTCTCTCTCCCCCTGCAGGGACCTGCAGGCCCTGTCTGATTGATGTGGTCCCTGTGAAGAAAGCGGAGGGACAGGTCATCATGTTCATCCTCAACTTCCAGGAAATCATTGACCCCTCCCTCAAGAAACCAGGGCTGAGACAGAGGATGGCCCAGGGCTGGGTATGGGCAGGTCAGTGTGGAAAGTGTGTGTGCGATGATAGTGTGTGTGAGTCTGTCTGGTCTGTCTGGTCTGTCTGGTCTGTCTGGTCTGTCTGGTCTGTCTGGTCTGTCTGGTCTGTGTCTGTCTGTCTGTCTGTCTGTCCGTCCGTCCGCATAAACCAGTTTATTCTATTGCTCTACGTTGAATGTAGCTGTGTTATATCATACAGAACGTGACTACATCCTGGTAGGTGTGTTCTAACATACAGAACGTGACTACATCCTGGTAGGTGTGTTCTAACATACAGGATGGACTACATCCTCATAGGTGTGCTTGTGTGTTTATGTAAAGTGTATGTATAAGCACTGTGTGGTTTCTCAGGGCAGAGTCGCAGGCTGAAGTTGAGACTGCCATCGGTGTGTGCAATGCGTCAGCCTTCCCTCGCCAAAGACCAGTTTGAGGGGGTGGTGGTAGACTACCTACAGGTAAGGTGGTCAGAGACTCCCATACATACAGGCTTATACACACAATACTCATCTAAATATGACATTACATAAAATATATCTTCATTATCTCAGTTCCTGTATCTCTTATATTTTGTAAAGAAGAAATCTTCAGTCAAATACATTTAGCAGTAAGTAGAAATCTAGTACAGTATTGAACCTATGAGTGTCCTCTCCCTCCTCCTCTAATTCAGCCCAACAGTGAAGAGGTCCCTCTGAAGGACTTCCGTATCCCGTCCAAGGAGAGCTGTATCCAATCTGAGACAGAGGCTCTGATAGAGCCGGATCACGAGTCCCCCAGGCTTGCAAGCCACTTCTCCCCCAAACGGCTGTCCCTATTGTCGGAGCGACTGGACCCCAGCGGGCCCTTCCTCCCCAGCGGCCCCTTCTCCAGTTCAGCCTTCTCCAGGACGGTCCTGCCCCAGAGCCGCTCCAGAGAGAGTGTCGGCAGCCTCCGCAGAGCTTCCTCCCTGGATGACCTCGACAGCATGAGGGCTGAGTCTGGCCGACCAGAAGACCCACGCTCCAACAGCAGTGAGTGTGTGTGTGTACCCAGTCAAATGTGTAGTCTGTTGCTGTGACAGGAATAAATGTGGCTGTCTCCTCTTACAGTTCCATCTGAATCAAAACAAACCAAGTCAAAGCTACCTGGGCCCGTTGAAGGTATTCTGCTCTCTAGAAAAGGAGAATCCTCACCCCCATTTCCCAAGCACTGAGCATGTGCAGCAGCAGCACCGTCACTAATAAGTGCCTCCACCCTATAGTGTGTATGTGTACGTGTGTGTGTACGTGTGTGTGTACGTGTGTGTGTATGTGTACGTGTTGTATTATACTTGTGAGTACCAGAAGTCCTCACAAGAATAGTAAACCAACAACAATTCAGAAAAGTGAGGACATTTTGCCGGTCCTCACTTGTAAAAAGGCTATTTTAGTCTAAGGGGTTAGGTTTAAAATGATGGTTAGAGATTATGGGAAATAGGATTATTAACGGGAATCAATTGTTGGTCCCAAAAAAAATCCTCACAAGTATAGTAAGACATACAGTGGGGAGAACAAGTATTTGATACACTGCCGATTTTGCAGGTTTTCCTACTTACAAAGCATGTAGAGGTCTGTAATTTTTATCATAGGTACACTTCAACTGTGAGAGACGGAATCTAAAACAAAAATCCAGAAAATCACATTGAATGATTTTTAAATAATTAATTTGCATTTTATTGCATGACATAAGTATTTGATCACCTACCAACCAGTAAGAATTCCGGCTCTCACAGACCTGTTCGTTTTTCATTAAGAAGCCCTCCTGTTCTCCACTCATTACCTGTATTAACTGCACCTGTTTGAACTCGTTACCTGTATAAAAGACACCTGTCCACACACTCAATCAAACAGACTCCAACCTCTCCACAATGGCCAAGGCCAGAGAGCTGTGTAAGGACATCAGGGATAAAATTGTAGACCTGCACAAGGCTGGGATGGGCTACAGGACAATATGCAAGCAGCTTGGTGAGAAGGCAACAACTGTTGGCGCAATTATTTTGAAAATGGAGGAAGTTCAAGATGACGGTCAATCTCCCTCGGTCTGGGGCACCATGCAAGATCTCACCTCGTGGGGCATCAATGATCATGAGGAAGGTGAGGGATCAGCCCAGAACTACACGGCAGGACCTGGTCATTGACCTGAAGAGAGCTGGGACCACAGTCTCAAAGAAAACCATTAGTAACACACTACGCCGTCATGGATTAAAATCCTGCAGCGCACGCAAGGTCCCCCTGCTCAAGCCAGCGCATGTCCAGGCCCGTCTGAAGTTTGCCAATGACCATCTGGATGATCCAGAGGAGGAATGGGAGAAGGTCATGTGGTCTGATGAGACAAAAATAGAGCTTTTTGGTCTAAACTCCACTCGCCGTGTTTGGAGGAAGAAGAAGGATGAGTACAACCCCAAGAACACCATCCCAACCGTGAAGCATGGAGGTGGAAACATCATTCTTTGGGGATGCTTTTCTGCAAAGGGGACAGGACGACTGCACCGTATTGAGGGGAGGATGGATGGGGCCATGTATCGCGAGATCTTGGCCAACAACCTCATTCCCTCAGTAAGAGCATTGAAGATGGGTCGTGGCTGGGTCTTCCAGCATGACAACGACCCGAAACACACAGCCAGGGCAACTAAGGAGTGGCTCCGTAAGAAGCATCTCAAGGTCCTGGAGTGGCCTAGCCAGTCTCCAGACCTGAACCTAATAGAAAATCTTTGGAGGGAGCTGAAAGTCCGTATTGCCCAGCGACAGCCCCGAAGCCTGAAGGATCTCGAGAAGGTCTGTATGGAGGAGTGGGCCAAAATCCCTGCTGCAGTGTGTGAAAACCTGGTCAAGAACTACAGGAAACGTATGATCTCTGTAATTGCAAACAAATGTTTCTGTACCAAATATTAAGTTCTGCTTTTCTGATGTATCAAATACTTATGTCATGCAATAAAATGCAAATTAATTACTTAAAAATCATACAATGTGATTTTCTGGATTTTTGTTTTAGATTCCGTCACTCACAGTTGAAGAGTACCTATGATAAAAATGACAGACTTCTACATGCTTTGTAAGTGGGAAAACCTGCAAAATCGGCAGTGTATCAAATACTTGTTCTCCCCACTGTAGCTGTGTGTGTGTGTGGCAGGTCTATAGGAGTTCGAGTCACGCAGAGGCCATCCTTTACTCATCACACAGCTAATGCTATGGGCTATGGAGTCTGGGGCTGTGGGCTTCCCATCTGACCCAGGGAAATAATATAGACATGAATACATGCATCCCCAAAATGCATTAACACACTCCCTTTCACTTCATTACTCCATCAAGTCAATTTAAGGGGCTTTATTGGTATAAGAAACACAATGTATACATTACCAAAGCAAGTGAAATAGATAATACACTATGTATCTTTCACACACAGATGCTTTACTGAGTTTAAACCAAGATGTTTCTCACCTAGAGGAATGGAAATGACATTATAACACAAGTTCTGAATGTGTTACTTGCAGTTTAAATAAAGGATTTGAATGACAATATAATATGTGAACTTGCCGTTGAAAATAGATAGATACACAGTAATGAGAGATGAGTGTTGTTGTGTGCAGACCTGAAGGCCGGTACTCTGAGCTCCACCTCAGACTCAGACCTGATGCGACGCAGGACCAGCACTCGTAACCCCCTCACACTCAGCTTTGCCTCTGACCGCTTGCAACCTCCCTCGCCCACTGAGATCGAGATCACCGCTCCCAGCAAAGTAAAGGAGCGCCACCGAGAGGTCACAGAGAAGGTCACACATGTCACACAGGTGAGACACATGGTCCTCACTCGAACTCATATCACACAACCACAACCATATGATTGCCTGACTCAACCTGTATTGTTCTTATACATTATGGGATATTTAAAGCTTTTTCAGAAAGGCATGTGAGATATTGTGTACACAGGATGTTGTGTAAAAGGAACTTTGGGTTATTGAGAAATGGTAGATTACATCTCTTCGCTCTGACTTCCTGTTTCGCAACCTTTCTGCTGAGGATGCAGCTGCATGTCACTCAAGTTTCCACACACAACCACACACATGCGTACACACAAACAGGAACATGTTATATATATATATATAATTGTTTTTTTTCAATCGCTTTGGTGCTATTGTCAAAAGTATGTGGTGAATTTTCAAAACTCTTAATACAAACTCAAACCGGTAACACGGCAAGTCTCATAACTTTATATTGTCTTTGAAGACCACACAAGCAATAATCCCAAATATAAATGTATTGTGAAATACCATGTGAACATTGATTTAATCATCAAAACACAACATAATAATATCTTCTCATTGTAGTTATTTTAACAACTAGTTAATCCAATAGCAAAAAATGCAAGATACATGTTTCAAAATTGCCCTTTGAACATAATATGCTACAGTACTTCTGTAAATAGACCACCCTACTACCTCATCCCCATATTTATTTTATTTTTTTCGCTAATTTTGCACTCCAGTATCTCTATTTGCACATCATAATTTGCACATCCATCATTCCAGTGTTAATGCTAATCTGTAATTTATCTCACCACTATGGCCTATTTATTGTCCTACCTTCCTAACCTTACTGCATTTTGCACTACATTTGCACTCTGTATATAGACCTTCTATTGTGTCATTGACTGTACGTTTGTTTACTGTGTAACTCTTGTTTTTTTTGTCGCACTGCTTTGCTTTGTCTTGGCCAGGTCGCAGTTGCAAATGAGAACTTGTTCTCAACTGGCCTACCTGGTTAAATAAAGGTGAAAAAAAAAAAAAAAGTACTGTCAATTACAGTACTGTTTTCACATTATACACTTGCAATACCTATTAAAATTGACTGAACATCCCATGTGTGATATTTCACAATCATTGAGGAAAAATATATACAGCGGGTGAAATAAGTATTGAACACGTCACCATTTTTCTCAGTAAATATATTACCAAAGGTGCTATTGACATGAAAGTTTCACCAGATGTTGGTAACAACCCAACTAATCCATACATACAAAGAAACCAAAACAAATAAGTTCAGAAATTAAGTTATGTGTAATAATGTGAAATGACACAGGGAAAAAGTATTGAACACATGAAGAAAGGGATGTTCAAAAAGGCATGGAAAGCCAAGACAACAGCTGAAAACTATCAGTAATTACAAAGCAATCCAGCCCCCTGTCAGTGCAAATTAATATCAGCTGGTTCAGTCCCAACTGATGGCCTACAAAAAGGTCTCATTGCCAAGGTGTCACACAAGACACATCTCATGATGGGTAAAAGCAAAGAGCTGTCTCAAGACCTTCGCAACCTAATTGTTGCGAAACATAATGATGGCATTGGTTATAGGCGCATTTCTAAGCTTCTGAATGTTCCAGTGAGCACTGTTGGGGCCATAATACGGAAGTGGAAAGACAATAATTTCACCATAAATTTGCCTTCCCATCTCAAAACATACAAAAACAGAGAAACATTTCAAGAAAAACTAAGAAAAACATAGAGTTCAACAGAGACAAACACAGACAACATCATATTGATCCTCCATAATATTTTAAAGTGTCTAGCTTGAGGTGGGTCTGCAATTTGTTCCACAGAAAAGGTGCAAAGGAACTGAAGGCAGTTCTACCCAAATCTGTGTAGACTGCAGGCGTCTCTAATGGAATCCATGACTGTGATCTGGTATTACAATAAGTATGTCTAGTGGAAATTAATGCTGAAATATATGGCGGGTGTTTTAAAAGGAGTGCTTTATAAATAAACAGAAGAGCATGTTTTTCTCGCCTCACAGACAGAGGGGCCCAACCCACATTTTGGTATAGAATACAGTGATGTGTTCTGAAACTATCCCCCATGATAAACCTGAGTGCACAATGGTAAATAGCATCCAGTGGTTTTAATGTGGTTGCCGAAGCATGCATATAGATAGGCCCTGTTTCTAAAAAAGAACCCTACTTTAATTTGAACTTTTTTCCCATTTCAGTAACATGTTTTTGAAAGGAGAGCCTATCATCTAACCATACGCCTAAATATTTACAGTGGGGAAAACAAGTATTTGATACACTGCCGATTTTGCAGGTTTTCCCACTTACAAAGGATGTAGAAGTCTGTCATTTTTATCATAGGTACTCTTCAACTGTGAGTGACGGAATCTAAAACAAAAATCCAGAAAATCACTGTGTGATTGTTAAGTAATGAATTTGCATGTTATTGCATGACATAAGTATTTGATACATCAGAAAAGCTGAACTTAATATTTGGTACAGAAACATTTGTTTGCAATTACAGAGATCATACATTTCCTGTAGTTCTTGACCAGGTTTGCACACACTGCAGCAGGGATTTTGGCCCACTCCTCCATACAGACCTTCTCGAGATCCTTCAGGTTTCGGGGCTGTCGCTGGGCAATACAGACTTTCAGCTCCCTCCAAAGATGTTCTATTGGGTTCAGGTCTGGAGACTGGCTAGGCCACTCCAGGACCTTGAGATGCTTCTTACGGAGCCACTCCTTAGTTGCCCTGGCTGTGTGTTTCGGGTCGTTGTCATGCTGGAAGACCCAGCCACGACCCATCTTCAATGCTCTTACTGAGGGAAGGAGGTTGTTGGCCAAGATCTCGCGATACATGGCCCCATCCATCGTCCCCTCAATACGGTGCAGTCGTCCTGTCCCCTTTGCAGAAAAGCATCCCCAAAGAATGATGTTTCCACCTCCATGCTTCACGGTTGGGATGGTGTTCTTGGGGTTGTACTCATCCTTCTTCTTCCTCCAAACACGGCGAGTGGAGTTTAGACCAAAAAGCTCTATTTTTGTCTCATCAGACCACATGACCTTCTCCCATTGCTCCTCTGGATCATCCAGATGGTCATTGGCAAACTTCAGACGGGCCTGGACATGCGCTGGCTTGAGCAGGGGGACCTTGCGTGCGCTGCAGGATTTTAATCCATGACGGCGTAGTGTGTTACTAATGGTTTTCTTTGAAACTGTGGTCCCAGCTCTCTTCAGGTCATTGACCAGGTCCTGCCGTGTAGTTCTGGGCTGATCCCTCACCTTCCTCATGATCATTGATGCCCCACGAGGTGAGATCTTGCATGGTGCCCCAGACCGAGGGAGATTGACCGTCATCTTGAACTTCTTCCATTTTCTAATAATTGCGCCAACAGTTGTTGCCTTCTCACCAAGCTGCTTGCCTATTGTCCTGTAGCCCATCCCAGCCTTGTGCAGGTCTACAATTGTATCCCTGATGTCCTTACACAGCTCTCTGGTCTTGGCCATTGAGGAGAGGTTGGAGTCTGTTTGATTGAGTGTGTGGACAGGTGTCTTTTATACAGGTAACGAGTTCAAACAGGTGCAGTTAATACAGGTAATGAGTGGAGAACAGGAGGGCTTCTTAAAGAAAAACTAACAGGTCTGTCAGAGCCGGAATTCTTACTGGTTGGTAGGTGATCAAATACTTATGTCATGCAATAAAATGCAAATTAATTATTTAAAAATCATACAATGTGATTTTCTGGATTTTTGTTTTAGATTCCATCTCTCACAGTTGAAGTGTACCTATGATAAAAATTACAGACCTCTACATGCTTTGTAAGTAGGAAAACCTGCAAAATTGGCTGTGTATCAAATACTTGTTCTCCCCACTGTATATGCAGAGACCTGTTCGATTTGAGTACCATCCAGGCTAGTAATTGCAAGAGTGTTTCTAACTGAGAGTTTAGACCTAGAAAAATACATAACATTAGTTTTATTAAGATTAAAACGAGTTTGAGCTGTAAAAGAGATTCCTGTAGTATCTTAAAATCGGCCTCCAACTGCATTAATGTTTGTTCGGCTGTTGGAGCAATAGAATAAATCAGTGTCATCTGCATATAAATGGAATTTACAATATTTTAAATCTTCACTACTGCTGTTAATATACAGTGAGAACAATAAAGGGCCAATTATTGAACCCTGAGGGACCCCTTTAAGTAACTGTAACGGTTCGGACTTGACCCCATCGACCAAGACGGCCTGAGTTCTATCTTTAAGATAATCATAGAACCATCGGCAGGCGTCAGTACCCAGTCCAATAGCTGACAGCTTATGTAAAACGATAGCATGGTCTACAGTGTCAAAGGCTTTAGACAAGTCAACAAATAACGCAGCACAGTGCCTTCTATTATCTAAGGCATTGTATTGTTCAGATATAATTACAACATAGGTGTACTGTAATCAAATGAAAGAAACAATGTTTAGCAGGCACTAGTTGCATCAAGCCTGTCTTGAGCATTTGGCCATAGGTTATCATCGACATCGCCGTAAACGTCCTCATTGTTCATGTACCTGGGGAAGAACCTTTTGGCATGGTGAATCCAAGCCTGACAAAGCCTGGATTGATGCCACTGCATGCCTCAATCTTGGCCTGAAGGAGGGTGGTACGCTCATGGGGATGGCAATCATACATCTTCCTCCAGTAATGTAATATGTATTGTAGTGGTCCTGTACGTGGCTCAGTTCATAAGAGCATGGCACTAGCAACACCAGAGTTGTGTGTTCGATTCCCGCTGGGGTCACATACGAAAATATGAAGACCGCTGTTGTCACTTGGGATAAAAGCACCTGCTACGTAAATGGCATATATTACGGTATTAGAGTAGTGTATTGGCTAATGCACACAAGCCTAAGATCACCATGCGCAATGCCAAGCGTTGGCTGGAGAGGTGTAAAACTGTATGTCCTGTATGAACCATCCAGGCTGT
The DNA here is from genome assembly GCA_023634145.1 of Thymallus thymallus. NCBI lineage: Eukaryota > Metazoa > Chordata > Actinopteri > Salmoniformes > Salmonidae > Thymallus > Thymallus thymallus. Next base: position 14,876,605 of record CM042398.1, read on the forward strand.
ATCACAACCGGCCGTGATTGGGAGTCTCATAGTGCGGCGCACAATTGGCCCAGCGTCGTCCCAGTTTGGCCGGTGTAGGCCGTCATTGTAAATCAGAATTTGTTCTTAACTGACTTTCCTAGTTAAAGAAAGGTTATGGCTACATGTATGGAGATGTTATTTAGCATCACTGCTGTACTATATGCTCTTGTCTCTCTGCATGTCTTTATTTGTACTATTTTCTACATTGTAGAATAATAGTGAAGACATTAACTATAAATTACACAAGTCCATATTATGGCAAGAACAGCTTAAATAAGAAAAGAGAAACGACAGTCCATCATTACTTTAAGACATGAAGCTGGTTGAGAGAATGCCAAGAATGTGCAAAGCTGTTATTAAGGCAAAGGGTGGCTACTTTGAAGAATCTCAAATATAATATATTTTGATTTGTTTAACACTTTTTGGGTTACTACGTGATTCCATTCTACAAAGGGTGGCTGGTAGTCTAGCGGTTAGAGTGTTGGGCCAGTAACCGAAAGGTCGCTGGTTTGAATACCCGAGCCGACAAGGTGAAAAACCTGTCGATGCGTCCTTGAGCAAGGCACTTAACTCTAATTTGCTACAGGGTCTGACCCTATAGGTAGGCCATCATTGTAAATAAGAATTTGTCCTTAACTGACTTGCCTAATTATAAATAAAGGTTAAATAAAATAAAAATACAATGTAGAAAATAGTAAAAATAAAGAAAAACCCTTGAATGAGTAGGTGTGTCCAAACTTTTGACTGGTACTGTATGTGAAAGAGGGAGAATGGGGAAAAGACAGTTGGTATATGTGAAAGAAAGATCCCACCTTCCATAGTGTGACATCTGTGTCAGCAGAAGAACTTCTCACACCCACTAGTCATCACACTAAGGAACGTTTTTATTTTATTTAACCTTTATTGAACTAGGCAAGTCAGTTAAGAACAAATTCTTATTTACAATGACGGCCTTCACCGGCCAAACTCGGACAACGCTGGGCCAATTATGCGCCGCCCTATGGGACTCCCAATCACGGCCGGTTGTGATACAGTCTGGATTCAAACCAGGTTGTCTGTAGTGACGCCTCTAGCACTGAGATGCAGTGTCTTAGACCGCTGCGCCACTTGGGAGCCCATTTGAGTACATCGTCATAACCTGTAATGTCATGGAAACATTAACACAGTGAGACTGCGTAGCACACTGACCCACATGTGGTGGGACAGTCAGTGGCCAGTGGCCATGGGCCAGATGAACCCACACACTAACCCTGGGTGCCCTGACTTCACTTGTCCACTACAAGTGGAGCCATATGATTCAATATTAGGGATTTTTGTGGTATTACTAGATGTGTGTTTGTGTATGTATGTGTGTGTGTGTGTGTCTCAAGTGAACATACATGTCTAATGACAGTACAGTTGAGTGTTATAACGGGTTTATATCATCAGAATTTACTTGATTGCTTGTGAATGGGCAATTTGACTTGTTGCTAATGTTAATGTTAGCATTGCTCTGAGTGAAAAGTGAGCTCTTGAGGTTGTCGTGTCGATGCCCCCTGCCTTGCTCGCTGGGTGCACATGGGAGGCAATTTGGCGTGCCTCTAGCTCCTACCAATGGAAAAATCGATTGGGCCAATAGTTGTCCCCCTTTCCACTTCCTCCAAACCTGCTCCTGGTAGAGCCCTCAGCTGCTGATCACTATGAATACCACACACAAGTACTCTCAAAATTATACAGTAAGTGTGTGAGCTATGGTGTTTGTTTTTTAATAAACCTCACCAACAAGTTCACACATCTATAAGATAATCATCACGTTTGGCATGACATGGAGTGGCAAGGAGTGGAATGTTAGCACAAACAGACTGGATTTCTCCAGGCTAATTATGTTGCCTTGCCAGTGTTGGGGTCAATTCCATTTAAATTCCAGTCAATTCAGAAAGTAAACCAAATTTCAATTCCAAATTGTCCTCATTGAAAAGCATTTGAGAATTGGAATTTCAGTGAATTCCTGAATTGACTGTAATTAGAAATGTAATTTACCCCAACCTTCTACGAAGTGTTTTAGAGTCAATAATTAGACTACACTAAACAAAAATATAAACTCAACATGTAAAGTGTTGGTCCCGTATTTCATGAGCTGAAATATAAGGTCCCATAAATGCACAAAAAGCTTATTTCTCTAAAATGTTGTGCACAAATTTGTTTACATCCCTGTTAGTGATCATTTCTCCTGTTCAAAGATAACTCATCCACCTGCAGTTTTGTCACACAACACAATGCTACAATATGTCTCAAATTTTGCAGAATGTCCACCAGAGCTGTTGCCAGAGAATTTAATGTTAATTTCTCTACCATAAGCCACCTCCAATGTCGTTTTAAAGAATTTGGCAATACATCCAACCGGCCTCACAACCGTTTATGGCGTTGTGTGGAGGAGCGGTTTGCTGATGTCAACATATATATATATATATATATATAAAAATTCTCCATAATGTCAGAGCACAGAATGGGGCTTGAGCCCTATTGTTAAGACGTGCAGCACATACTCAATCCCTCTACTTCCTGTTCCCACTTTCATCAGTGACTGTATATGTGAGTGATAGCAGTTTTCCAGCTATTCTATGCCCTCTGGTGGTCTGTGTGTGTTGCTGACAGGGGTGGTAGGGGTCAAGGCGGGAGGTTATGAAACGTGGTGCTCTGGTAGGGCTGTGGCGGTCAAGCAAATAACTGCCTGTCTCACGGTAATTTACAGTCAATTAACATAAACACGTTTAGCATCTCCTGGCTTCCACGCATAGCCTACAAGCCTCTGATGGAGACCTTTTGGAACATCTACATTTTTTATTTGAAAAAAGTCTCATGAAAGGCATGAGCTCTGCTCTGTTTCTGGTGGGGATGCAACTCTGCGCATCCCTCTGATTGAAATCCGAAGCGCATATCGAAGATATTAGAACTGTTCACATTTAGCCTAATGTTCGTCAGCCAACAACATGAGTAGGCCTAACGAACAGCATAAGCACTAGCTTATGTCAATCTACTATCCCTGATAGTACATAAATTACCTATTCTATTGGTCAGCTTGTCCTTCTGAGCAGGTAATACATATTACATGGATGTGATAGATCCCAAGTTAATACAGCAACTTTTTAAAGCAATGAGGCTGATGCAACAGATCAGAACGTTTAGCTTAAAATGTTGAAAAACTATTCAAATATTTCTTCACATTATAAGCGCAGCAATGCACACACGGCATTAAGCTATAAGTGCAAATGTTCCAAAATGCAATCAATTAGCAGAAAAACACTTTCTCGAAAGTGACGGGAAATGTGATTATGCATGTAATGCTTTATTTTAAAGGTGCATGGTGAAAATCATCTTCCCCAAACTTGAAACTCACGTGCCGCCTATGTTTGCCAGTTAGGCTCTACGCTGTTATAAAGCGGATTAATGTGCTTAATTCAAATCATTATTTGGCCACTTTAGTTGTGATACAAACCTTATCAAAACATATAGGCCTATGGGCTAGGCTACATGATGTTTGCGACTATGATTTAAAAACGTTGCAAAAAAAAGCAATGCATTGTTTCTTGCCATACAAGCTGGGCATCATTCACAATTCAAGTGATAGGCTAATATTGTCACCCATCAGATTATTCTTGATTTATTCTTGTCTTTACATCTACTAAATAATATTTGTGTGAAATTTGTTTTGATTTAGAATGGACCATTATCATGCGCCTGTTTTGGAACCGGGTCAGGGGGGAAAAATGCATGTCATCTGTGCACTTAAATAGAGAATGGAGGATGCTTTTTGCATGGTTCATTTTCGTGCCAGCCTAGGTAGGCTTTACTCCTGTTGTAAAGAGAAGCAATGTGCTTAATATTAGGAAAGTTGATAAATAAATATAGTAGGTCTAGCCTATAGAAAGCTTATGGGATCTTCCTCTTTTTAATAGAGGCCATCAACTCTGTTTTTTCACGCAATTGCATAGCCTATAGAAATGTTGCACAACATGAGCTCATGGGCTCTCATGAAGCGTTTAATTTGATTTTCGATAACATTTGCATCGATGTCAGAGTGATTAGAGGGACAATAGAGTGCTGAGTACCAGGCAGTTAGCAAGTTTGGTAGGCTACTAATGACCATTAGCAGATTCAGAGCTTGGAGAAGCCTAGTTACCGTGATTAAACGGTCACATGGAATTTGACTGCGGTCATGACTCGTGACTGCCGGTGTGGCGGTAATACGGTCACCGTAACAGCCCTATTATCTGGTGATGCTGGAAGGGGAGGCGTTGGGAGGCAGGGGGGTATCGAGCGGCCCTGTATGCGGCCTGACACTGACGATGACCTTGGCCTCTGGTACTAATGGAAGTAGAGGGCAGCAGAAGCTTAGACACGCTCTCCCTGGCCTTCTGTTTCTCTCTCTCTCTCTCTCTCTCTCTCTCTCTCTCTCCGTCTGTCTGCCCTCCACTACCTCCTTTATGTCTGTTGGTGTCTACAAGGTATCAGTCATTCTCTTTCATCTTCTCTCCTCTATCTCTCTGCTTCTCCCCTTCCCTTTCTCCTTCTCTCCACCTCCAGTCCATTCTCTCTACATGTTGTTCTTACCGTATCCCTATATCGTTTGAAGAGCTAGAATGTTCTAAACAAGGAATCTCCGCATGTCATAATGGGGCAGAGTTGAGGAACCAAGGTCAGTTTTCAGGTCAAACAGATTATCACTGCAAGAGGACATTAGGGTGGCTAACTACTAAACAAGTATCCATTGGTCAAGATAAATCGTCTGAAAAAGCAGTCATGGCCGTTACCTTATCTATTATGAGTATAGAATGCATGTAGGCTTTTGTCTGGGTTACTTCTCGTTACGCAACTGAACTTCTTGGTAATCCCCTATTTTTTTATAATTGAATTTCGATTGGCGCCTTACAGAAAGAGGGAAATAATCACTGTCATTGATCTTTGCTGGTATTGATTAGTCTGCATAAGATGAAGCACATTATGTGATTGACCGTACAATCCGTAGAAGAGTGACAGACGGTGTGTGACAGTCAGTGAGAGAGACAGAACCTACATCTCCCCCTACTGTGCCCCCGGTTTCTGAAATAAGTCTGTAGGGTAGAACAATTCTTACTATAATAACTCCAGACGTTATCTACGGATATTGTTTATGTTTTTCTAAATGTAAACATGCTTCATGATTCTGCGTATATTTGTTTGTGTTAGCTATAGGTTTGTGTGTGTGTGACTGCATGTATGTATGTGTGTGTAGTGCATACTGTATTAGCAGCAGTGTTGCCGCGGGGCTCCAGTTGTGAAGGCTGGGCTGCCGGGTGCAGAGGGAGAGGGAGAGGGAGAGGGAGAGGGGTGTTTACAAATGTTCCCCTCTCTCAGTTCTCTCCCTCCCTCTCTTCCAGTCACACTCCTCAACATGAGCCTCAAACAGAATCTCCAACCTGTGAGTATTCCAACTCTATTCTCTCGCTCCCTATTATATATTTTTCTTTCTCTTTCTATGTGGCACTTTCTCCTGTCTCACTGCTGCCCCTTTCTGCCTCTCCTCTTACCCTCATGGTCACCTGGTGGTTCATAGCAGGCTAGCTAGCTCCATCCTCTGTATTGACAGTGAGGCAGGGGCTGTGACAGTCGTTGTTAGTGCTGATGTCATCTTGTTGTCATCATAATTTGTCTTGTGTCACTTGTTGCCCACTTTATTTCTTTCATAGATGATAGTGATGTTGATGTTTTGTGTGCTCCAGGGTACTTGTTGGTCTCTGGAATTTGTTCACTCACTTTCATGTTCATTTGATAGGCACAAATCAAATTTCATTTTGATTTTAAAGAGAACAGTTCGCAGTACCTTAGAGGTGTTTTGATTTGGTCTATGAAACAAAACAAGTGTCAGAGGTTTTTAATTTCACACTGGATTGTTACTGAAATATTAACGTAGTTAAATGCTCTTTATACAAATAGCTAGCATTTGTTTTTAATCTTGAAAAAAAGTTATTAGTTGTATTCTATATCAGATGTCATTGTATTTTCCAATAAGGACTGTTAGCTGTTATAAGCCCTGTGAGGTTTGGGTAAAACATTGCAGTGCAGATGGCATGGATCTTATTTAGGCTGTCATTATGACACAGGAAATTATGTCAATAATCTGAAATTACCCAGATGAGTGAATCTGGGTAACACACACGCACACGCACACTGCCCCTCCCTCAACTGGCTCCCACAGGTTCATCATGTTAGATGTTAAATTCAGCCCTCAGGGGGAGGATCCTGATCGTTGGTCCGAGAGCGCATCTGTCAGAGAAAGAGAGCACAGTGACAAGTGGAATCACAACCCTCATTTAGCAACAAACATTGGTCGCAGAGTAAAAAGGCCCAAGGTCCTGAGCCCTATGTAGTCCCCTACGTAGAAGCAGCCCACAGAAGTCAGGTGACGTCTCCTTTCATATGGTATGTACCAAACAGGACTACAGGTGTAAGGTCTTCATTTGATCACCCTGTCGCGGGATAACTTTTCTGCAATGCAGGAAATGTAAAACGTGTAGTGTATTTGAGGTTTTAAAAGGCTTCTGAAGTTTAGTCCATGAATTATAATCCACATAATAATTATTTTCCTTGAACTATCCATTTAATTAAAGCCCAGGCCTACTATTCCCTGTATTAAATTAGTTTACTGACTACTGGAGCAGCACCCCCTGTACTGGGTGATAAGTGGGCAGTATGTAGTCTGGATGGGAATCGATAGGTGGCTAACCATGTGGTGTCATTTTAACACCTCTAGAGCTGACTGTATGTGGGGACTTTAGCCTTACAGGTTTGCTCTCTTACTTTGAGTCTGAATATCTTTTCCATTTATGCATAAAAGCTGTGAGGTTTGAGAGTGGTCAGATGTTCTGGAAAGAGATGGAAGTTGTAATGGAAGCTTTCATCTTGTACTCTCAGGTTATTTAGTAGGGTAAAAACCTTGTAGCACTGAACATGCCGCATTTAATGTACCTGTATTTTGTGGTCCAGCTAAGTAGGGACATTGGAGAGGCTTGGCAGCAAGGGCACTAGGGTAACGCTGTCTGTTATTACAGATTATTTTGTCACCCTGGCTATGTTCATAGTTATGCAAAGCAGGAAGAGCCAGTGGAGGTTCCGCCAGCCTAGCCTGCAGCACATGTTGACTGGGGAGGTTCCACCAGCCTAGCCTGCAGCACATGTTGACTGGGGAGGTTCCACCAGCCTAGCCTGCAGCACATGTTGACTGTCAAGTGAGACAACAACAGATGGGTGACATCAGAGCGCACATCGTGCACTTGGGCTGCGGTCCAGTGATGAAAATGACTTAAGTAAAAATACTTGAAAGTACTACTTAAGTAGTTTTTGGGGGTATCTGCATTTACTTTACTATTTAGAACTTTTACTTCACTACATTCCTAAAGAAAAGTATGTACTTTTACTCCATACATTTTCCCTGACACCCAAAAGTACTCGTTACATTTTCAATGCTTAGCAGGACAGGAAAATTGTCTAATTCACACACTTATCAAGAGAACATCCCTGGTCAGCCCTACTGCCTCTGATCTGGCGGACTCACTAAACACATGCTTTGTTTGTAAATGATGTCTGAGTGTTGGTGCATGCCCCTGGCTATACGTAAATTAAGAAAACAAGAAAATGATGCTGTTTGCTTTATATAAAGAATTTGAAAATATTTAAACTTTGACTTTGACTTTTGATACTTAAGTATATTTAAAACCAAATACGTTTAGACTTTTACTCAAGTATGACAATTGGGTACTTTTTCCACCACTGCCTATATCAGAGTGGTGCATTACAAGCACATGCTGCTTAGTGTCAGATGAGCACTTTCAGACTAACTCTGACCACTACGTCAAGCGCACAGACAGTTTTGACCAATACTGCCCTCTTACACACGCACTCACAAAAGGTGTTGGTGAAAATAAACCAAAATCACCCAGCTCTCTGCAACAATCCCTGTCGATTTGCATGTAATTAGGGCACTTACCCTGCTCTTCCATTGGCTGAGGGACAGTGAAGGGGGTCACATGGTGTGGCAGGTAAACTGCAGCAGGGTCTTTTTTTTTAAGGCCAGTGAGCAGGGTGGGGTGGGGAAACGGGCACAGCCAGCTAGGCAGCAAGAGAGGGTCCACTCCCCAGAAGTCTGTTAGAGCTGGGCACATAGGCACATAGGCACTAAGTAGCTGGTCTGGGGCATTGTGCTCGACATAGCGGGCTAGGATGGAGCAGGGGAGGACATATATGTTCCGTGGGAGACAGGGTGGGCTGCTGGGGACTTTGAGGGAGACCGGGGTGTCGTGCTCCTCCTCCCCCTGTTGCTGCTGTGGTCGGGACCTGGATATGGAGGCTCTCATCGTTGTACCGGTTAGTAGTAGCAGTAGGGTCAGACTGATTTGAAGTGGTCTATGCAAGTGAGATCTCTTGGGTTATTGTTGTCGATTCAGATACTGTGGTTTAGATGATGGTGTGTGAGGATCATATGAATTTTTAGGTAATATTATGGTCTGTGCTGTCACTATGAAAACACAACCACTAAGGTCCTCCCTGTCTTTGAATTTGCATCTATGATTTACATACTGGTTATTGCATGGTCATTATAGTTGATTTGGTTCCTATTTGGCTGTACTGACAGTGTTGAACTGTGTTGAACACTCAGAAATCAGACCCACCGTCAACCGTGTAGATATTTGTCTTGTTAGAAGCTGTGGCATTGGCTTCTACAGTGTTTGTGTTGAGTCCTTTTGGACAGATATTGCTTATACTCCAGCACAGAATAGTCTTCATGATAACATAACTGGCTAGCTGTGAGGGATGTTTGTGTGAACATTTACACTCATTGCATTGTATTACACACACAGATACACTTCTCCCTCTTTGTGTCTCCCTCTGGACTACAAATTAACTCTGATTGATTTGTGACAGTGCTTGAACAGCTAATGGAGGGTTGTTTTGTTTTTTTGCTGCTGTTCTAGTTGTGCTGAGGTGATAGACATGTTGGTTGGAGAAACCGTAGGTAGTTAGACAGAACACAGTTGCTCCCCTTCCTTTCCCCAAAGGGCCCAACAGACTATCAGGTCTTCTGCTCTGGTTGCCTGAACCCCATCCCTCTGGTTTCTCTGCACAATTTTCTGGCATGACACACTCTCTTTCCCATTTCTTATACAGCTTTCCATTTTGATAAGGCTGTTATCAAGTGATATGATTGGGCTTCTAATCAAGGCCTTTTCAGCAGGGTGGTGAGGGGATGATTCATCTAGATTCAGCAGGATTCTCTGACCCTCTCTGCCCTCTCCCCTTCTAGGTACTCTCCCTCGGGGCTGACGTCCTGCCAGAGTACAAGCTCCAGGCGCCTCGCATCCACAAGTGGACCATCCTCCACTACAGTCCCTTCAAGGCGGTGTGGGACTGGGTCATCCTCCTGCTGGTCATCTACACGGCCGTCTTCACCCCCTACTCGGCTGCCTTCCTGCTCAACGAGTTGGAGGACGAGCTCCGACGCTCCTGTGGCTACACCTGCAACCCACTCAACGTGGTGGACCTGGTGGTGGACGTCATGTTTATCGTGGACATTCTCATCAACTTCCGGACCACGTATGTCAATCACAATGATGAGGTGGTCAGCCACCCGGGGCGCATCGCCCAGCACTACTTCAAAGGCTGGTTCCTCATTGATATAGTGGCGGCCATCCCCTTTGATCTGCTCATATTCCGCTCTGGCTCTGATGAGGTGAGATGGATGGAGGAGAAGGGGATCATTTTAATCTTGGTGTAGTATTAGTCCTTTTCTTGCAGTGTTGGTCTGTGTATGAATTCAACAAAGCCTCTCATAAATCTTCTTGTTCTTTTACATTAATTACTTTGTTTGTATATTCACTTCATTGAACCTCTCTCCTCTCAGCCCCAGACGACCACTCTGATTGGCTTGCTGAAGACTGCTCGGCTGCTGCGTTTGGTGCGCGTGGCGCGAAAGCTGGACCGCTACTCAGAGTACGGCGCCGCCGTTCTCTTCCTCCTCATGTGCACCTTTGCTCTCATCGCCCATTGGCTGGCCTGTATCTGGTACGCCATTGGCAATGCGGAGCGCACCAATTCGGCCCGCATCGGAGGCATGAAGATCGGCTGGCTGGACAACCTGGCTGAACAGATTGGTAAACCATACAACGACACAGACCCTGCCTCCGGCCCCTCCACCAAGGATAAATACGTCACAGCACTTTACTTTACCTTCAGCAGTTTAACCAGCGTGGGCTTCGGTAACGTTTCCCCCAACACCAACCCTGAGAAGATCTTCTCCATCTGCATCATGCTTATCGGCTGTGAGTACGAGCACCAGTGTGTGTCTGTGGCGTGCCTGTGTGTCGAGTGTGTTCATATGCATTGCTGCATTGCTTTAAATATAGTACCACCTAGGTGGATGTCTGACATGTCTCTGTGTCGTCTCCTGTAGCTCTGATGTATGCCAGTATCTTTGGTAACGTATCGGCTATCATCCAGAGGCTGTACTCCGGTACGGCCCGTTACCACACCCAGATGCTGCGTGTTAAAGAGTTCATCCGCTTCCACCAGATCCCAGAGGGACTACGCCAGAGACTGGAGGAATACTTCCAACATGCCTGGTCCTATACCAATGGCATCGACATGAACGCTGTGAGTCACTCTCAAACACACAATCACATGCAGCCAAACACTCACACATCCATAGGCAACCAAAAAACACACGTTCATATTCACACGAAAAACACATAGGGCCTACGTGCCACCTGAGTTTTGCTGCCATTAGGTGCTCAGACAGGGAGACCTAACAGTGGAAATGATGTGTGTCATATCCTGTGTTAGTAGAAAAATAGTGTGTCCTGCTGCTTCCAGAGAAGAGAAAAGCATTGGGCCTCTAACACCACAGGAACATGACGTAGCAGAGAGCACGCCTGTCAATTCAGTCTGAACAGAGTTGATCACATAGACACACTGTGTGTGTGCGCGCATGTGTCCCCTCAGTCAATAGTGAGCATCAACTGAAACATCTCTCCCCCCACTGTCTCTGTCTCTCTCTCTTTCTCCCTCTCTCATTTCTCCCTTCATCTCTCTAGGTGCTGAAGGGTTTCCCTGAGTGTCTGCAGGCTGATATCTGTCTCCACCTGAACCGCTGCCTGCTCCAGAACTGCAGGGCCTTCAAGGGGGCCAGTAAGGGCTGTCTGCGGGCGCTGGCCATGAGGTTTAAGACCACCCACGCCCCTCCGGGCGACACCCTGGTCCACATGGGAGACGTCCTCTCAGCTCTCTACTTCATCTCCAGAGGGTCCATAGAGATTCTGAGAAACGACGTGGTGGTGGCAATACTGGGTAGGCTGAAGGGTGGGGATGGTTACTGGGTAGGCTGAAGGGTGGGGGTGGTTACTGGGTAGGCTGAAGGGTGGGGGTGGTTACTGGGTAGGCTGAAGGGTGGGGGTGGTTACTGGGTAGAATGAAGGGTGGGGGTGGTTACTGAGTAGAATGAAGAGTGGGGTTGGTTACTGGGTAGGCTGAAGAGTGGGGGTGGTTACTGGGTAGAATGAAGGGTGGGGGTGGTTACTGGGTAGGCTGAAGGGTGGGGGTGGTTACTGGGTAGGCTGAAGAGTGGGGGTGGTTACTGGGTAGAATGAAGGGTGGGGGTGGTTACTGGGTAGGCTGAAGGGTGGGGGTGGTTACTGTGTAGGCTGAAGGGTGGGGGTGGTTACTGGGTAGAATGAAGGGTGGGGGTGGTTACTGAGTAGAATGAAGAGTGGGGTTGGTTACTGGGTAGGCTCTCCTTCTTTCTTAAGTCTTCCCCTTGTTCTTCCCTTTCAAGCTTATGTGGTTTAGTGCATTCTCTGTCTGTTAACACTCTCATACACTCACTCACACACACACACACACACACACACACACACACACACACACACACACACACACACACACACACACACACAATCTGCTGCTGTGTTGTGGTGTGCTGTTTAGCCAGTGGTGTTTGGGCACGGCTCCACTTCCATTTCACATTGTCATTGATTACCGATCAGACCCATGCTCTCTATGCTAGCCTGTCTAGTTTTTTATCTAGTCTTGTCTCCCCTCTACATTTAAGTGGACACAAAGTGAGGCCTAACTGGAATAATGTAGAGCATTAGTATTATTGTTCTGAAAAATCCAGAAGTAATCCAGAATAAATTATCTATCAGGGTAGTCTTGTATACAAAGGCTTTCACTGCCCCTGGCGATGTATGCGAGTGAGTTTATGAGTGTTTTGTAATGCTTATGTTGTCCAATTATTTTTGTGTTCAAACATTTCTTTCTCCATTGTCCCTCTATTCTCCTCCTTTTCCTCTTCACCTGTGTCCCACCTTTCAACCTCTCATCTCTCTATTCTCTTGCTCTCTCTCTCTCTTTTTCTCTCCGTAGGTAAGAATGATATCTTCGGGGAGCCCATCTATCTTTTTGGGCGTCCAGGGAAGTCCAGTGCAGACGTCAGGGCTTTGACCTACTGTGACCTCCATAGGATCCTCAGGGACGACCTGCTGGAGGTGCTGGACATGTACCCAGACTTCTCTGACTGCTTCTGGACCAACCTGGAGATCACCTTCAACCTCCGAGATGTGAGTACCATCAGAGGGGGACAGAGAGCACTCTCTCAAACCACTAATAAGTACTGTTCATGTTGGGCCAGTTTCCTGGACAAAGATTGTGTAGTCTTGGACTAAAAAGCATTCTCAATGGAGAATCTCCTTTGAAAGTGCTTTTTAGCCCAGGACTGGTCTTAATATGTGTCTGGGAAACCAGCCCTTAGTCATAAAGAGAGCTTAACACGAGGTCAATGAGTTTTAGTTAGGCAAAACTGTATGCAAAAGCATTACTTCTTGAATATTTAGTGTGTATAAACCTGATGATGTATGTGTAATGTGTTGTAAAATGTGAGTTTTTTTGTTGAATTACTGAAGCTGATGTGTATTAGGTAGATAGAATAAATCAGGCAACTCCCAGTGAGGACTCTGAATGTGAATACCGACGGCCTCGGCCACGACGCAGGAGAAACCGGCCTGGTGAGTGTGTGTGGTTCTGTTCATTATGGGTTTCTTATACATTGTTAAAAGTAAAAGTAGTGTTACTATTAATGTTGTGGTGGTCATTGTACCTGTCCTGGCTGTGTGTAGACGGTATGGACCGTGAGGACTCATTTCCAGACCAGTCATGTCCTTTGGGGAACCACAGCAGCCCTAACACAAGCTCCCACTGGGAGGGCATGTGTAGCAGCGCCAGCGCTTGCTCCCAGTCTAGTGACGATGAGATGAAGTCTCTGGGACATAGCAAAGCAGAGCTGTACCCCCCCGGGGACGACACCGATGACTACCCCCCTGCTGTAGTCAGCCTGCTGCCCCCCAGCGGACCCTCAGCTGGCATGGGGCTGCCCCTGGTCCGAGGAAGTCACCAATACACAGGTAGAGAGAGACTGACATCTAGATACACAGTATAACGCATTAACTAAATAAGATCAGTGGACTGTACTATGTTATAGCCTGCCTCAAAGCATTCTCACAGGCATCTCTGCTCTTGCTCTACATCCCAGCCGCAGCCCCCATCAACATGCCAGACCCAGGGGTGTATGGGTATTGGCCTGACCGGAGGACCAATCAGTTGTCAGATCCCCAGCGGCGCTGCTCCTCTGTCAGGGGCACCTACCACTCTCCTCCATGTGCAGAGGACAGGCCCAGTGAATTGGAGTCCAGAGTGGAGCTGCTACAGTCCCAGCTCCACAGGTATGGAGAGGAGAGGAGAGGAGAGGAGAGGAGAGGAGAGGAGAGGAGAGGAGAGGAGAGGAGAGGAGAGGAGAGGAGAGGAGAGGAGAGGAGAGGAGAGGAGAGGAGAGGAGAGGAGAGGAGAGGAGAGGAAAAGTGAGGAGAGGAGAGGAAAAGTGAGGAGAGGAGAGCACTGCAAAAGGGATCTTTGAAGAGGAGAGGAGAGGAGAGGAGAGGAGAGGAGAGGAGAGGAGAGGAGAGGAGAGGAGAGGAGAGGAGAGGAGAGGAGAGGAGAGGAGAGGAGAGGAGAGGATTTACAGACAGGTAAAGGAAGATAATAATGAAGGAAGAGATCAGAGGAAGAAATTATTGACTTTATTCATCTTTGGTCTTTCCTCTCCCATCCTGCCTCCGTACTTGGCCCTGCCTAGACTGGAGACTCGGATGACTGCAGACATCCACGTGATCCTGCAGCTGCTCCAGAGGCAGTTGGCCCCAGTGCCCCCAGCCTACAGCGCTGTGTTGCCCAGCCCTCCCCGTGCTCACCCCACCACCCTGTACGGCACAGCAGCCCCAGTCATCCACACTGTCCCCTCCATGCCCCCAATCAAGATTGACAGCATGCCTTCGCTGCTGCAGGTGGGTACTGGTATGGAGCACAGTATATATCGGTTTTTGCTTGCTACAATGCCCTGTCCTCCAAGAGCTATGTGATATTTTGAAACTGTGGGCTGATTAAATGAGAGAGGGAGGTATTGGTATTGAAGGTTGTACAGTGTACTGAGTTACTGAATCTCTTTTCTGCTTCACCTCTACTCCCCTTTTTTTTTTTCTTTGCAGAGCCCGGACTCAGACAAGAACAAGTCCAAGGACTCCCTGTCCAGTGGGATCCACCTCATGGTGGCCTCTGATGACACCATGTCCATGTCCCCTGAGACAGAGCCCCTTCCAGGGCCCTCCATGGGCCCCAGCCCCCCACAGGTCTCCTGCCAAACCCTGGGGCCCTCTGGACTGCTGTATGGCAGCCTGCGTTTCCCCTCCCTCCCTGACAACCTGGAGACCTCCACAGACGGGCAGGAGATTTAGAGGCACGTTTCTGACCCCATCCTGCCAGGCAGCTAAAACCGTCTGACCTTTAACCTTGAACCTGATCCTCCCTCACTCCCAGCACCCCCTGCACCACCACAGGAGGACAGTCATATGTTGGCAGAGTCACTTCTCTAATCGTCCCCTCTCCCATTCCTCCTCTCCAATCCCCACCCAACCCCCTAGCCTATAAGATGCTGCTGATCAACGTGGGTTGCCTTCCACGTAGCTGAGGGGCGGTTCTATTGAGGGCCCCCTCTCACTGACTCAAAGGGCCCGGGGCACCTCTGGTCCTGTGCGACAACCAACCTCTCCTCTCTCTCAGGGCATTATTGAGAGGGGGTTTAGGATTTCTACAACCCAGACCCCACAAAGCCTGGGGGCCTGGTACTGCCTATGGAGAACTGATATGAAACTGGGCTGACTAGAGACACACGTACACACACGTCACACGGACACAATAACCCCAAACCCCCATTTCCTTGGATCTCAATGCTGTAGTATCGGTATTCCTCTCTGGTTTTCCTTTTGTTAAGTGATCAGGTATGATGACAATGACACGCATGGCTTTCTATCCCATAGTCCTTTTTGTTGGGAGATAATATTTTGGTCCAAAATACATATAACTGTGTATACTGTATGTTTACACTGTAGAAGAATTGCACAGTCAGGCTCAGTACTTTTTATAAGTTCAACTGAAATGTATTTTTATAGTATTCAATCGAAATGAGAAAAGGTAATGATCATGAGGATCTTAACATTAATCCAGTTATGAATTTCCAGACTTGCTGTGTTGGTGTAACATATTCTCAACAGATGGTATAAAGAGATGGCTTAAATGCCATCTAAATACTGTTTATATGCTGTCTGTATGGTAGGAATGACTACTGTAAAAGTGGCCATTTTTGTATACAGTAATTCTACTTTCATGTTCTACCAATCATGTGACTTAATGGAAAGCAATATTTGTTAACATTAAGTGACATGTCCCATTATTGTGTCAACATTGTCAGGGGTCATGAGAACAGCTAATTGACATAGGAAACGAGCAAAACAGACAGTTTTCTCATCTCTTTTATGCTGTAGCTATGTAGCACTTGTGAAGCATTATAAACCTTTCATTTATAAAGCCATTACTGCTTTGCTTGGTTCATCATGTCTATATATCTGTTCTGTTTCACAGGACTGTTACACCAAGGATGCATCATCTCTTTTTCGTGTGTGCAATGTTTGTGACTATGTTTAAGTGACATGGTCACATATTTAACATCACCCTTTTGAAAATGTACTTAAGGCCGGGATTCAATCTGATCGTGCGTTGTCCTCCAATGCACGTCTACAAGGCAATGTTCCCGCTTTTGCAGAGACTACATTAACGGTAAATGCTGCATATTTGGGCTCAATTGGAAATTACTTTAAAATGGTGCAATGTCCAAATCCGCGATCAGATTGAGTCCTGGCCCAATTGTGTGTAATGACTCAAGGTGCCGAAGTTAGTGGATGTTTGATGCCCACCTGGGTGGAAGTGATGTGGATGGAATCTGCCAATCAAGTGATGTGTCATTTCCCCAGAATCCCAGTGTCAAGATGTTTTTGACAGTTTCAGGTGAATGTAACACTTGTTTTTTACTTGAAGCACAAAATCAAAATTCTTATTTATCTTTTTTAGATTAAAGATTATTTTTAACAAATAATACAGAAACTTCAACTACTGACGTTGTTTATTTTTGGTTGAGGACTTGGACTTGGTTTGCACAATTTTCTATTCTTCAACTGGGCTCACTTTTGTGAAATTCATAGACATCAACTTATAAACCACATGTAAAAACCAGGAGTTCATTCAGTTGGGCCCAGTGCAGTCAAACTGGATTTTCCTGCAGAGAGAGAGTGTGTGTGTGCACGCGTGTGCACTACATGACCAAACGTATGTGGGCAACTGCTCGTAGAACATCTCATTCCAAAATCATGGTCATTAATATGGAGTTGGTCCCCCCTTTGCTGATATAACAGCCTCCACTCTTCTGGGAAGGCTTTCCACTAGATTATGGAACATTGCTGCAGGGACTTGCTTCCATTCAGCCACAAGAGCCTTAGTGAGGTCGGGCACTGATGTTGCGCGATTATGCCTGGCTTGCAGTCGACGTTCCAATTCATCCTAAAGGTGTTCAATGGGATTTAGGTCAGGGCTCTGTGCAGGCCAGACACCAGTCTCGGCAAACTATTTATATATGGATCTCGCTTTGTGCATGGAGGCATTGTCATGCTGAAACAGGAAAGGGAAGCAAACACTTCGCGGCTGAGCCGTTTCCACTTCACAATAACAGCACTTACAGTTGACAAGTGCAGCTCTAGCAGGGCAGAAATTTGATGAACTGACTTGTTGGAAAGTTGGCATCCTATGACGATGCCACGTTGAAAGTCACTGAGCTCTTCAGTAAGGCCATTCTACTGCCAATGTATGTCTATGGAGATTGCATGGCTGTGTGCTTGATTTTATAAACCCGTCAGTAACAGGTGTGGCTGAAATAGCCGAATCCACTAACACTGAAATGGTGAAAATTATGATAGTGCCCTTTTTAGTGTAAGAAATGTTGGTAGGATGGAGTTTTGGCCTGCCTGGTGTCACCAGGCAGTAAATTAGTTAGACCAATAACAGCTAGTTTTCAGCAGGTTGACATTTGTCATGAATCTTGCCATGGATGCAGAACTGAGCGATTTCTGCTAGATTGGCCAGTTGCAAAGTCAAAATTGGCTATCGTAGAAATGTATGTCAACTAAATTTGCTTTTTGGTCTTAATTTAAGGTTAGGCATTAGGGTTAGTAGTGTGGTTAAGGTTAGTGACCACTCGAGCTGCCTCCAGGGCAAAATGCATGACAAATGCCAACTTGACAGTTTTCAGTTTGCTCTTTTTGACTATTTTAAATGAAAACAATCACAATAAGGTACTTAATTGTTACCCAGAAATGATTTAATATTGAGATCTATACAGCTGCATTGGACCTTTAAGAGCACTGCAGAGAGAAATGTAATGTTAGGAGCTGACAGAGAACCATACCTGCTCTCTGCAATACATTGCCATCTGCACAATCTAGTGACGTTGTGCCCACCTAAATAAATAATAACATCCCGACCTATCAGTGTGTTCAGTGATGCAAATAACGCCACTGACAACTAAGAAGGACATTAAGGAATATTTAATAGAGCAAATTTGGTAATATAAACTTATGAAAAAAGCTACTACATGTAGATTTGCCTTAATATCTTGCTTCATTTATTTATAAGTATGTACATTTCCCCTTGTACAATCATGCTAAAAGGGGGTTGACCTTCGAGTACAGAGAACAATAAAAAGATAGGGAGATTGAGACACGAGAAGGAAAAAAAAAAAAGGTTTCACTCCTTCAGTACTAGGCTAAGTAAACACATTTGTTTCACACAGTCTTAAATAGGAACTGCAGTTGTTCCAAGCAACTCTACTCAAAATGAAGGAAATGTTATGAAGCTTGGTTTTGGTAGGTTCTGGTCTTGTTCAAAGGTGCTGCTGGCAAAGTATCCAAACATGCAAGACATGCAACTGTGTTGAACACATGAGGCTGCTGAGAGGAGAACAGTTCATAATAAATGGCCAGAACAGCGCAAATGGAATGGCATCAAACACCTGGAAACCATGTGACACCATTCCACCAACTCCGCTCAAGGACATTAGAACGAGCCCATTCTCCCCAATTAAAGTGCCACCAAACTCCTGTGGTGTTGAATCATAATGTCACTTCACTAAATGTCAGATCATCACAGTATAATCATAGAAGTGATCTGGGGACCAGCAAATCATTTAAACAATACTTGTCACATTAAAATAATTATGAGGCCTTCAAATTAGCCTTATGGTTTTTCAGAATTTTACCACTGGATTTAAACCAGTTCAGAAAGACACCCAGGTGACATTTTCCTGACAGTGAGTCATTTTAAATCTAGTTTCCTGACCCTAAATATGTTGTTATATGTCATATCAAACACTCCAAAACATCTTCATATTAATCTCATAAGTGGCTGGATAAAACAACAGGTTAAACACAGGCAGTCCTCAGTTGGAACTACACTGTTTCTCTCCATAATGAATTGACCATCTAGAATTGTTGAGCCCACTGAAAGCACTGATGCATTTTGGCGCTGTACAGACAGACACTGTTGATTACCAAAACAATAAATAAAGAGGACAACATACTCCTTTTGATACAGGGATTAGTCATATCAAAAACAGAGTAAGCCAGGAAATTGTGGAGTGGGACAAAGGACACTCCAACAATCAAAGAGTTCACACAGTCTCCCATACGCACATCAATCAGCCAGGATAGAGCAGTTGGTTGAGGCAGTCCTGCAAGATTTACTTCCACTCCAAAAAACAAGTCTCAAGTTCTGAATACACACATTGTCCTCATCCTCCACCCCTCAGATGAAGGTTGGCTTTAGACCCGCAGGATCTCCAGGCAGTTGTTGTAGCCGATGGCTATCCAGTCAGGCTGGGTGGAGGCCCACTGGACGTTGTTGATCTCCCCCTCGGCCGTGTAGGCCAGAATAGGGTCCTCGATGGCCCTGGGCATTTGCTGGATGTCCCATATCAGCGCCTGGTGGTCGTCGGCTGAGGACGGAGGAAAGACAAGACATTATCACCACACTGACGTAAGGGAGAAGGTGAGAAGACTTAGAATGGGATCTGAGGAAAGGTGAGCTGATAAAGGAGCTGTTTGTGCCTTACCTGCAGTGCAGATGTGACAGGAGGAGTGGGGAGCCCAGGCGATGCCGTTGACACAGGCCCGGTGGTTGTTGAGGCGGGCCACCGGCGTACAGGGAACACGCACGTCCAGAATCACAACCTGAGACACACAGCACAGGAGAGAGAGAACCCGTTAGATGGGGATAAGGAGATGGGGCAACAAAGAGAGAATGGACAATACCAAACTGAAAGGAATGAGAAAGGAGAGTAAAATAGACTGACCTCCATGCCGTCCATAGCCATGGTGGCCAGGTAGTTGGGGTCCTGTTTGTTCCAGCAGAGGCGCAGTAGGGGGTGGTGCTGGGGGTCTTCATATATGATGGTGCTGTGCTCCAGGTGCCGCAGGTCAAACATGCGCACTGAGCCGTCCGCTCCGACCGACGCAAACATGTCCCGACCACCGCCTGCGCGGCTGAACGCGATGTCATACACCTACAGACACAGAGAACCAGACCAACATACAGAGTTATTACACTGGTACACCCACGGACACACGTTCAGACTTCTATGATCTCAAGACCAGGGGTTGGAACCAAAATTATTTTTGATTTGTTCAGTTCTGAATAGAATCCCTATTTTTGTTTGTTCCGTTCCAGTGGTCCGACCAGCATAAAACAGTTCTGAACTGGTTTGAACCCCCAAAGTTTTTTGTTTTTTTTATATATTAAGCTCATTAATTAGCTTCACTAATTAGTGATGAAGGTACAGCTTGCAGTGTATGCGAAAGCTAGTTGTTAACATGTTTAATTGGTCATTTAAGTGCAGGCGCGAGATAAGACAACATTTTCACGGGTTGGGAGAGAGCGAGAGAGGGGGGGGGGGGCATGGGGGGGGGCTTGGCTTAAAGGGCTAAACATCATGATATAAATTGGGATGTGTTTAGGTTATTACTAGAATCCTGATAAAAACTAAACTTCAAGGCAAGGCTTATGTTCCCCATCAGCCCTCACACGCACACACCTCTTTGTCATGAGCAATGAGCTGGGTCTTGACATGGCCTGATACGAGGTTGACTCTGCCCAGCACCTGGCCAGTCTCCAACCCCCAGATAGTACAGGTGGTGTCAATGCTGGAGGTGCCTGTAGTGGACAGATCAGAACCAGGATTAAAAACCCACCAAACAAGACATACTGTAAAACTTCAATTAATAGCCCAGTGTTTTTTTTGCTTTAAAATCACAGAACACAACCAGGCTTCTTTTATACCCAGGCATCTATTTCCTTCATGCACACAGCTCAATAATGTTGAAAAGACTATCAGTATGACTATTATAAACATTATAATAACAAATCCATTACAGATCAGACTTGCAAAGGCTATCATACACTCCCCATTTCACACTTTAACACCATGAATTTGATGTTGTGTTTTATTTTTGGTGGTGCCATGACTAGCAAAGATGACAGAATTAAAAGAAAAACTACTACTACTACTGCTTTGAATGTTGCAGCTATCAATTGTCATTAACAATCACCCATATTAGCAAACTTCTTTCATTTGAAACTTCACATTTCTCTACTAGGGCCCTATAGGTTATTTACTGTAATGAACGAGATAAGCAAAATGTCCACGATAAGTGGTCACTGTCGATTATTTTCGGTTTATCATCCCAGCTCTAATATAAGCATATGCCTCATCTCTTACCCAGTAGATTAGGATCCACTTCATTCCAGTCAAACGAGGTGAGTGGGGCACAGAAGTCAGAGTTCTTGTTGTTATTCAGCAAGCATTCCAGACGCGTCTCTGTGTCACTGACCTAAGGGGTAAGATTTAACAAGCCATGAGATGCTATACAGTTACTTAGAAAAGAAGAGTCCCCACTGGGCAAGTAAGTGAGCTAGAGTGCAACTCCAGATGCTGCAAGAGGGAGGAGGGATACAATAGTTAGAAGAGGGTGAAGGCCAACATATGACAGCTATTATGGTTACATATGATTTAGTATTAAGGAGTCTGTGGGTGCATGCATACCCTCCAGATGCGCAGGTAGTCCCCGCTAGTAGCAAGCAGGTCTGGGTAAACACCCTTGCTGTCCGGGATCCACATGATCTTGGTGGTGGGGTAGGGGTGGTCAAAGGTGTTCCTGCAGATGAACTCTGAACTCTCCTCCTCCAGACCCACAATCTGCACCTGAAGACAAACAACAATAATTACATCAGAAACCACTCTTGATATACTACTTAATAAGTAACAAATTACTCAAGAGCTTAAAACACACTTCATACTGTTTTTAGTCACTTTTTGGTAATGTTCATTCTGTGTGTGTGAGATCTTACAACATGGAAGTAAAGATCTGTTCTGGGTTCTGTTCATACCCGACAGATCTGTTCTGGGTGGCCCACATCACAATTAGTTCTGGTCCTGCACTACGACTGGTTAACAAAAATGTACAGTTCATCTTAGATAGATAGGTACTTTATTGATTCCAGAGGAGAAATTTCTTTGGCAAGCAGCTACGAAAAAACACAGGGCAGGTGTAAAATGCCAGAACGAAAATACACAAAAGACAGATACACGATACATGATACATAGTGCGGCAGTATGAAAAAGTATAAAAATACAAGAAGTCTGGAGTGCAAAAAGCTAAAAAAAGCCATTGCATAGTATGGGTGGATGGCTGAATATGTACACTATACATTGTTAGGTGAAAAACAATGATACAAATAATGCAAGTTGATATAGATAAATAAGGAATATTTGCATGGTTAAATATACTATACAGGTTGAAGGCAGAGAAATACTTAAATAGCTAAACGTGCGTATGATATAAGTGAGGGTAATAATAGTTGATTTAATATACAGTCTGGTTAAATGAACAGGTAAGTGAATATGTTGCATGGTTAAATTAACTGTACAGGTAAATGTACAGTTAAATGTACAGGTAAGTGAATATTTGCATGGTTACATTAACTGTACAGGTAAATGTACAGTTAAATGTACAGGTAAGTGAATATTTGCATGGTTACATTAACTGTACAGGTAAATGACAGGAAGAGATACTTACATAACTAAATGTGCGTATGATATAATTTAGTGTAATAATAATAATTCCCTTAAAATACAGTCCTTAGTGCAGGTTTTGATTACAGATAAATGCACGTATTGCACATTCGATATACTAAAATAAAAATACAACTGACAGGATACTAATATGCATTCCTGAGGGAATGACTACGTAAGTTCAGTCCAAGAATTACTTACAATATTGCATGTGATATGATATAACAACTGTACATGAATATGTATATACAGTCCTGAATGAATAAGTCCTGAGTGAATGAGTGATTACAGACCAGAGTTACTCACGGATGGATGCATAATTGTTAAACTAGGTCCTAACACCCCAACAGGTCCAGGTCATCTTCTCACTCACCTTATTGTTATATTCTTCAACGAAACTTCCAAGGGCCAGGCGAAAGCGCTTGTCCGGACGAACGCTCCAGTTCATCGCATACACCGTCCATGGCGCTTCGTATTTGTAGATCTCTTTTCGCTTACCGTGGAGCGACATAGCTCAATAAACGAGCTCTTATATAAAATCCTTCGCTATAAAAAAAAAAAAAAAAAAAAGCGGTTTATTGGAACAAAATATACCCCACGGCTCGTTAGACTTTCCGAATTTAAGATATGAACAGTTCAAATGACAAAGGCTGAGCTAGCTAACAGTCGTTAGTTACGGATGCTAGACTAGCCCAGTTAACGCCATTACATAGCTAGCAGCTAGTAGTAGTGCGTTGCTGTTGTATCGCTTGATAACTATCTCTGTCAGACAACGAAGCGAAGTGTAAACTTAAATTAATGCTTTTCGAATTGGGTCCCCTGTTAGCTTTGACCCGACTCCGACATCAACACTGCTGCTGCAACCACAAAGAGGGGTGGGATCACTCTCCTCCGATAGAAGAAAATGTCGGCGGTGTGACGATAGTTAGCTCATAGCAAGGTAGTGCCAAATATGTTATATCGATGTTCTCGTCTATCTGGTAGTGCGGTGCACCCCCATTAAACTACAATCACCCCATTAAAACGTGGAGATCATCATACCATTCTGTATATATGCTAAGATTATTTTTACTATTTTAACAGCGTAACAGGGCCGGGGACTCTGATTTGGGATTTTGTCTAGAAGGGTTAGTTTGTCACAATTTACCTTTCGTAACAGGTTAGGTTAGGATAACTTACTCAGCAGGTTAGGATAATTGACGTAGGAGGATAATTAGGTTAAGGTTATGCAAATACTTAGGCTTAGGTAAAATGCCCCAAAATATATATTCGTTAATTTGACTAACTATCCCATCTAGACATGACCCTGCTTGCTTTGGGGGTGGGGGAGGGGTATCAGCAACACCATACGTCAAACGTTGTAGGCAACACAAAATGTATGGGTGTTTATTTTATTTTTTTCACCTTTATTTAACCAGGTAGGCCAGTTGAGAACAAGTTCTCATTTACAACTGCGACCTGGCCAAGACAAAGCAAAGCGGCAAAAACAACAACACAGAGTTACACATGGGAATAAACAAACGTACCGCCAATAACACAAGATAATATATGTACAGAGTGTGCAAATGTAGTAAAGGTGTAATCAAAGACGGTACAGTATGAATATATAGGCTAATACCGCATTCAATTCAACTGGCAACTCGAAAAAAACGAGCTACGCCTGGGAAAAAAATGTTTTGAACGGTAATGAAACTCGGAATTCCAAGTCTGGAATTCTGGCATCTTTCTAGAGCTCCCGACTTTCCGACCCGAAGATCACTGCTGTTATCTTATTTGACCTCGTTTTTTTCGGAGTTTCCAGTTGTCTTGAAAGCGCCATAAAACTGATTCTCCAATAGAAACCCACAATCACACTTGTAGGCGATGTCATGGCGACGTTGGTAGCCTAGATAAGCGCATGCGTAGAAACACGTCAAACGGTTAACGGTCTCGCGCCGAATTGCGCAAGTGCAGACCGTCAAATCAAAGTCACCCCTTCGCTATAAAGTTGTTTTTGACGAACATTTAAAAGTGTCAGTTTCACAAAGTTGAAGTAATAACATGTTTAACTACTTAAGACATCGCCTCGAATCTAGGCTGTGCCTTTAGATTTCGAGAAAAATAACAAGGAAGAATATTTCACTTCTCTCAATGATTTCTCAAACACCGTCCTGGTCTGTTTTGCAAGCGGTCCCGGAAGTCTCGTGATATTGAACCTCTGGGTTAAGAAACTCTGTAATAGACTACTGTCAACAGGACTGTGCGGAACAGTTAAGCTAACTACGGCCTCAGCGCTTTCCCGAGGAACATATTTAACACTCCATAGGTATTCATACAGCTAACGTTACATGTGTAGTTTTGCTTTAGTTTGATTCAACTTGATAAATCCGGCTATTGTTATATTGTCAATCACTTATTACCTATAGCGTGGCAGGAACTTGGTTGGTAACGTTAGCTAGCTTGCTCGGTTAGAATGGGATTGAGAAGATAATGGGGGGGATGGGACACGTTGGCTAATCAGTGAGTGATCTAGATAGTTAGACTGTTAACGTTAGTTAGTTAACCAGAAATCGTCAACTGTGGGTGCCTATTTGTTTATTTTTATTTTAGCAATCTGAAATGTTCTATGATTTCAGCTAGCCAATCCCAGTCCAAGTCTAGCTAGCTGACAAGAGTCAGAGAGTGGATTTGGCTACCAGCAGACAGCTAACGCTAGTTAGCGCAACTGTATGCTAAGCAATATATTTGTAGCCGTGGTTAAGCTGGTAGTTAACTACCATAATCGCACTATAGTGTCTAGAATGATTGTGCCTATAAAAAAATCAAATCGAGCCATCTATTTTTAGAATGTTGATGACTTGTGAATGATAGGGTCACTGGGTCATTACCAATAACCATTGTCCATGTCCAGTCAGATTGATTGTTTTGACAATGTCCAGACCAAGCTACCACTCTCTTGGATGTTGACCTTTTCAGTGGGAGTGGATATAAGCAACCCATTTTTGTTGAGACATGAAGTTATAGATATTGGTTGTAAACAAACAAGTTACTATCCTGGGCATGTAACAAAATCAACTCACTGTAATGCAGATGTTTGTTGGAAACATCTTTGTGACAAGCCAGCCTGTGGGAGACTGACAGAGACATTCTGTCTAGTGCTGGTTTGACCTTCTGTCACCTTCAAACCGAACAGTTTTGACCTGAATTGACCTTTCTCTTCCTCCTGCTCTTCTCCTCCTCCCACCTCTCCTCTACCGGCCTGTGCTGACGTAGCTTCAACCATGAGGAGTGTGCACCTCCTTCTGCCTGCGCTGCTGCTTCTCCTGGCACTGCCCGTCTCCAGGGGACGCTACAACGATGACTTTGATGATGGGGAAGACCTGGCAGACTTTGCAGACGACAACGACTTTGCTGAGTTTGAGGATGTGAGCGAGGACACTGCGGCCGAGCCAGAGACGGCCCCTCCACCCCGTGCAGTCCCTCCTGCTCAGCCTGCTGAGGACGATGAGGATGAGGCCACAGTGGAGCTGGAGGAAGACGAACAGGAGGACGGCTTTGAGGACTCCGATACACAGGTTAGTGGCTGCAGTGGCCTGGTAGCTTGCATATGACCAGGGACAACTCCCATGCACTTTATTTCTGGTTTGTGCCAAAACTAATCCATATTTAATTTTGTATTTCTGTAGGATCAAGACATGTACAGCAAGTACGATCCAGACGAGTTTGATGGTATGGAGAAGCCCAGCCAGTCCCTCAAAGACCCTCTGATCATCCACACAGTAAGTTCACTTTTAACACCAGACCAGTGACTATTATGAAGCCATTGATTCCAGACCTATTTCTTAAACAGTACTCTGACAACCAAGAAGCATGTGAGTGCCAGGATCAAACATCCTTAATGTTGTGGTTGTCATGGTGATGAAGGCTGTCCGTCTCCTCCTTCCAGGTGCCAGCCCACCTTCAGAACAGCTGGGAGAGCTACTACATGGAAATTCTAATGGTGACGGGCCTGCTGGCCTATATCATGAACTACATCATTGGCAAGAACAAGAACAGCCGCCTGGCCACAGCCTGGTTCAACTCCCACAGAGAGCTGCTGGAGAGCAACTTTGCCCTGGTGGGTGACGATGGCACCAGTAAGGATGCAGTGAGCACCGGGAAGCTGAACCAGGAGAATGAACACATCTACAACCTGTGGTGCTCAGGTCGAGTGTGCTGTGAGGGCATGCTCATCCAGCTTAAGGTATTTACAGTATGTGAGTAAGATTGAGAAAGTGTTTGTGTGAGAAGTAGCTGCTGTTTCAATGTTTTCTCTGGTCTGTTCCAGTTTGTAAAGAGGCAGGACCTGCTGAATGTACTGGCCAGGATGATGAGGCCTGTCTGTGATCAAGTGGTAGGTTCATATGATGACTGTATACATGTACATCACCAGTCACATTGTCACTCACCTAAGCGCTTACAAATACTTTCCTAAAGGTAGACCTTATCGGTTGTCTGACGCTGTCTATTTCTGTCTCTTTCTTTGTAGCAAATCAAAGTTACTCTGAATGATGACGACATGGATACGTTTGTGTTTGCTGTGGGCACCAAAAAGTCCATGTCCCGGATGCAGAAGGAGATGCAGGACTTGGTGAGGGACAGGCCATCACCACTATACTCTCATCCATTCAGCCATCCAGACATTAGTAACTATCTATGAGCCTCAGGCTGTGTGGGTGTACTTCCTCTCTCTACCCCAGCTGCTATTTCAACATCTAAATGCCCAGCTATGAAAAGCCAAGTGCCATTTACTCCTGATGTACTTACCTGTTGCAACCTCCACAACCACTGATTATTATTTGACCCTGCTGGTCATCTATGAACGTTTGAACATCTCGGAGAAAGAACTGGCCTTAATGGCCATGTACTGTTATAATCTCCACCCGGCACAGCCAGAAGGGGACTGGCCACCCCTCAGAGCCTGGTTCCTCTTTCTTTCTTCCCAGGTTTTAGCCTTTCTAGGGAGTTTTTCCTAGCCACCGTTCTTCTACATCTGCATTGCTTGCTGTTTGGGGTTTTAGGCTGGGTTTCTGTTTTGTGACATTGGCTGATGTAAAAAGGGCTTTATAAATACATTTGATTGAGTGTATGTATTGACCTGACTTTGTTTATCTGTCTGTCCCCAGAGTGAGTTCTGCAGTGACAAGCCCAAGTCAGGGGCGAAATACGGCCTTCCTGAGCTCCTGGCCATCCTGACAGAGATGGGTGAGGTCACGGACGGTGTGATGGACAGCAAGGTGAGCATGGGAGGGGACCTCTGTTGTGGCCTACTCACTACAGTGGGGACTTTGTCACTAGGCTATTGCAGTGTTCTCTCACTGTTTGTAGTGGGAGAATATGACACATTGAGTACGGTGTGCTACAATTTGACAGACCCCTTGTTTTGCTTTCCTTCACCCTTCCACTGTCTGTCTTTCAGATGGTTCATTATATCACCAACCATGCTGACAAGATCGAGTCCATCCATTTCTCAGACCAATTTTCTGGTCCAAAAGTTGTGCAAGAGTAAGTGTGCCTGCAAGCAAGTCAGTTTTTCCACAACATGTTAACTATATCACACCAATGTCCTTAAACCACTCCTATCCCTGGTCTTGTATTAAAGCCTCTTTTATGAAATGATCCACAGCCGTTTCTGTTACCTGAAGCTGCCTTCTCAACCCTGTTGTGTTTCAGAGATGGACAGCCTTTAAAGCTGCCTGAGACCAAGAAGACGCTGCTGTTTACATTTAATGGTGAGCCAATTGTCTCCGCTTGAAATGCTTTCCAACACTTGGTATGAAGCCGATTCGCCATATTTGATATGTAGTGACTGAATAAAATGTTAACTAATGTTTTCTTGTGTCTTTGGATGTAGTGCCTGGCATGGGCAACACGTCTCCTAAAGACATGGACACTCTACTACCCCTGATGAACATGGTCATCTACAGCATCGACAAGGTCAAGAAGCTCCGCCTCAACAGAGAGGTGAGAATGGCAGGATCGTTAGACTAGTCTCCTCCTACACCCTCTATCTGGCCTATTGTCAGACGTTTTATTTAATTTTATCTAGTCTTCCTTTCATCCATCACTGCATCTCCTTGCCTACCCTCTATCTCTCTCTGTGTCTGTCCTCCAGGGAAAACAGAAGGCGGATAAGAACCGTGCCCGTGTGGAGGAGAACTTCCTGAAGCAGACCCACAATCAGCGCCAGGAGGCTGCTCAGACCCGGCGGGAGGAGAAGAAAAGGGCTGAGAAGGAGAGGATCATGAGCGAGGAGGATCCTGAGAGACAGCGCCGCCTGGAGGTCAGCTCCACCACAGCCCCCCAGCAGAATAACACCCACTGGAATGCTACACAGCACACTGTTCATCTTGGCCTTCTTTGTACCTCTTGCTCTAACTGTCTCTATGGTATTTCCCCCCTTTCCAGGAGGCTGCTCAACGTCGTGATCAGAAGAAGATTGAGAAGAAGCAGATGAAGATGAAGCAGATAAAAGTCAAAGCCATGTGAGGCCAGACGGCTACAGGGATTCAATCACACAGCTCAGACGGTTTCCACTGCTTCCATCCATCTCTCTCACTTCAGCGTCCAGTTCTGGCTCACAAGCTCACACAGACATTCCCTTCTCCATGGGTGTGTCAAGCTTAGCTGTTTCTGTTCTCATGGAAACACTTTGTCCAATTTTCCTTGGCTGTGAGTGAGCTGCTAGTGACAAGCGAGAGGGACAGAAGAGTTTTGCATATCAAGTCTGTCGCCACAATGACACATGACAGTTTTGACTTTTTCTTCTGCCTAGGTCTTCATTGCTCTTCAAAGCAAGTTGGCTCAATTAGCTTTTTAATTGAATCGACAGGGATTGGGGGTGCACCTCTCGATGGTAAATAAAATGCTCATTTTAAAAGGAATGAAGGCATGTGAGACTTGTTTCATGAATTAAGTTAACACTGTAGATGCTGCAAGACGAGATGCAAAGTATCCTATTTTAATTTATATCTAAGTGACAGTCCTTACAAGCTATGTCTGTCTCTGGTGAATTTCTAAGCAAACATAATAAAATGCACTGGAAGCTATTGAACAATCACCCATTTCTGTCTTCTTTAGAAGAGTTGTGTCTTGCGTTTAGGTGGTTATAAATCAACCAATGGGATGGTAAGACTAGCGCTAATTTTGACCCAAAGATTGTCTGCAGTCTATGGGAGCTGCTGGAGGAGAATGAGTTACGACAGAGAGAGATTGTCTAGGCTGCTGGGTTCAAACTAAACTGTCCTGGTCGGTTCAAAATGTCAAGTCCCTTGTCTCCTATATTCTACAGTAGCCTTTTTTGGAAACCAGTTTCTGCCAGCATGTTGATTCTTACTCCCCAATAAGCATTGTGTAATCTTTATGACCTAGTACTGTAGTTTAACAAAAGCCCACCTAGGAAGGCATGTTGAGGACAATTTAAGGATGTTTCAATGTCACTGAAAAAAACCCATCTGTGTAGTAATACATACAATATTTTCCATGTCTTCCTGCCTGTTCTTGTTTATTTTTTAGCAGAAAAGCTAGTTATTTATAACACCCAGACACACGGATGATCAGCATTGGACAGTATGTGTTACCAATGCAGAGAGCTGAATGGCAGCATCTGATGCCACCTGATAATGTACTGTACTACATCTCAGCCAGGAAGGGTTCCTTGATGTTGTCATTGAGGTGAGTGAAGGTCACGTCCTAGAGGGGAATTGGGCCCACGTAGAACTCATCCAGCTCTGAGAACAAGAGACAGGAATTAGAGATGGCATGCTACAGAGCAGCTTTCAGAGAGTGAGGCTGGTGTGAGTGTGTGATGAGTCAGCAAGTTAGTTACCTTGAACTTGGGCAGGGCCATCTCTGTGTGCATGGACCAGATCCTATGAGTTTGAGGATCCCACGAGTTCAAGGATCCCACAAATCTGGAGAAATATTAAAAGTCAAAGGCTCATGTTACAATACAGGACATGTACAACTATTTCGACATAACAAAAGTAATGTAAAAACATCAACCGGCACACTGAAATGCACTCCATCATTCAGTGCATTCAGAATGTATTCAGACCCTTGACCTTTTACACATTTTGTAACGTTACAGCCTTATTCTAAAATTGATTAAATAAAAATAAATCCTCAATCTACACACGATAATACCCCAGAATGACAAAGTTTTTAGAAATGTTTGCAAATATATTAAAAACAGAAATACCTTATTTACATAAGTATTCAGACCCTTTGCTATGAGACTCGAAATTGAGTTTAGGTGCAGTTTAGGTGTTTCCATTGATCATCCTTGAGATGTTTCTACAACTTGATTGGAGTAAACCTGTGGTAAATGCAATTGATTGGACATGATTTGGAAAGGCACACACCTGTCTAGATAGATAGATAGATAGATAGATAGATAGATAGATAGATAGATACTTTATTGATCCCCCGGGGGGGGAAATTTCATTGTCAAGCAGCTACAACAAAACACAGGGCAGGTGCAAAATGCCACAACGAAAGTACACAAAAGACAGATACACGGTACATGATACATAGAGCGGCAGTATGAAAAAGTATAGAAATACAAGATATCTGGAGTGCAAAAAAAAAGCTATAAAAGACATTGCATAGTATGGGTGGTTGGCTGAATATGTACACTATACATTGGTGGATGTTGGATGGTTAACTATACTATACAGGTCGATGGCAGAGAAATACTTCAGTAGCTAAAAATGCGTATGATATGAGCGAGGGTAATAATAGTTTACTTAATAGACAGACTGGCTAAATGAACAGGTAAGTGAACATTTTGCATGGTTAAATTAGCTGTACAGGTAAGTATACAGTTATATTTACAGATAAGTGACTACTTGCATGGTTACACAAACTGTACAGGTAAATGACAGGAAGAGATACTTTAATAGCTAAATGTGTGTATGATATAATTTGGGGTAATAATAGTAATTCCCTTAAAATACAGTCCTTGGAGCTGCACGTATTGCACATTTGATATACTAAAAGCAATGAGAAAAGGTGCAACTGACAGGATACTAATATGCATTCCTGAGTGAATGCCTACGTAAGTTAGGTCCAAGAATTACTAGCAATATTTCACGTGATATGATATAACAACTGTACATGAGTATGTATATACAGACCTGCATGAATAAATAAATAGGTCCTGAGTGAATGAGTGCTGACGGACCAGAGTTACTCACGGATGGATGCATAATTGTTAAACTAGGTCCTAGCACCTCAACAGTTCCAAATCTATGTTGCCCGACGGCACGGCACCCCGGTGAGGCATTATATAGTCTAATAGCCGCCGGCAGGAAGGACCTCCTGTAGCGCTCTCTGGCACACCGTGGTGGGATCAGTCTGTGACTGAAAGTGCTCCTCTGCGTCATAACCATAGCGTGCAGAGGGTGGGTGACGTTGTCCATGATGGCCAGCAGTTTGACCAGGATCCGTCTCTCCGCCACCTCCTCTAGAGTCCCACAGTTGGTCCCACAGTTGACAGTGCATGTCAGAGCAAAAACCAAGCCATGAGGTCGTAGGATTTGTCTGTAGAGCTCAGAGACCGGATTGTGTCGGGGCACAGATCTGGGGAAAGGTACCAAAAAAGTATGCAGCGTTGAAGGTCCCCGAGAACACAGTGTCCCTCCATCATTCTTAAATGGAAGATGTTTGGAACCACCAAGAGCTGGCTGCCTGGCCAAACTGAGCAATCGGGTGAGAAGGGCCTTTGTCAGGGAGGTGACCAAGAACCCGATGGTCACTCTGACAGAGCTCCAGAGTTCCTCTGTGGAGATGGAGGAACCTTCCAGAAGGACATCCATCTCTGCAGCACTCCACTAATCAGGCCTTTATGATAGTGGCCAGACAGAAGATACTCCTCAGTAAAAGGCACATGACAGCCCACGTGGAGTTTGCCAAAAGGCACCTAAAGACTCTCAGACCATGAGAAACAAGATTCCCTAGTCTGATGAAACCAAGATTGGGAGACTAGGCATGATCGAGGGAAAGATGAACGGAACAAAGTACTGAGTTCCTTGATGACAACCTGCTCCAGAGTGCTCAGGACCTCAGACTGGGGCGAAGGTTCACCTTCCAACAGGACAACGCAGGAGTGGCTTTGGGACAAGTCTCTGAATGTCCTTGAGTGCCCAAACTTGAACCTGATCGAACATCTCTGTAGAGACCTGAAAATAACTGTGCAACGACGCTCCCCATCCAACTTGACAGAGCTTGAGAGGATCTGCAGAGAAGAATCTGAGAAACTCCCCAAATACAGGTGTGCCAAGCTTGTCATACCCAAGAGGACTCAAGGCTGTAATCGCTGCTGAAGGGGGGCAATTTTATCAATTTTAGAAAAAGGCTGGTAATGTAACAAAATGTGGAAAAGTAAAGGGTTCTGAATACTTTCCGAATACACTATCATGTATATTTTGTTGTTAACCCTCTGGATGGCTGGGTCTTGGATGAATTTATAGCTCTTCCATTACAAACTGAAGTCTCGTTGTGTATCCCGCTCTGTCTGGATCCATGCTATAACTGGAAGAGTGAAGTGGTAGATGCAATTTAATTGTTTGTCAGTAATGTTAACTTTTTTTAGCGTCATAGCAGGCACAAGTATACATGATGCTAGCTACATACTCCTTTGAAACAGATGTTTTAGCAAACCTTCTTTGATAAAATGGATCACATCAATGTAACTTCAAATGTCCGTTCTTGTCATGCTAACCTACCTCTGGCATACTGTAAACTTGCAACCCGACTGGTGCTGCTGTCAAAACAATGCCAACGTCACACACTGAGGAATATTGTTTCTGTCTGCTCACACAGGAGTAATATGCTGTTTTGTCAGGGGGTCCTGCAGAAACCCTACTTCTCGCAGCTGGACATAACCCTTGTTACTTGTTCTCAGTTCTAGGCCCTCTCCCATTCTCTCTATACACCAAGTCACTTGGCTCTGTCATATCCTCATAAGGTCTCTCCTATCATTACTATGCAGACGACGCTCAATTAATTTTCTCCTTTCCCCCTTCTGATAACCAGGTGGCGAATCGCATCTCTGCATGCCTGGCAGACATATCAGTCTGGATGTCGGACCACCACATCAAGCTGAACCTGTACAAGATGGAGCTGCTCTTCCTCCCGGGGAAGGACTGCCCGCTCCATGATCTCGCCATCACGGTTGACAACTCCATTGTGTCCTCCTCCCAGAGTTCAAAGAACCTTGGTGTGACATTGGACAACACCCTGTCGTTCTCTGCTAACATCAAAGCTGTGACCCGATCCTGCAAGTTCCTGCTCTACATTCGCAAAGTACAACCCTACTTTACACAGAAAGCTGCACAGGTCCTAATCCAGGCACTTGTCATCTCCCGTCTGGATTACTGCAACTCGCTGTTGGCTGGGCTCCCTGCCTGCGCCATTAAACCCCTACAGCTTATCCAGAACGCTGCAGCCCGTCTGGTGTTCAACCTTCCCAAGTTCTCTCATGTCACCCCGCTCCTCCGCACACTCCACTGGCTTCCAGATGAAGCTCGCATCTACTACAAAACCATGGTGCTTACCTACGGAGCTGTGAGGGGAACGACACCTCCTTACCTCCAGGCTCTGATCAGACCCTACACCCAAACGAGGACACTACGTTCATCCACCTCTGGCCTGCATGCCCCCAATTAAAAAAAACAATAGTACAAAAAAACTTTACAAACACCTGTCTTTTGTCTAAACTAACACCTGACGTATTTCCCTGCTAGAACTGACTTTCCTCACAGCTGCTTGTTTAAAGAAATGAATTTACTGTGATCGAGATGGGGTTGTCCCACTGGCTATCCTAAATTGAATGCACCGATTTGTAAGCCATTTGTGGCCACATGATGGCAGTGTTGTCACTTGATCGTTGCGTAAGATAACTAAGTAGAGTCATGAGGAATATTAAATAACTATATTTTCCGTGTCATTATCAGAGGTGGTAAAAGCACTCAATTGTCATACTTGAGTAAAAGTAAATGTTATACATCAAATTCCTTATATTAAGCACGATTTCATTTTATTTTGACAGCCAGGGGCACACTCCCAACACTCAGACATAATTTACAAACTAAGCATTTGTGTTTGTCTGCCAGATCAGAGGCAGTAGGGATGACCAGGGACGTTCTTTTTTCCTGTACTGTTAAGCATTCAAATTGTAACGAGCACTTTTGGGTGTCAGGGAAAATGTATGGAGTAAAAACTACATTATTTTATTTAGGAATGTAGTGAAGCAAAAGTTGTCAAAAATAGAAATAGTAAAGTACAGATACAAAAAAAAACTACTTAGACAGTACTTTAAAGTATTTTTGCTTAAGTACTTTACACCACTGGTTATTATTCTGTAAATTATATTATCTGAAATGGGTATCTCTAAGGCCACATCTGATAAATGTATCAGCAGATTCGCCGCAAGTAGCTATAAACAAGAGAAGCCACACGAATAGAAAAAGTGTTAATATATTTTTAGTTGGTGACATTTGTATTTTGACTGAGTTGACTGTTCCCTTGTCATTTATTTTCGTGGATCGGGATGGATTGTGAGGAAAGTGCTGACTTCGAATGATGAAATGTATTCGCAAAGACTGATGGAGTGCAGGCGAGGCTTTCAGGTTTGTTACGCGATGGCCGCTCGTTTAACACTATTTTGTTTTAAGGCTTAAACAAAGAATTCGTGAAATATTACGCTTTGTATGGAAACTACGCAGCACCGGGAAAGTACCGACGTCGTTGTAACTGAGCTATTGTGCCCATGGGCAAAAACGGAGTTACCTTTACAGTTGGGTAGTCAGTGTGTTTTCCCCCGTTCGTCCTAGGCCTAGCTTCACTTGAGCGGCGGGTTGGTAGTTTCGGATGAAGCGGGCAATCGGTTTGAAAGAGGCGGGTTCGGTTAGGCGAGTGAAGGACGTTTAGCCAGCTAACTTAGATCGATCTTTGCATCGTTTTATAGAAAGGATGTTTTGAATAACCACTCTCATATTTACGAAACTTAACTAGATAGCCGCCCGGCGAGTTGGGGTTTGAATAGCTGCTGTTAGGTAGTTTACAAGCTAACTTGTTAAGTCAAACTGAGTATGGTAGCAGCTAACGCTAGATACACATGCTAACCTAGTTTAGATATAGTTAGTTAGTCAAGGTGATCCAAAGTATCTACTTAACTAACGTTACAATAAGTTAACGTATGTATCTAAATCATAACTAGCGGATTGAAAATAGTGGAATCCTATCTAAACACAACTAGATAGCTTGTGACGTTGTCATTGTTTTGACAGCAGCACCAGGCTGGAGCGAGTTTAAAGTATGCCAGAGGTAGTTCTTGTCATGCTAACCTAACGTTTGACGGTACATTGATGTGATCTGTTTTATCAAAGCATGTATTTTAATAATAAAATACGATTATGTATCTAGCATCATGTGTGCTTGTTATGACGATAAAAATTATGCTAACGTTACTGACACAACACTTAATTCAGTTGCATCTCCCACTCTTCCAGTTATAGCATGGATCCAGACAGTGAGCCGGATACACAACGAGCTCTCAGTTTGCAATGGAAGAGCTATAAGCTTGTCCAAGACCCAGCCACCCGGAGGGTTAACAACAAAATATACCGATATGATGGAGTGCATTTCAGTGTGCCGGTTGGTATTGTTTTTACATTACTTTTGTTATGTCGGAGTAGGGTTGTTGTACATGTCCTGTATTGTAACATGAGCCTTTGACTTGTCATCTCTCCAGGACTCTGGGTTCCCCCCAGTGGGAGATTTGCGGGACCCTCGACCTCGTAGGATCTGGTCCAGGCACACAGAGATGGCCCTGCCAGTGCCCAAGTTCAAGGTTAGAACCCTAATTACCTTGCTGACTCATCATACACTCACACCAGTCTCATTCTCTCAAATCTGCTCTGTAGCATGGCATCTCTAATTTCCTTCTCTTGTTTCCAAAGCTGGATGAGTTCTATGTGGGTCCCATTCCCCTCAAGGAGGTGACGTTCGCTCGCCTCAATGACAACATCAAGGAACCCTTCCTTGCCGATATGTGCGCCAAGTTTGGAGAAGTGGAGGAGATGGAGATATTGTTTCACCCCAAGACCCGTAAGCACCTGGGCCTGGCCCGCGTGCTCTTCACCAGCACCAGGGGGGCGAAGGACACGGTCAAACACCTGCACAACACCTCCGTCATGGGCAACATCATTCACGCTCAGCTCGACATCAAAGGTATGATATTGATTCATGGCTTAATGTCTGGGGTTTGATTTTATATACATCTATTTTAACTTCTATTGCAATTATTATTGAAGCATAGCGGTGTTTGTTGTCACATTAGTATTTTGCGAAGATATTAGCTACATCCTTTTCTTATGGGTATGTTTTTGTGTATCTGCAGGCCAGCAGAGGCAGAAGTATTATGACCTGATAGTGAGTGGCTCCTACACGCCCCAGACTGTTCCCACAGGAGGCAAGGCCCTGACAGAGCGGTTCCAGCCCCCAGCTCCAACACAACCAGACACGGTACACCCGCTAAGGACTCATCACAACCATCCTACTGACATTTTCATTGAGGATTTACCTTTCTGGTTCATAATTCTTGAGACTCATTATTTTCTACTGTGTAATGTCTTTGACTTTCTCTATCTAATTCCATCTTCTGTTCCTCTCTCTCTCTCTCTCTGTGTAGTCGTCAGATATCAGGCGGAGACTGTCCTCTGAGATCGCTGGCCTGGCTGCGGGCTTGGCTTCAGGGGTGCCAGCTCTCACCCCTGGGAGCACCACCCCCTGCTCTGTGGACACAGGCTTCAGTGAGCAGCGTCTAGACACGACCCCCTCCTCCATGGGCGGGCCCTACACCCCAGGCTCCTCCACGTCCTCGCAGGGAGGAGGAACGCCCTACACCCCTCGCTCTGTCTCACAGGACTCGGGCTACGCTGTTGCCAGGTCAGTATTGGGGTACAAACACCCTGCTTAATAGCTGTTGTTTGTCATTCCAAAAAAGTATATTATATAGTAAATTTTTCTTTATTAGGATAGTAATAATCAATGTGGTAACTTGTGTTTAATATGAATCCTCTATGAATCCTCTTTCTCCTTGTGTTTCTTAGACAAGTTGGATACAGCGCTGGCCCATTGACCAGTGGCTACCCTCCCCAGGACATGCTTCCCTCCTCCTCCTGTTCCTCCTCTGCCGTCTCCTCCTCAGTCGGGGCATACAAAGCTCCCCGCTACCCAGAGGAGCCCCATGCACCTCCTCAAGACCCCTACCAAAGGTGTCGCCCCACGTACCCCCCTACCGGCCCTTTCCGTCCTAATGAGCCCCCGCTCTACCCCACATACCCTAACGCTGGAGGGGCTGGACAGCACATGGCACACCACCCTGCGATGCCTCCCCCACCTCCTGCTCCCCAGTACGAGCAGCCCCCTCTGGTAGACCGGGACAGAGAGCGGGACAGGGACTCAGGAGGGCGGTACAGTTCCGGTGGGATCGGCTCTAGAAGGTCATCTTACCAGGAGGCCAACTCTTCCTCCAAGTATTCCCACCACTCGCATCACTCAGAGAGGGAGAGGGGCTACAGACGGGACAGCCTGGGCTCCAGAGAACACGGCAGACACCGTAACCACCACTCACACAATCACAGCAGCAGCAGCAGTAGTAGCAGCAGCCGGCGACGGAGCAGCCACGACCGAGACAGCAGGGAGAGGGACAGAGACAGCGACTACTCCAACAGCTCCGACCCCAGATTCAACTCCAACTCCCACCGCTCTTCCTCCAACAGCCTGTCCCCGCCTCCGTCCGCCTACCCCTCCTACTCCACCTCCAAAGACCAACCTCCTCCCCATGACCCCTCTGTCTCCTCCCGCCTGGAGCCCTCAGTGTACCGTGCCCAGCCTAGTGGTGCTGGTTCTGGAGAGAGGGGGTCTGGTTCTGACAACAAGGACCCCCGATCCCACCACACCCCTCTGCCGCCCCCTCCACCACCTCCCCTCCCTCCTGCCTCTGTGATAGCAGCGGCTGTAGCCGAGACACTCTGCGCCCTTGACTTTGGCCTAGAGAGCCCAGTCAGAGAGGAGATGTGGACCAAGCCAAAACGTCGGCCCACCACCCCACCTCCCCCTCCTCAACATCCCTCCACCCCTCCCTCTTCTCCACCCCACTCCTCCATCGCTTCCTCCTCCACTTCACCCTCCTCCACCTCCCTCCCTCACCATCTCCCCTCCTCCTCCACCTCCCTCTCCCCACCCCCCCAGCGAGACTCATCCTCCCCAGAGCCAGATTCCACCAATGAGAGCCTGCCATTTGTCTACCACAGCAGCAGCTTAGACTCTCGTATTGAGATGCTCCTGAAGGAGCAGAAAGCCAAGTTCTCCTTCCTGGCCTCCGATGAAGACGAGGAGGAGGACAGGAAGGAAGAAAGGCAGAGAGAGAAGGCAGCAGTGGCAGCAGCAGGAGAGGGAGGAGGAGGAGCAGCAGGGGAGGGCAGGAGCAATAAGCAGAGGGAGCAGGATGGGGAGAAAGCCAGGCGGAGGAGACCAGGAGGAGATGGTGGAGGCCAGCAGAGGAGGAAAGGAGAGAGGGATAGAGACGGCCGCAGAGGGAGGAAGCAGAGAACTGGGGGAGAGGGGAGGAAGAGTCCCACTGTAGTTGCACCAGCTGCCCCCTCCTCCTCATCCTCTCCCCACATCCCCACTACAGATGACCATACTAGTCTCCATAGAACAGGACCTCTGCAGGAGGAGACATCCCAACCTGAGCCTATTGATCCAAGGGCCAGACAAGGTGCACACACCCCCCCCTACAACGGACAGAGTCAGGTAAGACCATCTTACTCTGCTAATGGAAATATTGTAGGAATCAGATTGTATTGAAACTTTGGTGTATTGTTAGCAGGGTTTGTCAGTTGATGCAAAAGTGTGGGAAATCGTGAGTTATTTCCTTCCTGCAGTCATCCCCTCATTCCTCTGGGGAAGACATGGAGATCTCCGACGAGGATGAAGAACACACCATTACAGCAGTGACCACCCACCACGCCACTCCTTCCTCTGTCTCTTCCCCATCTTCATCCCAGGCCCCCCTGCCCTCCCAGACAGACCCCTCTGCCTCCCCCTCTGACCCCACACAGCACTTTGGCACGTCCATGCCTGCTCCACCCATTCCCTCTTACCCCGCTCACCTCCCTCCCCCGGGCTTTTCTCTGCAGCCCCCTCCACCCCCCTGCATCCCCCCACCGCTGGCCCACATGGAGCTGCACCCCGAGTACCCTCCTCCTATGCCCCCACACATGTATGACTATGCCAGCAGTATGGAGCTGATGAACCAATACAGTGGCGGAGCCCCCATGTCCTTCCAGATGCAGACCCAGATGCTGAGTCGGCTGCACCAACTGAGGATGTCCTCCTCTAATGGCACCGCTGCCCCCGGCGACGCCCCCCCTTCAGACTACTACCACTCCATGCCCCCTCCCCCACACCCCCACCACCCCTACATGGACCAAGAGGGGGGTGGCTACGACCAGGACCACCACTACATGCCCCCCCACATGCCCTACGCCTACCCTGGCCCCTCTCAGATGCCCCACCACCACGACATCCCCCCTCCACACACAGGCTGGCCCCCGCATGTCTTACCCGAACACTACGCGTACCACACCCCACCACCCTATGGGATTATGCCTCCTGTGGAGGGAGAGGCCCAGTACGGTGCGGAGGGGGACCCCCAAATGCCCCTGCTAACAGAGAACCCCCACGAGGCCACAGTGCAGCTTGTGCTGGCCACCCTCATCCAGGAGATGAAGAGCATCATGCAGAGGGACCTCAACCGAAAGATGGTGGAGAACATCGCCTTTGGAACCTTCGATGAGTGGTGGGAGCGCAAGGAGACCAAAGCCAAGGTAAGAGAGTGGAACAACATGTTCCGAAAGCACAGACAGGGCCCTATACACGTACCTGGTTTGAGGGGTTAGTGAGTTAACTTTGGGCAACCTGGGATAACTGGTACCATGAAAGTGGCTCATCCTTTAGCTTTGTACATTTATATGGCAACGAATCCTTCAGAACTAACCTGCAGGCTAACTCGGGGCTAACTCCGTTTATCCTGAATGAAGTGTGTGAGCCGTGAGTTGAGGACCAAATAAATCAGATTCTCTCCCTCTCGTAAAGATTGCATCATCATCCCCTTCATTTTATTAATCAAATATTTTTTTGTGTGTTAAACATAAATGTTAAAATACCTATCGCATTTCACATTTAGTAATGAAAGAATGCATTTGAAACTTGACGCACAGTAAAACTTTTGTATCAATAGGAGTGGGGAAAAAAGGTGCTTGTGCATTGATAAGTACACCAAAGATGGCATTAACACTGTAGCCTGCTGAATTTGCAAGATAATTTGTCTTTCAATTTGATTTCGGGACAAATGAAAATATGGCACTTACTCACCCATGGATTGATGTTTCAGCATTGTCTCAATGAAGAGTTTGGCATTCGATTAGCCATGTGAGACATGCACGCGCAGTTACAAGCCTGCTAGAATTAGCGGCAGGTGGACAAGCAATATCCACCGTCGTAGTACAGATGAAGTCAGCTGGAATGTGAAGCTAACTGAAGCTGACTAGCTTTAGAAAACCCTGAGATGATCTAGCTTGTATACCCATCTGGTGAATTTAAATTGATTTCCGATTTCTATTTTTCACTCTAGTTTTTCAAGTCATACATGGTTTTCTTGTTATTGTTTTTAAAATATTCCATGATATGATTTGCTGTGATGCCCATTTGCCTTTGTAAACCCACATCTGTCCTCCCTCCCCAGCCGTTCCAGACCATGGTTCGGGGTGTGGCTGCAGTAAGGGACGAGGACAAGAAGGAAGAGAACAAGGTCAGCAGCAAGCCCCGGGAGCCCCTCATGTCTCTGGTGGACTGGGCCAAGAGTGGAGGAATGGAAGGCTTCTCACTGAGAGGGGCGCTACGACTACCCTCATTCAAGGTAAACAAGTACACAAAGGCAGCAGTTGGAACATACATTTTTGTACTGTGCATTGGAAATAGAGATGGATTAGTACTGTACACGTATAGAAATTACACTAATACATGTTCATGAATAGACATTCATCCAATAAATCCGTCCATTCACTTATGGATTTTTTTCCACCATAATATACCATACTGTGTATTGTGTCCAGGTGAAGAGGAAAGAACCTCAGGAGCTAACAGAGGTAGGAGAGATGAAGAGACCCAAGACACCGCCAGAGGATGACGACGAAGGTGAGCTTTTCATCCATTACCCTCTCCTTTGGGAATCCCTTTGGGGATATGTCACCCACCATCTTTGTGTTTCCTATGTTGGCTCACCATCTCTCTCCTTCTCCAGACTCCTACCTTGACAAGGGTCTAGAGGGTGGAATGGCAGATGGGGAGGGCCACAGGGCTGAGAGGGACAGCAGGCAGAGGAAGAAGAAGACGACGAGAAGTCGGAAACCTTGGGACCTAGACAGCGAAGGAGAGGAGACGTCTGACGGTTCTTCTTCAGATAAGG
The DNA here is from genome assembly GCA_023634145.1 of Thymallus thymallus. Taxonomy (NCBI): domain Eukaryota; kingdom Metazoa; phylum Chordata; class Actinopteri; order Salmoniformes; family Salmonidae; genus Thymallus; species Thymallus thymallus. The sequence goes on from CM042398.1 coordinate 14,918,802, forward strand.
TGTGTGTTCAAGGGATAATTTAGCATGAAAATAGTGTTTCTCCACATATTAAAGTTAACCTGATCTGAAAAATGTAAGATATGTCTACAGAAACAATAATGCATGATTCTTCTAATCAGTTGATGATTCATACTGGCAGTGTTGTTGTATTTCCCCATAGTGCTGGCTAGATGGCAGCATTTCACTGTATGCCTCTGTACTCTGCTGTACTTTGGCTTCATTGACTTGAATTGAACCTGAGAGACACTTGTTTATTATTATTGCGAACTGTGTCCTTCTGTTCCTCTCTCTGTAGGAGGATGAGGAGGAGGAAAGTGACAAGGAGTCTGAAGGTAACTCTAGCATTCTTCACGTTATCCTTATTGTAAGGCCAATGTGCCCCCCCCAAAGGCTTTCTTGTCTACCTTTTCCATCTTATCATCTCTCACTTCATCTCTAATTTATTTCTTCAGATGAGGCCTTGAGTGTGGACAGTGATGATGAGAGCCTCTCCTCATCCACAGAGAGTTCTTCCTCCTCAACATCCTCCTCTTCCTCTGAAGATGAGGATGATGAGGAAGGACGGCAGGCCGGGAGTGGACTGGACACCATGGATGAGTCTACAATGGACAGCACAGCTCTGGTCACAGAGAAGGAGGATAACCGGTACGTTTTGAACAGTGTTTTTGAAAATACTTGCATATACCTGTACATAAGTATCCAAAATGCTTTATATACGTACAGTGGGGAGAACAAGTATTTGATACACTGCCGATTTTGCAGGTTTTCCTACTTACAAAGCATGTAGAGGTCTGTAATTTGTATCATAGGTACACTTCAACTGTGAGAGATGGAATCTAAAACAAAAATCCAGAAAATCACATTGTATGATTTTTTAATAATTAATTTGCATTTTATTGCATGACATAAGTATTTGATCACCTACCAACCAGTAAGAATTCCGGCTCTCACAGACCTGTTAGTTTTTCTTTAAGAAGCCCTCCTGTTCTCCACTCATTACCTGTATTAACTGCACCTGTTTGAACTCGTTACCTGTATAAAAGACACCTGTCAATCAAACAGACTCCAACCTCTCCACAATGGCCAAGACCAGAGAGCTGTGTAAGGACATCAGGGATAAAATTGTAGACCTGCACAAGGCTGGGATGGGCTACAGGACAATAGGCAAGCAGCTTGGTGAGAAAGCAACAACTGTTGGCGCAATTATTAGAAAATGGAAGAAGTTCAAGATGACGGTCAATCTCCCTCGGTCTGGGGCACCATGCAAGATCTCACCTCGTGGGGCATCAATGATCATGAGGAAGGTGAGGGATCAGCCCAGAACTACACGGCAGGACCTGGTCAATGACCTGAAGAGAGCTGGGACCACAGTCTCAAAGAAAACCATTAGTAACACACTACGCCGTCATGGATTAAAATCCTGCAGCGCACGCAAGGTCCCCCTGCTCAAGCCAGCGCATGTCCAGGCCCGTCTGAAGTTTGCCAATGACCATCTGGATGATCCAGAGGAGGAATGGGAGAAGGTCATGTGGTCTGATGAGACAAAAATAGAGCTTTTTGGTCTAAACTCCACTTGCCGTGTTTGGAGGAAGAAGAAGGATGAGTACAACCCCAAGAACACCATCCCAACCGTGAAGCATGGAGGTGGAAACATCATTCTTTGGGGATGCTTTTCTGCAAAGGGGACAGGACGACTGCACCGTATTGAGGGGAGGATGGATGGGGCCAAGTATCGCGAGATCTTGGCCAACAACCTCCTTCCCTCAGTAAGAGCATTGAAGATGGGTCGTGGCTGGGTCTTCCAGCATGACAACGACCCGAAACACACAGCCAGGGCAACTAAGGAGTGGCTCCATAAGAAGCATCTCAAGGTCCTGGAGTGGCCTAGCCAGTCTCCAGACCTGAACCCAATAGAAAATCTTTGGAGGGAGCTGAAAGTCCGTATTGTCCAGCGAAAGCCCCGAAACCTGAAGGATCTGGATGGAGGAGTGGGCCAAAATCCCTGCTGCAGTGTGTGCAAACCTGGTCAAGAACTACAGGAAACGTATGATCTCTGTAATTGCAAACAATGGTTTCTGTACCAAATATTAAGTTCTGCTTTTCTGATGTATCAAATACTTATGTCATGCAATAAAATGCAAATTAATTACTTAAAAATCAAAAATCAATGTGATTTTCTGGATGTTTGTTTTAGATTCAGTCACTCACAGTTGAAGAGTACCTATGATAAAAATGACAGACTTCTACATGCTTTGTAAGTGGGAAAACCTGCAAAATTGGCAGTGTATCAAATACTTGTTCTCCCCACTGTATATTACCTATGGAAGTATCTTTATTGCAACTTGATTTGTTGCTCAAATGTGTCTGTGGGTTGATACTGACCATTCCACATGTTGTGCTCTCCAGAGAAAAGTCTGCAGCTGCTGTTTCAAAGGCACCGCTCAGTGCGGAGATCAAAGCAGGTTAGTCACACATTTAGTTGGTCTGTTATGGATGTTCATTTCCATGCCAACATTGTTTGTATTTATAATAAAAATATGTGCCCATCTCTCAGAAATTGCTGCCAGCAAGAAAGATTCATCAACACCCATCTCAAACGCTCGTCCTCCAGCCCCCCGCCCCTCCTCCCCCATTGTCATTGTACCTCCTCTCAAGAAGCGAAGGAAGACCGTCTCGTTCTCTACCGGGGAGAGTGACTACAAACCCCACCTGTCAACGGTCCCCTTGTCCCCACCTCCCTCCACTGCCTCTCCTCTCTTCTCCCCCATCAAATCTCACCTTCCAGACTCCATCCTCATCGCCTCCACACCTGGAACCACCCCCTCCAAGACTCTCTCACTCCTCCCCTTTGCCTCCAAACCAGGAGAAGGCAACGCCCTCTCTCCCTCCCCTGTTCTCACTGTGCCCTCGCCTGTGCGCCCAGAAGACTTCAAAAAGAGCCCTGTCCCTCTGTTGTCCCCACCAATCACCCCCACCAAGTCCCCCAACAAACGGGGGGCCACCCCCAAATCCCTCGCCCCCACTCCAGTGTGGGTGTGTCGCACCGTGCAGAACCTCCCCCTGGACCACGCCTCCATGGTCAAGATGGCCTTCGAGGAGGCCCCGCCCCCAGTCACAAAGGGCCGAGGCAGGGGACGCCCCAGGACTGTCAGCATGTCAACCCCCACCCCTCCCCCCTCCTACCACAGCCTCAGAGAGGAGGAGGAGGAGGAGAGACTGCAGAGGCTGAGACTCAGGGAGCAGCTGGGAGCATCCAGCTTGCTACATCTGGGCTCGGCCCCCACGGCTGACCTGGCTGTCCTGGCTGATGTGGCTCTGAAGCTGGACCCAGACGCTGGAGACTCAGAGGAAACGGAGACGTCAGACGAGGCAGAGGAGCAGAAGATGGAGGAGGAAATGCTCCTCTCTCCCAAAGCCCTCCCCCTGGTTATGGACCCACAGGGTCTGTCTGCCCTGCAGGAGCACAACTATTCCAAAGCCCCCTTCCACCTCACCCCCACCCAAAAGAGGAGTGTCTCCAAACAGGAGCCTGGGGTGCTCCTCCCTGCAGACCTCAACCATCACGCCATCTCTGGGGTGCTGGAGGCCCCTGAGGAGGTCATAGGGGAACCCCTGCCCTCTAGGGACAGACACCAGGCTGAGTATCTGTCTGGCATGGGGCTGCTCTGTGAGGATGGAGACATGGCCAAGGCCACTGTGCTGGCACCTCTCACCCCATCATCCAAGAGGAAGGGAATGGCAGCGAGGGGGCGCGAACTGGAGGAGTTGGGGAAAGGGAAGAACAGGAAGAGGAGGAGGAAAGACAAGGAAAACCTGGAGTTACAGCAAACAAAAAAGCAGAAGGAACATCAGACCAAGAAACAGAAGAAGAGGAAACTAGAGGTGTGTGAAACGTTTTGTGGGTTTATGCTTGTGTCAAGTGTCACAACTAAGAAGTGTTGAGCATGACACGTCAACTACATGTACGTCTAGGGTATTGCTCAAACACAGCTTGCATTTACTGTAACTTTGTCATCTTAAAATGACATGCAAAGCAACTTTGTCTTTCCTCAATTGCACAAGGTTTCACAGCTTGACATTTACATGGTCAAATTGTCATGTAAATAATATATTAATAATGTCAAAACAATTACTGGTAAATTACTGTCTAATCTAGAAAGTCCCATCCTATGGCCTGTATTTAAGCACCCATATGTGCCTGTTACAGGCTGATCTTAGTTCCTGTGTTATCCCCCCTCTCCCCTCTCTCCCTGGTTCCTGTCAGGAGGTGGACCTGGAGGAGGATGTGGACGTGGAGCAACTGGAACCGGGTGAGCTGTCTAACACGGAGGACGAAAACGAGGAAGAGGAGTGGGACGATGTGAGGAAGAGCGAGCGCCTCTTCCTCCAGGAGGCCGGGCTGACGTCGTCGCAGCGTTGGCCCAAGCCCATCCCAGCCCCGGAGCCCATCACGTTTGACCAGCGCAGCGAGTTTGAGCAGATGACAATCCTGTATGACATCTGGAACTCTGGCCTAGATGTGGAGGACATGACGCTGCTGAAGACCACCTACGAGAAGCTGCTGCAGGACGACCACAGCACCGACTGGCTCAACGACACACACTGGGTCCACCACACTGATATCCTTTACTGCTGGGACGACTGGCAGGCCAGGGGGTTTGGAACGAGGGTTAGAAGCCCTGTTTGTGGGTTAGGATCTTCTATGTGTTGATGCCTCTTATGAATAGTTGAGCCGGTATGTGGAAGTCAGTGGAGGCTTTTGAGGGGAGGTCGGCTCATAATAATGGGTGGAACGGAGCAAATAGAATACCATTTGATACCATTCCGCTCCAGCCATTACCATGAGCCCATCCTCCCCAATTAAGGTGCCACCAACTTCCTGTGGTGGAAGTAGATGAAATGGTGGGTAATGATGAATGTGTATTTAGATGGACTGGTGTGTGTTCAACATGAACTGTTGTTAGCCTTAACGTGTGGCCTTCACTTACCAACATCCCCAACCCGCGGCGTAAGAAGAAGAATGCAGACGGCCAGCTGCGGGAGCATGTCACGGGCTGTGCCAGGAGCGAGGGCTACTACGCCATCAGCAGGAAGGAGAAGGATGTCTACCTGGATCTGGAACTGCCTGAGCAGGCTCTACTGGAGGCTGCCGACTATGACGCCTCGGTACGCACACCTCACTTTACCATCTCTCCTTTTTATACTATATATGGTCTCTGGCTTTTCATACAATGGTATCATGTTGTTGCCTTTCATAGGTTCTGAGGTCATAGGTTTTGTTCCAATAAGATTGATCACCTTCCGTCATTGAATACAGGGAAGTTGGTGAATTCATTAGTGTATTTCTTATTTTATTTTATTTCAGGAAGTCCTGCAGAGTTTGTAAGGCAGAAGTATTCAACAGCTTTGCTGCTTCTGCTTGTGGCAATGAAAATGAACTCTCAACCCCAGATTAACTATTTTATTGGGCATTTGGGTTATAGTGCCTCTGGCTCAGTAGTATTTAGCTCAAGGCCATGTGATAGTGTGTGTGTCAGTGACCCCATTTAACCCTCCTCCTGCCCTCCCCTTCAGGGCTCAAACCGGCTGCTGTCAGAGAGACGGTCGGAGCAGCGCCGCCTCCTCAGTGCCATAGGCATCCCTGCAGTCATGGACTCTGACCTGCTCAAACTCAACCAGCTCAAGGTACACAACAGCAGCCTGGACCGGACATGTGTACCACTGACATTATGTAACTGCTGTGTTGTCGCTGGTCTACAACCACCATGTCATTTCCCATGGGTTTCATTCTGAGAACTTCAGTATTGTGTAATGAAGACTTTTTTTAAACCCATGCCAGTGTGTTGATAATTAGAGTTTGATCCAGGACTATAGTGAAATTTAGAGGAAAGGCTGATATTGCATTCATTCCGGTTGTCTAGACAAAGCTTGATGATGAGTTGTTTATTTGAATCAGTTGTGGGGGGGGGCAGGACAGTTTGGAAAACCCTGGTCTAGCGAGTAACTAAAGAATTATTGTAACACTATGGAACTAACTCTTACTTCCTTCCTGCCTCAGTTCCGTAAGAAGAAGCTTCGATTTGGCCGCAGTAGGATCCATGAATGGGGCTTGTTCACCATGGAACCCATTGCTGCTGACGAGATGGTCATTGAGTATGTGGGCCAGAACATCAGACAGGTACTGGTCATTGTACTGCTTTAGTAGTGTATGTATTGTGTAGGGCCATATTGTAGTCTGTACTTCATTCATCCATAGTGTGGTATCATAGCATTAGCAATATACACATGACAAACATCAGTGTTTTGTCTTTCCTGGGTGTTCAGCTGGCATCATTGTTTGACCGTGTTTGTGCCTGTTTCTTTGCCAGATGGTGGCTGACAACAGAGAGAAGCGTTATGCCCAGCAGGGCATCGGGAGCAGCTACCTGTTCAGAGTGGACCACGACACCATCATCGATGCCACCAAGTTAGGCAACCTGGCACGCTTCATCAACCACTGCTGCACTGTGAGTCAGCCCACACCTACACAAGCAAAACAATACAGGTTATAACAATGGAGTGACGCAACGGGAATTTTCATCAATACACACATTTCCATCATAGTTATTTAGTGACTCTGATACACACACAATGCTCACAGTAACATTGACTGGTAAGATCCCCTCTTAAGTCGTTTCCCATATCTGGTCTCCTTCCTCTTCCTCCCCCAGCCTAACTGCTACGCGAAGGTGATCACAATAGAATCCCAGAAGAAGATTGTGATCTACTCCAAGCAGGCCATTGGCATGAATGAAGAGATTACCTACGACTACAAGTTCCCTCTAGAGGAAAACAAGATTCCCTGTCTGTGTGGAACAGAGAACTGCCGCGGGACGCTCAACTAGAGCCCACAGCAATGACCACTCTCACACTGAGGGGTGGCATTACCCCGTTTCAGTCCCTCTTGTCCCCCCTCCACAGCCCCCGACTATAACCAAGAACAAAGCCATGGTTTCAACACACCCACCACCAACAGCCCTACTCCTGACCCCAAATCCCACCTGCTCCTGCAGGCTGTCAAACAGTTGTCTGTACCATATCCAGGAAACAGAGACACACAACGTTTGCACTGTTCACACACTTTAATTCACCTGGGGTTATGGTTTATTTTCTTAGGGGTTGTGAGGCCCTCCCTTTCAGGTGTGTTCCTCTCCTTCACCCCAAACCCCTGAAATGCAGCATTAGTCTCCGCTGTAACTTAGGATCACAAAAACAGAAGGTTTTTTTTCCCTGCCAACAGCCTTTTCTTAGAATAGAGAAGAAAACCCTAGCCTATCAACGCTGGTTTTGAGTGTCTTGTGTCCGCCTCTGCACAAATCAGGAAGCTCCCGCTAACCTCACCCCTCTCTGGTCACACCGATCCACACACAGACGCACAGGATTTACAAACATATTCCGCTCGTTTGCAGCACAGTTTTAGTTGCACAAACTGATCCATTGGGATTTCAGTTATGCAAGATTTCCAAAAATGAAGATTGAGCTTTGTCATTTTATGGTAGTGAATATTCGTATTATTACTATTCTTTTTCTGATTTAGTTGTGTGAACTTCAGCGTTCCCACCACCGTCCTCTGTGGCTTGTGATTTACCAGCCCCTTTAATCTCTAGTACACACCTCACTCCCCCTACCACAACCCCTCCTGAGTGCGTGACTCTCCCCTCGCACCAGTTTGTGTTTGGATGAGAGACCATAGACTTTTAAATTAGTTTTTCACTATGCTACATAAGGGCAAATCATTTTTTGCAGATCAAATAGTGTGTGGCGTTACGTCAAGTCAGTTTATCTTAAAAGTCTAAGATGGCTGCTGATAGTCTGCAGGTTTAGCGCAATTAGGACTTGTTTGTTTGTTATACGTTTCCCTCGCCCAATTGTGATGTGTCCCTCCTTATGTTAGGAAGCGGAGAAGGGGCCTGATCCGTGTGTGTGTGTGTGAGAGAGAATGTATGCTTATGCGAGTACATTTTTAATCCTGTCATGTGAATGTGCTCGCACTGTCAATTTGTGCTTTTGAACAACCTGCGAATATCAGGCTGTCTGTGCCGTTTGTATAACATGGTCAAGGCACACTGTCAGAAACTGTTTCTATGAAATCTCTATTATTTGGCAAACCATTAGACAAATCTGTTTACAAACATAACTCTGCCCCATTGACCATTGGCCCCTATACAAGTGTTGAGGTCTGTGTATGTTGGACTTTGACAAGGGTGAACATATCTGTGTAGATCTGGTAAATCTAGTTTCTAGTTAAGTCAATCTTGAGTTAAGACAAGCTTTTATTTTTGCATTTATTAAATGCATTGGCCTACAACTATTTTTAAGATGTATAATAAGATATATATTTAGGCGTGTTGATCTTCTATATAATCAGTTACTCTCTCTCTCATAGGAAATGATGGGCTAGCGTGGAGCTACACCCCAGACCGTCTCTGTGGGGTATCCGTGTGTGTCTTGGCCTAATATGTAGATGAGCCTTCAGATCAATCTGTTTTCTATGCGAATCGGAACAGGTGGGGGTCATTTTTCACTGTCATCCGTGCTCTCTCAATTCAAGCAGTCGCTGTCCCAAGTTTTAATCTTTGATTTTGATGTTTTAAGTGTCACAAGGCCCCTCCGTGCTCTGTTCCTTCCACAGCAGAAAAGTCCTCTATATTTCTTGTTGCAACGGGCGCTTTTCAGTACAAACCAACCCTCTAACTTTAAAATAAAAAGATGGAAAAAAAAGTTAAGACAAATGTACATATTGTAGAGGTGTTTGTTTCTCGTAGAAACACACTGGTTCCAATCTGTAAATACATTGTTCCTTTCCTACTTCCCATGAGGAAAACTGTACATACCTTCCATTCAGTTGTTTTTCCTTTTTAATTTGATTTATTTTAATATTATTTGCAATATTTCTCTTTTATTAATGCGTTGGACACTTTTATTAATGGTGCATTAAAATATTTTTTAAAAAAAGTGAAAGCTTTGTTTTAGTTTACTTTTTATAATGCCTTGGTTGAGTGTCTTGCCTTTCCCCAAGCCCCTGGGTTGTCTATAGAGTGTGTTGGTGAATTCACTCCGGCTATCTACTGCTACTTCAGAACACTCGTCCAAGTCTGCCAGAGTGCAGAATAACCGAGGAATTTACGAAAGCACAAACACTGTTTAATGTGTCAGTAAAGCACATTTAGTCACCAACGCCCTAGGTAACATGAAAATAGCCTAACGAACACTGAGATAAGATTGTCTGACAGTGCATGTTAAGACTCTTTCAGGCTATTAAAATATACATGTTAGGATGCGGCAGCGTTAGAAAATAAACAAATTAGGGGGGGGCACCAAACCATAGTAGAATAATATCCAGAAAGGGTCGTCAAACCACTGACAATTACAGGATGGCTGATCCTGGCTGGGTAGCTGTTACAAAGGGATTTTGTAATACTTTTTGTCTTCTCCTATCCTGTGTGGTACTATACTGTATGTCATCAGAGTGAGTGTGCATAGTGGAACGCACACAATGGCGTACAGGAACTTGCAGGCTTGCCAGAAACGTCAAGAAGGTCAAGTCAAGCTCCACCTGAAAAACTGTATATTTGTAAACAACAGCTGGTGCATGAAATCTAATATTAAGGAAGTCTCAAGATTTTGCTCGCCTGAGGTAGAGTATCTCATGATAAGCTGTAGACCACACTATTTACAGAGAGAGTTTTAATCTATATTTTTCATAGCTGTCTATTTACCACCACAAACCGATGCTGGTACTGACCACACTCAATGAGCTGTATAAGGCCATAAGCAAACAGGAAAATGCTCATCCAGAGGCAGCACTCCTAGTTGCTGGGGACTTTAATGCGGGGAAATAACAACCTTAAATCAATTTTACCTCATTTCTACATGCATGATAAATGTGGAACCAGAGGGAAAAAAACTCTAGACCACCTTTACTCCACACACAGAGACGCGTACAAAGCTCTCCCTGGCCCTCCATTTGGCAAATCTGACCATAATTCCATCCTCCTGATTCTTGCTCACAAGCAAAAACTAAAGCAGGAAGCACCAGTAACTCGGTCAATAAAGAAGAAGTGGTCAGATGACGCAGATGCTAAGCTACAGGACTGTTTTGCTAGCACAGACTGGAATATGTTCTTGGATTCTTCCGATGGAATTGAAGAGTACACCACATCAGTCACTGGCTTCATCAGTATGTGCATCAATGATGTCGTCCCCACAGTGATTGTATGTACATACCCCAACCAGAAGCCATGGATTACAGGCAACATCCACACTGAACTAAAAGATTGAGCTGCAGCTTTCAAGGAGCGGGACTCTAACCCTGAGGCTTATAAGAAATCCCGCTATGCCCTCTGACGAACCATCAAACAGGCAAAGCGTCAATATAGGACTAAGATTGAATCGTACTACACCGGTTCCGACGCTCGTCGGATGTGGCAGGGCTTGCAAACTATTACAGACTACAAAGGGAAGCACAGCCGCAAGCTGCCCAGTGACACAAGCCTACCAGACAAGCTATATTACTTCTATGCTCGCTTTGAGGCAAGCAACACTGAAGCATGCATGAGAGCATCAGCTGTTCCGGGCGACTGTGTGATCATGCTCTCCGTAGCCGATGTGAGTAAGACCTTTAAACAGGTCAACATTCGCAAGGCCGCAGAGCCAGACAGATTACCAGGACGGGTACTCCGAGCATGCGCTGACCAACTGGCAAGTGTCTTCACTGACATTTTCAACCTGTCCCTGACTGAGTCTGTAATACCAACATGTTTCAAGCTGACCACCATAGTCTCTGTGCCTAAACGACTACAGACCCGTAGCACTCACGTCTGTAGCATTGAAGTGCTTTGAAAGGCTGGTAATGGCTCACATCAACACCATTATCCCAGAAACCCTAGACCCACTCCAATTTGCATACCACACTAACAGATCCACAGATGATGCAATCTCTATTGCACTCCACACTGCCCTTTCCCACCTGGACAAAAGGAACACCTACATGAGAATGCTATTCATTGACTACAGCTCTGCGTTCAACACCATAGTGCCCTCAAAGCTCATCATTAAGCTAAGGACCCTGGGACTTAACACCTCCCTTTGCAACTGGATCCTTGACTTCCTGACAAACATTAGTGGGCACATATTTGATTTGAAGTTCAGAACGGGTATTATGAGGCTGTTGTTTAACCAGTAATTACTGTTTGATTTAGTGCTGTGAGTAACATGCTCTCATTTTAACCTGGCAATGGCAATGTTTTTCGGTCTGTAGCTGAGACTATAGGTAACTTGTCTGTGAATCATGTGACTGTCTGGAAATTTGCAAGGAATGGAATTACAATACAGTGTGTGTGTCACTTTCCATGTAGGCCTACGCTAGTACAATTGCTGTAGTACAATATGTTGTCCATTCAAAGGTTGCTGTGTGCATGACATCAATTACAGGGCATGTTCAATAAGGCCATTATTGCAACAGCAATTTTGATTTTATTTATTTATTTATTTCACCTTTATTTAACCAGGTAGGTCAGTTGAGAACAAGTTCTCATTTACAACTGCAACCTGGCCAAGACAAAGCAAAGCAGTGCGACAAAAAAACAACACAGAGTTACACATGGGAAATAAACAAACGTACAGTCAATAACACAATAGAAAATCTATATACAGAGTGCAAATGTAGTGCAAAATGCATTAAGGTTAGGAAGGTAGGACAATAAATAGGCCATAGTGGCGAAATTAATTACAGATTAGCATTAACACTGATATGAAGGATGTGCAAATGATGATGTGCAAATAGAGATACTGGAGTGCAAAATGAGCGGAAGTTAAAAAAATAAATATGGGGATGAGGTAGTAGGATGGGCTATTTACAGAAGGGCTACAGTCTTATGAAAAAGTTTGGGCACCCCTCTGAGGTTGCATAATAATTTACTCTGTCGTCACAGAAAATGATCACAGTGGCATGCCATTCATTTTCTAATAAAAGCTGAGTACTGTGGTATTGTCCAGACAAAGATTTTTAGTGTAGCAATATTAAGTTGTGAAAAATAGGCTATTCAAAAATTTGGCCACCCTTGTCATTCTGTTGATTTGAATACCTGTAACTACTTAGCACTGATTAATTGGAACACACAATTGGTTTGGTGAGCATCCAATCATGAGAAAAGGTATTTAAGGTGGCCAATTGCAAGTTGTTGTTCTCTTTGACTCTCCTCTGAAGAGTGGCAACATGGGGCCTCAACATAACTCTCAAATGACCTGAAAACAAAGATTGTTCAACATTATGGTTTAGAGGAAGGCTACAAAAAGCTATCGCAGAGAAGCTGTCAGTGTCCACTGTGAGGAACATAGTGAGGAAATGGAAGACCACAGGCACAGTTCTTGTTAAGGCCAGAAGTGGCAGGCCAAGTAAAATATTGGAGAGGCAAAGGTGAAGGATGGTGAGAACGGTCAAAAACAGCCCACAGACCACCTCCAAAGACCTACAACATCATCTTGCTGCAGATGGTGTCACTGTGCATCGTTCAACAATTCAGCGCACTTTGCACAAGGAGAAGCTGTACGGGAGAGTGATGCGGAAGAAGCCTTTTCTGCACACACGCCACAAACAGAGTCGCTTGAGGTATGCAAACGCACATTTGGACAAGCCAGGTTCATTTTGGAATAAGGTGCTGTGGACTGATGAAACAAAGATTGAGTTATTTGGTCATAACAAGGGGCGTTAGGCATGGCGGCAAAAGAACACAGCGTTCCAAGAAAAACACTTGCTACCCACAGTAGTGGGGGTTCCATCATGCTGTGGGGCTGTGGCCAGTGCCGGTACTGGGAATCTTGTTAAAGTTGAGGGTCGCATGGATTCCACTCAATATCAACAGATTCTTGGGAATAATGTTGAAGAATTAGTCACAAAGTTGAAGTTACGCCGGGCTGGATATTTCAACAAGACAACGACCCAAAACACTGCTCAAAATCTACCCTGGCATTTATGCAGAGGAACAAGTACAATGTTCTGGAATGGCCATCCCAGTCCCCAGACCTGAATATCATTGAGAATCTGTGGGATGATTTGAAGCGGGCTGTCCATGCTCGGCAACCATCAAACCTAACTGAACTGGAGATGTTTTGTAAGGAGGAATGGTCCAAAATACCTTCATCCAGAATCCAGACACTCATTAGAGGCTATAGGAAGCGTCTAGAGGCTGTTATTTTAGCAAAAGGAGGCTCTACTAAATATTGATGTGATTTTTCTGTTGGGGTGCCCAAATTTATGCACCTGTCTAATTTCGTTTTGATTCATATTGCACATTTTCTGTTAATCCAATAAACCTCATTTCACTACTGAAATATTACTGTGTCCATCAGTTATTTGATAGATGATCAAAAATGAAATTGCTGATCCAAACACCCAATTATTTATAAATGGAAATTGTCAGGGGTGCCCAAACTTTTTCATACGACTGTATATACAGGTGCAGTGATCGATAAGTAGCTTTGACAGCTGATGCTTAAAGTTAATGAGGGAGATAGGAATCTCCAGCTTCAAGGATTTTTGCAATTCGTTCAAGTCATTGGCAGCAGAGAACTGGAAGGAATGGCGGCCAAAGGAGGTGTTGGCTTTGGGGGTGACCAGTGAAATATACCTGCTGGAGCGCATGCTACGGGTGGGTGTTGCTATGGTGACCAGCGAGCTGAGATAAGGCGGGGATTTAATAAAGACTTAGTAAAGACTTATAGATGACCTGGAGCCAGTGGGTTTGGCGACGAATATGTAGTGAGGGCCAGCCAACGAGAGAATACAGGTCGCAGTGGTGGGTAGTATATGGGGCTTTGGTAACAAAATGGATGGCACTGTGATAGACTACATCCAATTTGCTGAGTAGAGTGTTGGAGGGATGAAGGATCAAGGACAAAGAATGGACACAGAAATATGTTGGATGAATGGCCATGTTGTTAAAACAGGAGAACAATAAGGCCTTATCTCCTCTGACATTTGATATGATATTCAATCCAGTCCAGTCAGAGAGAAAGAATTAAAGGAAGCAAGACTTTTTCAGACCACTTGGGCTGTTTCCCTCATTGCCCCAGACTGACTGGTAGTAGAGGTGCGTGGGTAAAATCATTGAGGGAGCTAAGCTAAGTCAGTAAAAAAGCCATATTACAACCTATGTTGTGATAATTGCGTTGTTTGCTATATAACCATTTGTTCATATACAAAAGGTGATATACATATACACCGTGATATACAAAAGGCAGTGACAACAGTCTGATGTGTGTGTGCAAGTAAAACATGTTGACTCACCCTACTTGTAGACTAGTTGAACGCCAATGCCATCCTCCTCTCTTTCATGTTGGCAAAACGGCCTATGGCTCTGTCATACACTTTTAGGCAGTCACCAATGACAAACTGGAGTGTATGTTCCGAACAACACTTGTCTCAGTTTCTAAAGAGGATGCATGCTTTTCCATATGCATACAGTTGAAGTTGGAAGTTTACATACACCTTAGCCAAATACATTTAAACTCAATTTTTCACAATTCCTGAAAATTAATCCTAGTAAAAATTCCCTGTCTTCGGTCAGTTAGGATCACCACTTTATTTTAAGAATGTGAAATGTCAGAATAATAGTAGAGAGAATTATTTATTTCAGCTTTTATTTATTTCATCACATTCCCAGTGGGTCAGAAGTTTACATACACTCAATTAGTATTTGGTAGCATTGCCTTTAAATTGTTTAACTTGGGTCAAACATTTTGGGTAGCCTTCCACAAGCTTCCCACAATAAGTTGGGTGAATTTTGGTGAATTCCTCCTGACAGAAATGGTGCAACTGAGTCAGGTTTGTAGGCCTCCTTGTTGGCACACGCTTTTTCTTTTTCTGCCTGCAAATTTTCTATAGGATTGAGATCAGGGCTTTTTCTTCCAGCATCTTTCTTCCAGCATCTTCACAAGGTCCTTTGCTGTTGTTCTGGGATTGATTTGCACTTTTTACACCAAAGTACATTAATCTCTAGGAGACTTCCTGAGCGGTATGACGGCTGCGTGGGCCCATGGTGTTTATACTTGCATACTATTTTTTGTACAGATGAACGTGGTACCTTCAGGCATTTGGAAATTGCTCCCAAGGATGAACCTGACTTGTGGAGGTCTACAATTTTATTTCTTAGGTCTTGGCTGATTTATTTAGATTTTCCCATGTTGTTGAGCAAAGGGGCACTGAGTTTGAAGGTAGGCCTTGAAATACATCCACAGGTACACCTCCAATTGACTCAAATGATGACAATTAGCCTACCAGAAGCTTCTAAAGCCATGACATCATTTTCTGGAATTTTCCAAGCTGTTTAAAGGCACAGTCAACTTAGTGTATGTAAACTTCTGACCCATTGGACTTGTGATATAGTGAATTACAAGTGAAATAATCTGTAAGCAATTGTTGGAAGAATGACTTGTGTCATGCACAAAGTAGATGTCCTAACCGACTTGCCAAAACAATAGTATGTTAACATGAAATCTGTGGAGTGGTTAAAAAATGTGTTTTAATGACTTCAACCTAAGTGTATGTAAATTTCCGACTTCAACTGTATATATATACAGTATATAAAGTATTGTTTCATTCACTTCCCTTTGACCTGCACTGTTGCAGCTCAGAGTTTAAAAATGTCACTTTACCCTGCAATTACATCTGCGACCCTGTGCATGTGACTAATAAACGAATCTAATCCATGCTTACATTCAAACTAGCAAACCAAATTAGTTTGTTTTGCATAGCGATCTTTGCCTTTGTTTGATGATAGTGTTTGGTCAAAGTCTAAGGTCGGCAATTGAGTCCAGTGAAGGGGAGTAGTTTACGATCGCTGTGTGCAGACCGATCAGAGCTGCGTTCAGTTCGTTTTTGCGTTCTGTAACATTAAATTCAACGGAAACTGTGCTGTACTAAACGACCAGTTGAAAAACGAGGGGGAATGCTGGGTTGGGGAATGATGTCAGCATGGCCACTTTCCTTTAAGCACGTCACTTATTGCTTCAAGCCACATCCACCAAACACTTCAAAGTCTGTTCAATAACGTACAAGAACGTCGGCCCTGGTACAAACCGTTCTACAATGTAGCAGATGTTTACGATAACTAAATGCACTTCTCTTCCTCCCTCCAGCTCCCCGCCTCTTTTTTTTATTTTGTTCTCTCTCTTCCCCCACTTTTAGAACATTGGATCGCGGAGGGGGTTGTAGAAGATCCACGACTCAGTAACTAATCAACCAAACATCAATAGGTAATAGTAGCAAATAGCAACAGTGAAGAATGTCAACTAAAGAACGGGGTCTGATTTATCTAGTCACCGGAGGCTGTGGGTTCGTCGGACAACACCTGTTACAAGTCATTTTGGAGAACGAGGATGCGGTAACGGAAATTCGACTTTTTGACAAACGCATCGACTCAAGTTTAAATGGCCACAGCACAGGTAAAGTACACATTCAAATGGAATCAAATCCAATTGTATTGGTCACGTACAAGTGTTTAGCAGATGTTATTGTGGGTGTAGCGAAATGCTTGTGTTTCTAGCTCCGACCGTGCAGTAATATCTAACAAGTAATATCTAGCAATTTCACAACATATATCCGATACACACAAATCTAAGTAAAGTAATGGCATTACTTTACGCCCATATATAAATATATGGGCGAGAATCGTCAGAGCGGCATAGACTAAGGTTTAGTACAATACGGAATATACATATTGTAAATGTCTGGCAGTTCACTGACTTCCTCAAACTCCATCTGTAGTTGGTTTGTCTAATAATGTTTTATGCATATTTCATTGGCATAACCATACACCAAAAGAGGCTGCTGAGGGGAGAACGGCTCATAATAATCTCCAGAACGATCAAATGGAATGGCATCAAACACCTGGAAACCATGGCTTTGATGTATTTGATACCATTGCACTAATTCCTCTACAGTTATTACCACAAGCCCGTTCTCGCCAATTAAGGTGCCACCAACCTCCTGTGCCATACACCTCAACTGGTTTGAAGAGTTGTATACATGAAAGTTCACCTACTCTTAATCCTTATTCATGATTACTATTATTCTTGGGCTAAGCTACTACTAGCAAGACATATAGAGGCTCAAGTGGGCAAGACCTCTAATCTTGAATGTCCAGGGGTTTATGCCCTGAGAAGAGGTGGGGTGTCAACACCTCAGTGGAACAGTTAGGATCTTTATCTACCCTAGCACATTGAAATGCCTGACTAAAACTGAGATAACCTAGACTAGAATCACATAAACCTTTACCCTCATATATACCCAACAAATAGATTCTGGATATCAGCTGTATTCCATGCAAACTCTCTTTTCTGACACCTTTTTATTTTTGGCTTACACCTTTCTTACTCATATTCTCAGGCATAATAACATGCACATTTAATTTACTAACTTTGCACAAACTTTTATTCCATTGTCAGTCTTCACTACAGAAACAGAGCCATAGATGGGAAAGAGGTAGACAGTGGGCAGTAGGTAGATGGACTGAGAGGAGAGCTGAAAGAGGTGGAGAGTGGGCAGTAGGTAGATGGACTGAGAGGAGAGCTGAAAGAGGTGGAGAGTGGGCAGTAGGTAGATGGACTGAGAGGAGAGCTGAAAGAGGTTGAGAGTGGGCAGTAGGTAGATGGACTGAGAGGAGAGCTGAAAGAGGTGGAGAGTGGGCAGTAGGTAGATGGACTGAGAGGAGAGCTGAAAGAGGTGGAGAGTGGGCAGTAGGTAGATGGACTGAGAGGAGAGCTGAAAGAGGTGGAGAGTGGGCAGTAGGTAGATGGACTGAGAGGAGAGCTGAAAGAGGTGGAGAGTGGGCAGTAGGTAAATGGACTGAGAGGAGAGCTGAAAGAGGTGGAGAGTGGGCAGTAGGTAGATGGACTGAGAGGAGAGCTGAAAGAGGTGGAGAGTGGGCAGTAGGTAGATGGACTGAGAGGAGAGCTGAAAGAGGTGGTGTCATTAAAACTAATTTTTCAACCACTCCACAGATTTCATGTTAACAAACTATAGTTTTGGCAAGTTGGTTAGGACATCTACTTTGTGCATGACACAAGTAATTCTTACAACAATTCTTTAGACAGATTATTTCACTTATATTTCACTATATCATAATTCCAGTGGGTCAGAAGTTCACATACACTAAGTTGACTGTGCCTTTAAAAAGCTTGGACATAATTTGAGTCAATTAGAGGTGTACCTGTGGATGTTTTTCAAGGCCTACCTTCAAACTCAGTGCCCCTTTGCTCGACATCATGGGAAAATTAAAAGAAATTAGCCCTCAGAAAAAAATTGTAGACCTCCACAGGTTCATCCTTGGGAGCAATTTCCAAATGCCTGAAGGTACCACCTTCATCTGTACAAAAAATAGTACGCAAGAATAAACACCATGGGACCAGGCAGCCGTCATACTGCTCAGGAAGGAGACGCGTTCTGTCTCCTAGAGATAAACGTACTTTGGTGCGAAAAGTGCAAATCAATCCCAGAACAACAGCAAAGGACCTTGTGAAGATGCTGGATGAAAAAGGTACAAAAGTATCTATAGCCACAGTAAAATGAGTCCTATATCGACAACATGAAAGGCTGCTCAGCAAGGAAGAAACCACTGCTTCAAAACTGCCATAAAAAAGCCAGACTACAGTTTGCAACTACACATGGGGACAAAGATTGTAATTTTTGAAGAAATGTCCTCTGGTCTGATGAAACAAAAATAGAAATAGAATAGACCATTGTTATGTTTTGAGGAAAAAGGGGGAGGCTTGCAAGCCGAAGAACACCATCCCAACCGTGAAGCACGGGGGTGGCAAAATCATGTTTTGGGGGTGCTTTGCTGCAGGGGGGGGCTGGTGCACTTCAAAATAGATGGCATCATGAGGAAGGAAAATGTTGTGGATATATTGAAGCAACATCTCGACATCAGTCAGGAAGTTAAAGCTTGGTTGCAAATGGGTCTTCCAAATGGACAATAACCCCAAGCATACTTCCACAGTTGTGGCAAAATGGCTTAAGGACAACAAAGTCAAGGTATTGCTGTGGCCATCACAAAGCCCTGACCTCAATCCTTTAGAACATTTCTGGGCAGACCTGAAAAAGCATGTGCGAGCAAGGAGGCCTACAAACCTGACTCAGTTACACCAGTTTTTTCAGGAGGAATGGGCCAAAATTCAACCAACTTATTGTGGAAGGCTACCCGAAACGTTTGTCCCAAGTTAAACAATTTAAAGGCAATGATACCAAATACTAATTGAGTGTATGTAAACTTCTGACCCACTGGGAATGTGATGAAAGAAATAAAAGCTAAAATAAATAATTATCTTTACTATTATTCTGACATTTTCAAATTCTTAAAATAAAATGGTGATCCTAACTGACCTAAGACAGGGACGTTTTACTAGGATTAAATGTCAGGAATTGTGAAAAACCGAGTTTAAATGTATGTGGCTAAGGTGTATGTAAACTTCCGACTTCAACTGTAGATGGACTGAGAGGAGTGCTGAAAGCCAGATACATACTAGAGTGTGACAGAGAGATGAGTTGGCAGATGTCACTAAAAGGGAAATGTTAGGATAGTAAACAACACATATCTACACTCAGCTGAGGTAACTTCTACGTCTGTTTGGGGTTTTAGGCTGGATTTCTGTATAAGCACTTTTGTGACATCTGCTGATGTAAAAAGCGCTTTATAAATGCATTTGATTTGATTTGACTGCATCGGCCTGCATGAACAATGTCAGAACAGGATGGGGTCATGGACACAGAGATGGCCAACACCCCTCCTAATTCCATTCCCTGGCCTTGTACACTGAAGCCGGCCTATGTCATTTCCCGTAACCTATGACATTTCACTATGTCATCAAAACAGGAATCTCCAGCTGCACCGTCACCTTGTGTGACTTTTAGGTGACACAAATCACTGGCACTATATTAATTTACAGCTGAATGCATGCATCTGTTTCCGTGGACCGTGTTTCTGTGTGATATGAATCAGAAAGGCAGGGCGGTATGTGGGGAAGGTTGCGCTCTTCACAGAGTGACAGGGGTTTGTTTGGACAGAACCTTCCTTCAAACTCAGTGATACAAGATCACTCAATAGATGTCTGACTGATGAGCTAAATACATGGCATTAATTACAAAATAAATCGCCAATATAGGCTTACATTGTTAGTCTTGTACCTATCTATTGCCATAGGCTACATGCAGGTAATATTAGAACATCTTGTTTTCACTTCAATACTGAACATATATATTTTTCCCCAAGTGGGAATGTGCTTTTCAAGTTGAGTGGATGTAGGGCCTGAGGAGGAGTTTGCTTTCGCATTCAATGGACCAAATTCTTTGCTTACCATTCATTATGTAGGCCAGGGGTATTCAACTCTTACCCTACTAGGTCTGGAGCCTGCTGGTTTTCTGTGCTACCTGATTAATAATTGCACCCTCCTGTTGTCCCAGGTCTAAATCAGTCCCTGATTAGAGGGAAGCAAATAAAAAACGCAGTGGAGCTAGGCTTTAAAACCCAGACTTGAGTTTGAGGGATGTAGGCTATTTATTCCAAGGCATGCACGAAGCCCGGTGACTGGTAGTATTCATATAGCCCAGCCAGGGGATGCCTATAGTGCACTATGTAATCAGAGCTCATAGTCTAGTTCTAATATCACTTTAACAGTGAACTGAAAAGATCAACAATATGTTGTGATTTAATGAGATTTGCAACTTAACTATGAGTCTTTGCTTTGAATGTTTCTAAAGTATTTGCATGCTGTAGGTTCTCTTTAGATATGAAGCATATATGTTTTCACAGAGAAGGTGTATGAGTGAATGAAACGATAAACAAAACAAACCATGATTTAACTTTGTTTTTGGTGTATATGTTGCGTAGCGTGGGAACCGCTGCTGCATCTCATTTAGTTACATTAGCCTAGTAAGAGAGGGGCTTGTAAACTTGAGAGGATGAGGATGACTGAAGTGTTCACTTCCTGTAATTACTTCAAATACAGTTGCTGTAGTTACTGGGTAGTTAGACCCTAGCTGTGGTTTGTTTCAATCGATATCATCAAAGACGTGTGGCACAAAACAAGCCACTGAGGCAGAGCTAAAAGAGAGAGCTGCAGTAGTGCGACTTCAAGGCAAGGGTGTGTTTTTTTTTTTAAAGTCGAGACCATTTCCCTGGTTACTTGGACTCCTGCCCCGTCCTGGCTTCATGTTGATCAGATATATTTCAAGGCCATGATCTAGCTAAGCCAAGCCAGGGACAGCACATTGAGAATAGGGGCAGTTTATTTTCCATCTTATCATTCCAAGAAGGAAAGACTGAACAAACAAACAAATACTCTCAAAAGACACACTATCTTTTTTTAAATATATATATATATATATATAAAAAAAAATTATATCACATTTTCATCGTATCCAATTGGTAGTTACAGTCTTGTCCCATCGCTACAACTCCCGTACAGACTCGGGAGAGGCGAACGTCGAGAGCCGTGCGTCCTCCGAAACACAACCCACCAAGCCGCACTGCTTCTTGACACAATGAACACTTAACCCGGAAGCCAGTCACACCAATGTGTCGGAGGAACCACCATCCACCTGGCGACAAGGACAACCTGGCCGGCCAAACCCTCCCCTAACCCGGACGACGCTGGGCCAATTGTGCGAAAATCTAAATAAATCAGCCAAGACCTCAGAAAAAAATTTGTAGATCTCCACAAGTCTGGTTCATCCTTGGGAGCAATTTCCAAATGCCTGAAGGTACCACGTTCATCTGTACAAACAATAGTACGCAAGTATAAACACCATGGGACCACACAGCCGTCATACCACTCAGGAAGGAGATGCGCTCTGTCTCCTAGAGATGAATGTACTTTGGTGCGAGAAGTGCAAATCACTCCCAGAACAACAGCAAAGGACCTTGTGAAGATGCTGGAGGAAACAAGTACAAAAGTATATATATCCACAGTAAAACAAGTCCTATATCGACATAACCTGAAAGGCCACTCAGCAAGGAAGAAGCCACTGCTCCAAAACTACCATAAAAAAGCCAGACTACGGTTTGCAACTGCACATGGGGACAAAGATCATACTTTTTGGAGAAATGTCCTCTGGTCTGATGAAACAAAACTAGAACTGTTTGGCCGTAATGACCATCATTATGTTTGGAGGAAAAAGGGGGAGGCCTGCAAGCCGAAGAACACCATCCCAACCGTGAAGCACGGGGGTGGCAGCATCATGTTGTGGGGGTGCTTTGCTGCAGGAGGGGCTGGTGCACTTCAAAATAGATGGCATCATGAGGAAGGAAAATTATGTGGATATATTTAAGCAACATCTCGACATCAGTCAGTAAGTTAAAGCTTGGTCGTAAATGGGTCTTCCAAATGGACAATGACCCCAAGCATACTTCCAAAGTTGGCTTAAGGACAACAAAGTCAAGGTATTGGTGTGGCCATCACAAAGCCCTGACCTCAATCCTATAGAACATTTGTGGGCAGAACTGAAAAAGGCAATGCTACCAAATACTAATTGAGTGTATGTAAACTTCTGACCCACTGGGAATGTGATGAAAGAAATAAAAGCTGAAATAAATCATTATCTCTACTATTATTCTGACATTTCACATTCTTAAAATAAAGTGGTGATCCTAACTGACCTAAGACAGGGAATTTGTAGGATTAAATGTCAGGAATTGTGAAAAACCGAGTTTAAATGTATTTGGCTAAGGTGTATGTAAACTTCCGACTTCAACTGTATCTCATTCCGGTGAAAACAATCTATTTTACACTACGTCTAACTTCTTACAATCCCCATCTTTTCCCCCTCTCTCCCCCGTCTCTCCCCCCTCAGAGCGGGTAAAGGTGGTGGTGACGCAGGGGGACATCACAGATTACTCCAGTGTCCTGGAGGTGTCCAAGGGGGCAGACCTGGTCATCCACACGGCCAGCCTGGTGGATGTCTGGCACAAAGTGCCTGAGACCGTCATCCAGGCTGTGAATGTTCAAGGTAAGGGCTCAGACACAGCAATAGCGTTCACTGGCCGAGAGTACTTAGCACCTCTGAACGTAATTTGCGTACTGATTTTACATGTAGATTTGCATAAAAAAAGTTGTCAGTCAAACGTCTACAGCGGGTGGTCCCTAAAACACAGCGCGCTGAAAGATGGGCAGACGAACGCTAGATCCACATTCGGTGCGATGTGTGCAAGCCTTAAGACACAGGAGGATTTACGAAGAAGGGAATGGAACATACAGTTGAAGTCGGAAGTTTACATACACTTAGGTTGAAGTCATTAACTCATTTTTCAACCACTCCACAGATTTCATGCTAACAAACTATAGTTTTCACAAGTCGGTTAGGACAGTTACTTTGTGCATGACACAAGTAATTCTTCCAACAATTGTTTACAGACAGATTATTTCACTTATTATTCACTATATCACAATTCCAGTGGGTCAGATGTTTACACACCCTAAGTTGACTGTGCCTTTAAACAGCTTGGAAAATTCCAAAAAAGAAGCTTCTGATTTAAAGGCAACTTAGGGTGTAAACTTCCGACTTCAACTGTATGTAGAGAAGAAGGAAAGGAAAAGAGAAAGAAGAGGGAGAAATATGACTCTCAATAAAGCTCTGTTCCAAAACCCATGAAATAGTGTTCCCTAAAGTTAACCCTGCCCAAAGAATTATAGGCCACAAGTCTGAGTGATTCATTGCAAAACCCATGTTTTTCCTGTCTGCCTGTTTCCGCTCCCTTCCTAGTGTTTTCTTCGGAACAATCTGACTAATAGCCCCTTGAGTCTGTCAACTACAACAATGGTTTTATAGTGAACCAGACATTGAGAAATGATGACCTTATTTGTGTATGTAGTGGGTAAATGTGTGTGTGAGTCTCTGAGAGGGCCTGTTTATAGTTATTGTATGTGCTTGTCATGAGATTGAAATCGCTGTTAAAAGACTCATCTCACGATAAGGTTAGTGCCAGCCTGTCAGCTGGTTTTCATGCAGCTGAAGTCTAGTTTCTATTAAACTAACAAACTAAAACTAAAAGAATAGCAATTCCTTTAAAGCATTATATAAGCCTCATTGAACACTGACACTGGTTGTTATATCTATTACCTGTCTGGTGGGTGTGTGTTTGTGTCTCACTGTCCCACATCTGGGCATCTGTCCCATATTTCTGCTCTTTATCTCTCTTGGAAACTGTCACAACCATTGTCCTCACAGGAACAGCTCTTTGTACTAGTTAGTTAGGATGTTTGTGTTGAGCTCTGAGAAGACACACACATCTGGGGCTGGTTCCTAAAACACACTCCTTCAGGTACTTGTGTACTCATCGTCTGCCAACATCTCTGACCAGATGTTCTGCACGCACTTCCTGTTGACCACATCACACCCTGGTCCTTTCTTTCTGCAATCAAATCAATGATGACCTCTAGTGAGAGATATAGAGATAGATAGGTTGGTACTTTATTGATCCCCGTGGGGAAATTACTTTATCAAGCAGAACGAAATACACAAAAGACAGATACACGATACATGATACATAGTGAGGCAGTATGGGGAAAAAGTATAAAAATACAGTCTAAGTGCAAAAAGCTATAGAAAAGCATTGCATAGTATGACTGGATTTGTACACTATACATTGTTATAGTGGTAGGTGAAAAAATTATACAATTATTGCACGATGATATAAATAAAAAAATATTTGCATGGTTAACGATAGAGAGAAAGATACTTAAATAGCTAAATGCGCGTATGATATAAGTGAGGGTAATAATAGTTGACTTAATATACAGTCTGGTTAAATGTACAGGTAAATTACTATTTGCATGGTAAAATGAACTGTACAGGAAGAGATACTTAAATAGCTAATTGTGCGTGATATAATTTGATTTCATTTAGGGTAATAATACTAATTCCTTAATACATTCCTTAGAACAGGGTTAATTACAGATAAATGCACGTATTGCACATTCGATATACTAAATGCAATGAAAAAAAAGGATACTACTGAAAGGATACTAGTATACAGTTCTGAGTGAATGACTAAGCAAGTTCAGTCCAATAATTACTTACAATATTGCACGTGATATGATATAACAACTACATGAATATGTACATACAGTTCTGAATGAATCAGTGCTGAGTGAATAAGTCCTGAGTGAATGAATGATTACAGACCAGAGAGTTACTCACGGATGGATAGATGCCTAATTGTTAAACTAGGTCCTAACACCCCAACAGTTCTAGGTCTATGTTGCCGACGGCATGGCACCCCGGTGAGGCATTAAATAGTCTAATAGCCGGCAAGAAGGACCTCGTAGCGCTCTTTGGCACGCCGTGGTGGGATCAGTCTGTGACTGAAGGTGCTCCTCTGCGTCATAACTATGGCATGCAGAGGGTGGGTGACGTTGTCCACGATGGCCAACAGTTTGGCCAGGATCCTTCTCTCTACCACCTCCTCTAGAGTGTAAAGGTTAATCCCCAGAACAGAGCTAACCTTCCTGATCAGCGTATTTACCCGAGAAGCATCACCAGCCTTTATGATGGCGCCCCAGCACACCACTGCAAAAGTATGCAGTAGTTTACTGCACACGTTGAAGGACCTGAGCCTCCTCAGAAAGTAGAGCCGGCTCTGGCCCTTTTTGTATAGAGCCCCGGTGTTACCAGCCCATTGATAACACTGGCCTCTAGAATGTTTCTCAGTCCGTTTCTCTTCCTCTCTCCGTCTCTCGAACAGGAACTGTGAATGTGATCAATGCCTGTGTGGAGAATGGTATCCAGTATCTGGTCTACACCAGCAGCATGGAGGTGGTCGGCCCCAATGTGAAAGGAGACCCCTTTATCAGGTAGTTTTACTTCACATATATCTGTTCCTCCTTTAGGCTTCCGTTATCTGCATCTTGTTCCTCTTTCCACTAAATCGCTACCTCTCCTCCATCTGTCTTTTGTCCAGCCCATATGGTAGAGATTTAGTGGAGAGCCTGTCTGTAGACATTTATAGCTGGATATCCACCTCTATATACATCATCTAAGTTGGTAATATAATAGGGAGGCCTAATCTTTATCTATTATTATTTGGTTACTTATAACATCAGAAGAAATCAACAGTATGTACTATAAAACCCTCATAACAACATCCTGAATACAACACCCCAAAACAGGTCCCTTTATGCTAACACCATCTCCAGCGATTATTTTAGTGTAAGCTCTAAAACCTGCTAGAAAGATAAGGGCATTATCCTTAGGTAACTGTAACCTGACACCCCTAAGTTACAGACACATAAAGGCAAGTCAAATATTCAGGAGGTACCTAAACTTTTCAGTGTTATCACTAGTAGCAGTCATAAGTGTAGTTATTCAATAACAGTGTTACTATGCCACAATATTATCATAATAATAAACAGTTCGGTATTTATAATATGAATTCCAAACACACATAATTCACTCTCACAAATTGTCCCCCATATGACACCCGCAGGACATAGTTAGCTTTACATCATCTTCCCTAAGATAGATATGAACTGGATATAAGTTCAGAAGGTCAGTAGCTCCATGTTTTTATTAGGCAATATCCAACCAAGAATTGAATCAAAGCCAGCTGAGATTTCACATCTAGCTTTAAATTTATTAGGGATTCCTCTGGGCTGACCTATAGACTCCAACTTGATATTGGAATCAGGTTGATTTGCTCTTCTCACTCTGTGTCTTGCGAGCATCTCCTGGTGCGTTTGTATAATTGACACCTGATGGACTGTTCTGACTAAAGCACAAAGTCCAGTCCAATTAACTGGAAGGACATTTAACAGTTTGTTCTTCTTTGGTCGTATATTGTCCTGTCTGTTCTACATCTATTGTTCCAGTGGTGTTGACACTTGTCCTTACTTGTTAAATTCTCCAGTGTTTAGGGTGAAACCCCAAATTAATGGCAGAGAGGTCAGTGGTGGAGAACTCTGGGGAATCTGCGGCGTCCTGATGCCCCTGAAGATCGTGGAGTTCTTAGAGTTCTTGAAGATCTCAGAGTTCTGGATGGTCTTGAAGTTCTGTGCATTCTGGGGGTCTGGCTTCTTCCCCAGATGGTGTTTCAGCAGCTTCAGCTCCCTCCTCTCCATGTCGTCGTTCCCCTTGTGGTACTCTGGGGCAGTGGTTGAGGTGGTACCAGGTTGAGCTCCCCTCTTCTCTAACAGCTGTCGCCGTGGCCTGGGTTACAGTGTAGGGCTCGTCTCGGTTCGTTCCACTTCCTCCTGAAGACCCTCAGCTTTACCCAGTCTCCGATCTGGACAGGGATTTCGTCTCTGTCCTCTCTGTCTGGCACCTCCTGGGCTTTCCTAGAATGAGAATACAAAGACCTAACAGTAGAAGTTAGTTTCTTCATATAATTTAACAGATCAGGTCAGTCTGTTTGTCAGTCATGGGCCTATGATACAGAACATTCATGGGACGGCCTGTTAACATCTCATGAGGGCTATACCCAGTACCTCTGTTGGGGCTACTTCTCATTCTCATCAGCACCAGAGGTATACATTCTACCCAGGTTCTGCCTGTTGAGTGGCAGGCCTTTTTGGGTGATAGATATAGACACATTTCTTATCTATCCCTAGTATGAGGGCAATTTGGGCTACGACATCTCCTGTGATATGGGTGCCGTTTGTCTGCAGACAAGGTTTCTGGTATTCCGAATATAGGGAATATTTCCCTTACCAGAATTTTAGCTACTGTTTTGTCATCACAGTGGGTATACCCATCTTGTGAATCTGTCAATGATCACTAGACTATCGCTTTCTCTCCTCTCTCTGTCATATCAACGAAGTCCATTACAATGTGTGTAAATGGGCCACTAGGTGAGGGGAAATTACCTGGTTTAAGAGGCGTCCCCTTGGCAATGTTATGTTGAATGCACGTGACGCATATAAAAAACCAATCTCATATTTTAAAAATGTTGTTTCATATGTTCTTTTAAATTTGGGGGTTCTGTTAAATTTGGGCAAAACCAATCTTGTGAAAAACCTTATGACCATATCCCCTCTTGACGAATGACTCACAAACCATGAGCCATTCGGCAAACCTACGGAGTGAGCTGCGCTGGAAACACAAGTTTACCTGAAAGGTGTTGTCTCCAGAGGCCATCAGGGCCCCTGGAGCAACCTCTGGCCTCCCAAAGGGAGTGAGACATGTGGTCAGTCGCCTGTTGTTGTTGCAACTCAACAATAGGCGAGGCCACAGCAGAAGCCAGATACACAGCATGGGTGTTACACCTTTCAGCAGCAGCTTTATTACCTAAGCTAATGCTGTCTTGGTTGCCTGTGTGGGCACGAACCTTCAAAATTGCCAACTTAGCTGGGAGCAACATTGCTTCCAGTAGGGCCTCAATCTGTAAACATATTTTTTCCCCCCTCTAATACGTTCCAGATGCATTCATAAAATCACTACCTTTCCAAACCCCTACCTATGATAAGAAAATACCAATTGCGTATGCCGAATCAGAATATATGTTAACCTGTAAACCACTACCTAGTTTACATGCCTCAGTAAGGGCCGTCATAGTAAATAATAATTTGTTCTTAACTGACCTGCCTAGTCAAAGGTGAAATAAAACAAAAATAAAAACAAGAGTTTCTATCAATATTGTCCTATCATAACCTGCATGTTTTCAAACTGTGTCAGTGTCTATATATGAAGAACCATCTACGAAGATATTAACATCAGGGAGCTCAAGTGGTTCATCAAAAAGTTCTGGTCATGCCTTGTTGGACTTGAACTTCAGAGTGATGATTGGGTCTTTTGGTACCTTCTGGAAATATGTACTGGTGACAATGGAGGAGGGGATCAGGGCATCCCTATTGTTAACCTGGTTTGCCGGTGGAGGCTGTTAGGGCCATCCATACTTTCGCCCAGATAAGGGAAATCTCTACCATATGGGCTGGACAATACAGCAGGCACTCTTCCTCCTCTTCCAACCTGGAAATGTCTTCTTCCAGCATTCCCTCTCCATTGGCCTCTTCCCCTCTGCTGCCATAGTTGTTGCTGTTTCTCAAATGACCTGCTGTTCCACAATACCAGCACACCAAAGGTTGCCTCTGTGATGTACGGGGCTGCAGACGGTTAAAGTCTTCCCGCAATGTTGTTATTAGATTGTCCATCATTCGAGACAGGTTTTGTAGCTCTTCCCTGAAGTGAAGCAGTTGGTTTTTGACATACTAAGATAAATCTCTTACACTCTGCGATGCTGCAGCACCTTCCCGTGAACTCTTCATGCTTTCATTATCGTCATTCCCTCGTTCGTCTTCACCCTCACTTACACTTTTGTGTTCTCTTTTCATCTCACGTTCCTTGTCTTTTCTCATTTTTTTCTTCTCTTTTCTCTCTTTCTCTTCTTCTTTAATTTTGTTGTTCTTCCATCACTGATTGTCCTGTCCTGGTATAGGGGTATTTAGGCTTGGATGCAGTAAGTGGCTTGGTTCTTGCGTCCAAGGCCAACTTAGCCTGTTCTCTTGTCAGCCTGGTAACCACGGAGGGTCCCGGACCGGGGTTTGTGGAGCCCTCTGTTTCTTCTCCTTCTCGTCTTCTTTCATCTCGTCTTTTCTCATCCTCTCTGTCTCCACTTTCTGTTCCACATGACTTCCCGTCCTCTTCTCCTCCATCATCACAGAATAGTTTGTTCTTCGCCTCTGCTCTGACTTTCTTATGTTGAGCTTTCATCAGGGTAAAGAGGTTTTGACTAGGCTCTTGCATCATCCATTATGTCCCCTAGTTCTTGAGACATCTGGCCTGGTGGTAGAGAATCGTTGTTGTCTTGGTCTGGCAGGGTGCCAGGTCCCTGTGTGTCTTCTCCCAGAAGGTTAAGTCTTCAGTAAAAACAACTTTCTTCAGCTCTCCTCCTGGACTCTGGGAGACCAGCCAACTGGGGCTGCTAGTTCATTCGGGAGTAATGGATAGACTCCTTTGAAGTCATTTCTGCAGTAGGCCATATCTCAATTTCTATCTCAAGTTCTGCGTGTAATATTAACTAAATAATAAAACAAAAGTTCTGATTTTCAAATGTTTGGTATATAAAGTGTACCTATATTTTCCTATGAAGAAATTTTTAAAATATGCCTATATATGTGTGTATATTATCCTCTATTCCGCACAAGTGAAGTAAGAACAGCGTGAAAAACAAACGTTAATGGTATCCTGTGTAATGTATATGTGTTTTAGGACTGCTGTCCCCTATGGATTAACCACAGGAAATGGCTCAAAATAATTAATAACTGGTATATATTACTTAAACTATTCCCTTCTAAAATAGCATGGGTCAGTAATACATAAATAGCTCTAATGTCCTAATACAGCAAGGGTGCATGCATTCAAGGTCCATCCCACACACAGGCAACTCTTCGTGCATCAAATGTTAAATCCACTCTGCCATCTATTGGTGTCATCCTATGTGTAATGTGGACTAAAATGCAAATCTATTTCTTATGTCAGTAGATACCTAATACTACCTATTTAACACTACCTCTATTAATGGGGAGTAAAATTGTATTATGGGGGAAGAAAACAGCGGTACGGAAACACAGTGCATAGAACAGTATAATACTTTATGTATTCCGTCTCACCATTCCCATACAAACAGGGCGGTAAATTACTTTAAAATGAATGCGGTCCAAGTGAACAGATAGTTTAACAGTATTACAGCCGTTGGCCAGCCAGGCTACGGTGAAAGGCTTAATAAATACAGGGACTAGGGAAGTAATAGGTGTCGTCTGAATTATTAACTTCCTCAGGCAAAATTTCATTGGGAAATGACCCTAAACTAGTTTCAAAAGAGTTTTCACTCAATACAGACAAGGACAACCTATATCTAAACTCGTTAGTTCCTTTAACAGTTTTAGCATATAAATCAAGGTCCAACGCGGCACACCTAGCCTGGTGTCCGTTGTTACTAAAAGTCCACCCACAGAATAAGAAATAAATAAACCTTAGTTCAAACAGGTGTCTAGATAATTCAGAACTTTCAGCCCATCATCCAGCCATTAATCAACGTTCATAACAATATAAAAATCGACACAATCAGTAATTCCCACACAGGGACAAACCTTTTGTTTACAGTCCCTCGCAATAATATACAACAGTCAATAATCAGGGACAAACGATGCCATGTTTAATCGCAGCAAATGTTTTGTTTACCGTCCCACACACAATCAGGACAAACTCGTCAGTTTACCCTCCTGTCACTCCGGAGTACAGTCACAGGCCTTTATCTTTTTATACCTTCCCGGGTAATCTTTTAGATTCTCCCAGATTAACACTTTTAAATACACCTCCTTACGTGCAACCCTCTAAATGTGCACAGTACCAGTTCAAAGTACAAAACTCCTAAATACAAAACTCCTCTAATTCAAGCCTCTAAATACAGCCCTTTTTAAATGCACCATTCTAAGTATAAAACTTTAAATATTACTCTGAATATGACCTCTAAATCATCATTCTAAATGTACAGCTTTAACTACAACTTTTAAATACACCCCTCTAACTACAAAATCCACAGCAGAGAATCACACTGTCAGCTTTATAATACAAATTATCCACATTTACAATACCGGTTTATACTGCAGTCACACAAGACAAATAACACAAAGTTACAACACCGATTTCACAATACAAATAACAAACTTGTTTGTCCGAGCAGCCCACACATTTCTCTATTATGTGGCGGTAACCACAAACTTTAAACAACAATACAATACAACACAACATACGCTTTCCTAAGCGACCTGTAAATCCGGCCTTCTTTGTCTGAAACACTTCCCCAACACAGACAAGAACGTTATTATACAGGATTTTCATCTGTCCAAGCAGTCCTCTACCAATTCTCCTGAATCAATACAGCAGTATCACAGACAACATACGCTTTCCTAAGTCCCTTACCGATTCACCTGAACCAATAGGGCGGTATCACAAACGTTACCCTGTCCGTAACAGACCTGAATTAGCTATTTATATTTCGATATGCTAATTTCAGCGGTATCCACAGGGACCTGTCCGTTCAGGCCTAAAAATTAGCAATATATTTTTATTATTTATTAATTTTTTATTAATATGCTATTTCTTTAGCGGTATCCACAGGATGTAATCATTCATGCATGCTTTTGTTTTTAACTTTTACAAACTCTGTGCTTTTACATCAAACAGTGATAAAACATTTAGCCTGAAATTTGGAGAGACCTCCGGTACCTGCCCCTCGAGATCAGCTGATCGAACCACAAATGTTTTATACTATAGTAAGAACATGCTTACCTTTATACAGTGGCCACTGTTCGTTTGTGTGTCTCATCCAGCTTCCCTCCATCGGTTCAGCACCCCTCTGGTCCCAAGCCACTCCTGGCAAGCTCGCCAATTATGTTGTGGAAAATCTTCCCTTCTTTTCTTTAAAGTAAGACACGTTCAGAGTTTTTGTAAATGTAATATAGACTTTAATTACAAAATAAATATAGTCTGAGGTGGTCTGCAGAGCATCCTGTCTCCTAGCCTCAGTACATTTCTCTTACACAATATTTAGTATGCATGTTCCTTCCCTCATATGTAAATGAGTCACTCCTTCTGACTTTCTCCCACTATTGTTTCAAAGCCTTTGGTCCTGAGTTGTCAACACCCCCTTTGTACTGAGTGGCAGAACCCTAGCAATGGTACAAATGATTTACTCTCAGGACTGCAGCTGCTCATACTCCCAAAGAACCAAATTGATAAAGAGCAAGGTCGTCTGAGAGGAGTAGATGCATGGGGCTGTCTTCCGTCTGCTAAGTTTCTGTAGGCACATCTCAAAACAATCTTTAGCATTGACACACACACAGATCTCAAAGGAGCACACACACAGTTTCAACCTGTCAGCTAGACCAGGGTGTTTCAAGGCCTCCGGAGTGTCTGCACAGAACTGAGAAAATGTTATTGTCTCAGACACTGCTTCAAGCTTATATACAATATAAGGCAATATGTTCTAATAATGCATATGCATAATAAAATGTAAATTACTATATACCTTGGAAATTATCCAACAAATCCAGGTGAAAGCTATGATCCCTTATTGATGTCACTTGTTAAATCCACTTCAAATCAGTGTAGATGAAGGGGAGGAGACAGGTTAAATAAGGATGAGACATGGATTGTGTATGTGTGCCATTCAGAGGGTGAATGGGCTAGACAAAATATTTTAATGCCTTTGAATGGGGTATGGTAGTAGGTGCCAGGCGCACCGGTTTGTATCAAGAACTGCAACTCTGCTGGGTTTTTCACTCTCAACAGTTTCCTGTGTGTATCAAGAATAGTCCACCAAGGACATCCAGCCAACTTGACACAACTATAGGAAGCATTGGAATCAACATGGGCCAGCATCCCTGTGGAACGCTTTCGACACCTTGTAGAGTCCGTGCCCCGACAAATTGAGGCTGTTCTGTGGGTAAAAGTGGGGGGGTGAAACTCAATATTAGGAAGGTGTTCCTAATGTTTGGTTAACTCAGTCTATGTAATATGGTCCCCTATATGGTCCCCTTATGGTCCTTTATAGATGGTCCCCTTATGTTCTTATATGGTCCCCTATAAGAACATAAGTGGTTAGGTGATAAAGATGAAGACATTCAGTAGTAGCTATGATGAACATCGCAGGATAGAATACATCTTCACCATTGAATTTAATTGAAGCTGCACATTGCCAGTTCAGTATGAACATAGCCAGGCCGATTTACTTTGCAATGCTGTGTGATGATGTTAGAAACTGTGTGGCAACAATAACTAAATCATAATAACATGTAGAGCCCTGTGTTAGGTAATAGGCTCAGTTACACAAAGCCTTAGTCATAAATGTACTGAAAGGGAGTTAGAGAAACATGTTTCTATTAAAGCACTGTCTGGTTAGATAGATAGATAGATAGATAGATAGATAGATAGATAGATAGATAGATAGATAGATAGATAGATAGGTACTTTATTGATCCCCCGGGGGGGAAATTTCATTGTCAAGCAGCTACAACAAAACACAGGGCAGGTGCAAAATGCCACAACGAAAGTACACAAAAGACAGATACACGGTACAGTTATACCTGCTTTATGCTCTTAGGCTTTGATGTGTTTGTGTAGTCATAGTATAATGTTTTGTAACATTTCAGATGCAGTTAAAAATACATGTCATACTAAGGAATGAGGGAAATAGTTGATCACCAGCCAAGCTTGAAATCATCCTGCCAGCTGTCTCGCGTTAACTTGAACATGTTTTCCAGATGCAGACAGAGACAGAGACCGACAGATGCGCACACACACACTGCGGATTTGCAGATGTTTGGCATGCTCTTCCTTTTCATATCAGCTAAAGCACTCATAGTACCTGGAAAAATGTCTGTCAGCCTTTGCAGGCCTGACTGGCTTTGCTAAAAATATTAACAGACACAACAGGATATGAGTAATTCACAACCAGCAAGGAGAAACAACACCATGAAACTAACAATGTTTTCCCTGCTCTTTGAAATGCTATGTGAATGTGATATTCTATTCCAAGGTTATCAGAATAATAACCCCCCGTCTCTCTCTCTTTCATGCACAGAGGTGATGAAGACACAGTCTACAATGTATATCATGAGATGCCCTACCCAAGGAGCAAGGCCAAGGCAGAGAAACTGGTGCTGGAGGCCAACGGCAATAAGGTACTTGTATTAACACATCACACTTCATACAAAGACGCGGTAATAACACACACACAGACCAACTCAGACACTTTTATTTGATGGACATTTAAAAGAGCTGGGATGGTTGTCTTTAATGGTACCCTCATTAAAAGCCTGATTCAGATAGGGAATATCTTCATGGGCCTTATACAGATACTTATTTTCTCTCTATTTGACTGAACTGCTCAAAAAGGTACTGCAGAACACAAATATAAAATAGTAATCCATGCTGTTACACATATTTTTGAGTTATGATAAATGGTAGAATTCTTTTCGACTTCACTGTTACTCTGCCAAAAAGCTGTTTAAGTGTTCCATTGTGGACTTGTGTGTTAGTCTACCTCACCCTTCTGTTGACATGTTGAGTTAAAACTGCATATTTAGGATTCTGGGTTTCAAAACTGTTTTTAATTTCCCTTCCACTCCCATCAGTTTCTAATGCTCTGTTACCACATCCTTCCTCTCCTCTCTCTGGCCAGGTGAATGGAGGAGCCTGCTTGTACACATGCTCCCTCCGTCCCACAGGGATCTATGGTGAGCAGCACCAGCTGATGAGGGACTTCTATCAGATGGGTGTGAGGACAGGGGGCTGGATCATTCGTGGCGTCCCACAGGACACAGAACATGGTCGTGTCTATGCAGGTGAGTCCTGAAACCCGTGCTGACACCTAGCCACAAGATCTTTAAAGAGAAATCATTAGTTGTCTTGTTAGCTGATTTTCTACTGGGCAGTTAGTTATGTACCAAGATGGCTATGTATCTTCTTCAACAGCCCTAGTGGATTAGGCTATTGGTATGCACGTTCTCAGAATAGTTTTCCTTTTTTTTCAGGCAATGTGGCTTGGATGCATCTGCTGGCTGCTCGCTCCCTGAGAGAAAGCCCCCAAAGGCTTGGAGGGGAAGTTTACTTCTGCTATGACGACTCACCTTACAAGAGTTATGAGGATTTCAACATGCAGTTCCTGTCTGGGTTCCATTTCCGCCAGGTTCGTGTGCCGCTGTTGGTGCTGTGGTTCGTGGCATGCCTGAATGACCTGCTCCGCTGGGTGCTGAAGCCTGTGTGCAGCTACACACCATTACTCAACCGCTACACACTCGCCGTGGCCAGCACCTCATTCACAGTGGGTTCAGACAAGGCCCAGCGCCATTTCCAGTACCGCCCCCTCTATGACTGGGACCAGTGCAAGGCCCGCACACAGAGATGGGTGGATACCTTTCCCTTCGAAAGCACCAAGGACTCGTGATCTGGCTGATCTGCTGGTCTGTGCGGAACCTGGTCTGGGCTGAACCGATGTACCACACATCATAACCTGGGATGGATGAAAGCACTTTCTCTGATTTTATATTCTCACTATGTTTGCTCCATCATAAGCAGTATTATCATTGCATGTATGCAAACTTATTATTGAACCCTGAAACATGACCTCCTGCACTTGTTCTTCAAAAATGTTGTTATTTTCCAGCTGAGTTATGTCCTCCTACCTGTCACAACTTGTGGCTAGCCTGTAACTCCTCAGGCAAAATTATGACAAGGCATGTGCCACACTGAAAAGGCTCACTTATCCATCACATGATCTTCTGATTCACATGAGATGCTTCCCAGCCCTAAATAACAGATTATGCATTGGACATTCAGTATACAAAGTTTGGCGCTTCATCAGACATTGCAATATCCATCTTCTTAAAAGGGTAGATATAATGTGATTGCAGTCATAAAAGGGCATAAGTATGTGATATGGGAAAGCTGCTCATGAATTGTTTTGAGTCTTCAGCAATACACAGTGCAATACATTGCTATACATATTTCGCAATACATAGACTTGATCTGTTTTTGTTGAAGAGCGCTTGTACCTAAAAGAAGTATTTAAACATGCATTAATGCACACAGAGAATATTGTTGTAATTATAAGTCTGAATATGTTCTATGTGATTGTAGAGTTTTATGAATCACCTCCTGTACATTACTACTAAGGTGATTTTATTATCTGAATGCACTGCCAATTAAACTATAATAAAAATAAATAAACATTTGCCAGTGCATTCAGATTTTAAACTTTAGACAGAGAAAATGTGTATTATATATTTCATACCTATTGATGATATTATCATCATTTTGAGAAGTAGCTAACTTAAAGAGCAACTGAAGGCAATAAACAACATATTCTCTGGTAGAAAATGGCATATGTTTTAAACCAACTATAAGTTGAAGAAATTAATATACAAATATCGAAAGCATTTCATCAGACAACTATAAATATTGACGGTCCCTAACATTTACAATGTGTACTATATTGACGGTCCCTAACTAGCCCCAGAGATAGGCTATCCAAAGTCAAACCAATTTTGCCACGGTCGCACACCAGCCGGCTGAGGCTGATTGGCAAAAGAAGTTGGCTAGCTTGCTAGCTAGTCTAGGCTTCTTCTAGACACAAGACCTTGTTTGACTGTTTCAAGTTATCTAAAAGGGTGAGTGACTGTTACTGTGTACTGTTTTGGCAGAGTAAAAGTACAAATGCTTCCCACGTTCGAACACACACAAGAGACCCCCACATCAAAGCACGACTCCAATACTCAAAACTCGTTCAGTTGCATTTCCTAAGGAGGAGAATTGAAACCAGGACTCAATCAGGAAGTTCAGTCCCCTTTTAAAAAAACAATAAACATACTTGGAACATAGGAAGTTGGTGAAACCTTAATTGGGGAGGACGGGCTTGTGGTAACGACTGAAGCGGAATTGGTGGAATGGTATCAAATGGTTTCCATGTGTTTGATGCCATTCCATTAGCGCCATTGCAGTTATTATTATGAGCCATCCTCCCCTCTGCAGCCTCCTGTGACTTGGAAACAATACTCATTCTGTATTGAATATGACTATTGTATTGAATATGTATTTATTTGTTTAATTCCAAATACAAGTATTTTAATTCATTCAAAGTTGTTTTGTTTTTTATAAGTTAAATATGACACTATCAAAGACACAACACAAGGTCTTTCCTTTAAACGGCCTAGGTCCAGGAACACATGGTGACTATGGTGACCTTGTTAATTGCAAGATAAACTAAATGGGGAAACATATGGAATACATGTTAACAACATATTCATTACACGTCCTTTACGTAGTCCCAGGCGGTATTAGAACGTTGCGCCCCTGCCCAGCTGTGGGGAAAACAACTTGCGGTTACCTTTTTTCAAATGCAATTTTTTGTTGTCTGCTTGTTTTAGTGAATTACAAAACTATATAAGA
The DNA here is from genome assembly GCA_023634145.1 of Thymallus thymallus. Classification (NCBI taxonomy): domain Eukaryota; kingdom Metazoa; phylum Chordata; class Actinopteri; order Salmoniformes; family Salmonidae; genus Thymallus; species Thymallus thymallus. The sequence continues at coordinate 14,956,774 of CM042398.1, forward strand.
AAAGTACAACATCTAAAGATTAATTTTCAACACTGCCTGCTCCTAAGCATTCTCACTACTCACTACTTACTAGCCAAGACCAACAACACAAACTGACGGACTATACAGCTACAAGTAATCAGTGTAGTTACAAACAGGCTATACTATACTGAACAAAAATATTAAAGAAATATGCAAACATTTCAAAGATTTTACTGAGTGACTGTTAATATAAGGAAATCAGTCAATTGAAATAAATGAATTAGGGCCTAATCTATGGATTTCACATGACTGGGAATACGGATATGCATCTGTTGGTCACAGATACCTTAACAAAAAAGGTAGGCGCATGGATCAGAAAACCAGTCAGTATCTGGTGTGACCACCATTTGCCTCATGCAGTGCGACACATCTCCTTAGCATAGAGTTGATCACGCTGTTGATTGTGGCCTGTGGAATGTTGTCCCACTCCTCCTCAATGGCTGTGCGAAGTTGCTGGATATTGGCGGGAACTGGAACACGCTGTTGTACATGAAAAAACTGCACATTTTAGAGTGGCCTTTTGTCCCCAGCATAAGGTGCACTTGTGTAATGATCATGCTATTTAATCAGCGTCTTGATATACCACACCTGTCAGGTGGATGGATTATCTTGGCAATGGAGAAATCTCATTAACAGGGATGGAAACAAATGTATGCACATTTCTGGGATCTTTTATTTCAGTTTATGAAATATGGGACAAACACTTTACATGTTGTGTTTATATTTTTTGTTCAGTGTAAAGATTAAATGTTTTCCACCAACATAGCTATGTGTAGCCTACTTGGACACCGGGTCCCCACAATACCCACTCTCCCACTCCAAATAGTTTGATGCCACAGCACAGGGCTCTTCTAGCAGTCTCTATTCCCATATGTGGGAGCATTGTGAACCATGGGTCGGTATTATTGACCTGGTTACATGTACATTGAACAACACAGCAGATTTTCGGAATTTTTTGTTATTTTTGTATAACAAAAAAATCAACGACGAAGTTGCCTCTTTTACAATGGGGGTCAATAGGAAAGAATGTTGGTTTCCACAATTTGTGGGCGTGGTCAAGTGGAATTCCTTATTATTACGTGAATACCGACTGGGACTATTCTCTCTAACTTAATTATGTCAATGGTGTGTCCCAGTTACAAGCCAGAGTGAGTCATTGTAGAGAAAGAAAACACAGTTACCATGGAGAGTACACATATGTTGGTTTGTAATGCAGGGCTATGAAACCATGTTGTCATTCTGAACATATTTCCAGCTCTAGGGGTGGAATCGAACACTGAGGTTTGAGAGCCGGAGCGACGTTACAACAGCGGTGTAGACTAATTTTCCTATCATTTTAATCATGCATTTTAAAATTGTATTTCTAACCAGCTAGATCTCATGTCATCCAGAGCTTTCATAAAAAAAAAAAAAAAAGGTTTGGCTAGGTTGGATCCATGACAGTTTTCTTTTGGCAAAGCCTGGCTGGATCCATAACAATTGAGTAAGGCTTTATGACTTCCAAACCCTACCAAGTACACAGTATTTGTACATTGTACTACTGTGAATGTAAAATACATGTATTATTACTGACTACAATGTATTTGTAGAGTGATTTATCATAATTTATATTTAATTGATCATGTACATTATTAATAGTAATGACTGGAATGTAAAAAATGTATTTCTGTAAGTCTGTCTGTCAATTGTGTCAACCCACAGTTTCAGGGCCGAATTACCGAACTGGCACATCGGGCATGTGCCAGGGGGCCCCGAGCTTGAGGTGTAAACCCTGGATTGCTGATGCTATGTATTGGCCATTGAAGCCACCGGTCGGCCATATTGGCACTCCCAAGTAGGAACAGTCGTCCGTAGGAATTAATGGATTTCTACAGTATTTTAATTCATTGTTTCAAATACAAAATTACATGTAAGTATTTTTTGTTGTAATGGAGAAAGTAACATTAGTAATCTAAAAAAATGCAACTTTAAGGAAAAAGTTTTTATTTATACACTACATGGCCAAAGGCATGTGGACGCGTGCTCGTCGAACATCTCATTCCAAAATCATGGGCATTAAAATGGTACCCACTTTGCTGCTATAACAGCCTAAACTCTTCTAGGGAAGGCTTTCCATTAGATGTTGGAACATTGCTGCAGGGACTTGCTTCCATTCAGCCACAAGAGCATTACTAAGGACGGGCACCGATGTTGGGTGATTAGGCCTGGCTCGGAGTGTTCGATGGGGTTGAGGTCAGGGCTCTGTGCAGGCCACTCAAGTTATTCCACTCTGATCTCGACAAACCATTTCTGTGTTCCACAAAGTTAGAAGCACAGAATCGTCTAGAACGTCAATGTATGCTGTAGCGTTAAGATTTCCCTTCACTGGACCTAAGGGGCCTAGCCCGAACCATGAAAAACCAGACCATTATTCCTCCTCCATCAAACTTTACAGTTGGCACTATGCATTCGGGCAGGTAGCGTTCTCCTGGCATTCTCCAAAGCCAAATTTGTCTGTCAGACTGCCAGATGGTGAAGTGTGATTCATCACTCCAGAGAACGTGTTTCCACTGTTCCAGAGTCCAATGGCGGCGAGCTTTACACCACTCCAGATGACGCTTGGCATTGTGCATGGTAATCTTAGGCTTGTGTGCGGCTGGTCGGTCATGGAAACACATTTCATGAAGCTCCCTAAGAACAGTTATTGTGCTGATGTTGCTTCCAGAGGCAGATGGAACTGATGTTACAAACGCTCCCTAAAAACATCTGTGGCATTGTGTTATGTGAAAAAACTGCACATTTTAGAGTGGCCTTTTGTCCCCAGCATAAGGTGCACTTGTGTAATGATCATGCTATTTAATCAGCGTCTTGATATACCACACCTGTCAGGTGGATGGATTATCTTGGCAATGGAGAAATCTCATTAACAGGGATGGAAACAAATGTATGCACATTTCTGGGATTACATTTTAATGTAATATCTTCGAATTTGTAATGCACAAATGTAATCATAGAATTCATAATATGAACTGAATGAATATCGCATTTAGTTTTAAAATTCAATTTCAATTTAATTTAATATTCAAATTCAATATTTAGCTAGTTTTCCGTTTTCTCCACTCAGACCACTCCCAGATATTCTACCGCACCTCTCTTATAGCTTGGAGGTAGAAGCTGTTCAGCGTCCTGTTTGTTCCAGACTTGGTGCATCGGTACTGCTTGCTGTGCGGTAGCAGAGGTAACAGTCTGTGGCTGGAGTCTTTGACAATTTTTAGGGCCTTCCTCTGACATCGCCTGGTATACAGGTCCAGTGATGTACTGGGCAGAAAGCATTATCCGTTGTAGTGCCTTGCGATCGGATGCCAAGCAGTTGCCATACCAAGCGGTGATGCAGCCAGTCAAGATGCTCTCAATGGTGCAGCTGTGTAACTTTTTGATGATGTGAGGGCCCATGGCAAATCTTTTCAGCCTCCTTAGGGGGAAGAGACCTCTTCACGACTGTGTTGATGTGTGTGGACCATAAAAGTTCCTTAGTGTTGTGGACCCTGAGGAACTTGAAGCTCTCAACCTGCTCCACAACACTCCTGTCGATGTGGATGGGGGCGTGCTCGGACCTCCACAATCAGCTCCTTTGTCTTGATGATGTGGAGGGAGAGGTTGTTGTCCTGACACCACACTGCATTATGTTCATAGTAATGATTGGAATTGAAAAGTCTGTCTGTCAATTGTGGAAACACTCTGTTAGTTTTACAATGTGTTAATGTCTTATCCCACTTACTGGTCTTAAAGTCTCATGCCACCTACTGTAAATCGTAGACATGTAGGTATAATTCTAAAAAGGCATAGCCTTATACCAACAGCAGAGGGAAGCAGAGTACTGAGAGACAGCAACAATCCGACAAATGTATATGTTACCGTGAAAAAAACAGAGGATAGTTTAGTTCAATCAAATGGTGCATATACAGATTCAACAACATGTTTGAAAATTAAAGATTATTTGGGACAAATACTATGTACTTAGTTATAGTTAAGCCTGATATTATTATTTTACGTGCCATGTTCTGCACTAGTGTCGAGGGTGGCTCCCGATTAGGTTTATGCGTGTGAGTGCCCGATCGCACTAACAGGAGCGCGCACGTGGCTGTCAGCAGTAGGAAATGCAGCCCGACTAGTGCTAAATGTGTACCAGCAACACGACCGAACTGCTATTAAATGACAGTTTGAGTGAAAGGGAGACCATTTGGTCCTAAAAGTATATATTTTTGTAATATTTAAACTCGCTGCAGTTATGTCAGAGAGTAACCCAGACAGCCAGATAGGCTAACAACACCCGCCTAACATCATTAGCCAGCAAGCTAGGCTAACTAGCTAGTTTTTGGGGGGGACATTGCGTCTCCTAACCTGCTCATCCGTTATCTATCTGTTTTCTGTTTGTTGCCTGGACTGTCCAGCTTGTCATTGTCGTGTTTTCATTGAACGGAGGAGCTTAGTGTACCGGAGCTGTGGGGGGCCCGCGGACAAACCCCCTGCCCTGGGTGTCCAGTCGAACGGATCACTTACACACGCGGGGCGTGGGTGAGTTTACACTTAGCAATCTTATAGCGAGGGAAGCGGATGGCAAGGCCGTGGACCCATGGCCAGGCAGGGCCCCGACGACAGGGAGGGGAGTGGACCATTATTTAACTAGCAAACTAAGATGCCTATTCGGCAACTATATATAATTTTCCTGTGTGTTGAACCGGGAAGTTGTGTGGCTTTGAGTGAGGCCTCGAGAGGATATGAAAACAATCCTTCGTCTTTAGGTAGCTAGTTGTCTAGCGCGAGTTATCAAACCAACCTGCTTAGATCAGCGAAATATAACTATAATGTTGTCCGCAATCTTGGTACAAGAAATAAGTTAACGTATCGGTGGTTGCTAGCGAAGGTAATTTTGGCTTACTGTTGTGCTTATTTAGTGTATGCACTTGATAGTGTTTGTGGCCACACCTGAGTTGATCGTTGGGGCCAGACAGTCTTTTAAATGAATGTGTTCTGTAATTCATTGGACATGTTCAACATCTAGCTCTGTAAACTGTCAGTAGATTTTCAGTGTTAAACTGGATAGATATTGGGCAGAAATGGACAGTGGGTTTGGGTGGGGTAAATAACACAGGTCAAATCATCATATTAAACAACATTAAGTGAAACCTCAGACATGCATAATACTGCTTATAACTGTATTGTTACTGTGGATATAGTTTTTGTTGAAAATACACTAATAGGCAATAATTCGAAAAATCCAAATCATGTCCACTAACTAAATATCATAAAGAAGACAGAGTAGGAGGTAGGTGTGTAATGAATGGTCAATGTCCTCCTTCAGATATAGGGAACTGTTCAAAAACTACAATCCCCCCAGTATATTAGCCTATAAAGCTTTAGGAATTAGCCTATCTCTCAAAGAATGTCCATAATTTCAAAATATATAGCCATTTAACATTCTGTGGCAGCAGAATTTTTGTTAAAAACTTGTCTGAAAAGGGTGGGTCTGGGACTGATGGTCTCAGTATTATTTATTATCATCAGTCCAATATAATTTACTCTAATACACTATGGAAATGTGGAGAGGTTGTTTCCAAATTTAACAGCCGTCCATGAATATGAGATCTGTGGATAACTTTGGGGTTTCTAATCTCTTTCCATCTGTCAAGGAGAAAATAAGGAGGAGCCATGGCCGAAATCTCTGCCCTAATCCCCTCACCTCCAGCTATAGGTGACACACATGCTGCCCCCTCCTTCCCCATACCCTCTACTGCCCCCCCTCATCCCAAAAGCACTGCCCCAGAGCCCCCTAAGGAGAAACCCATCCCCAAGTCCTCTCTGTATGGTGACAAAGCTTCTCTGACATTAACTGTACCAGGAGAGACAGTCCCTTCTCATCCTCTTTCTCCCAAGTCTCCCAAGAGAGGAGGGAGAGGACCTCCCCCGAGTCCCCCCAAACGCGTCTCATCAGCGTTAACTCCAGAGACTCCGGTGCCCCCACCTCTAATACCCCCAGATAGTCCTGCTCCCCTGCCTGAAGTAACTTCAGACAGTCCTGCCCCCTTAACTGTAGTAGCCCTAGATACTCCTGCTATCCCACCTGTAGATGTAGCATTGCGGCAGAGTGAGGGAGTGAAGGAGACAGACATGAAGGCAGGGGCCAGCGCAGTATTGGCTGTAAAGCAGGAAGTGAGTAACCCAGGGGGCAAGGAGCTGTTACATGCCCCCTCAGAGGGCCCTACACAGGCCCACAGTGAGCAAAAGGTACAATGGGTAACACTGCAGACTACCAGCCCCTCCTCTGATCTTAATCTCACCCCTAATCTCTACCCCAGTGTTCATGTCACTGTGAACACTAATCCTGCTACTGATTATGCTCTGCCTCAGTCTATGGTGGACACTCCCCTTCCTCCTCCTGCCCCCACTTACACTCCACCTCCAGACACTCAAACAACAGCAGCAGCTGCAGCCCCTGAAGCACAAAATCCTCAGCCACCAGAAGAAAGCCAAAACCCTCACCCTAACCCTCAACCATATCCCAAACTGGACACCCCCAGTCTGTCTCCCATACTTGAGACCTCCAGCCAATCTCCCAGAAGGGCAGAGCTACCCAACACCCCCTCCAGAGCAAGTCACCCCAGCCCTCCAGTGATCCAGGAGCCTGTCTCCCTCTCCTTGCCCCTCCCCAGAGCCCCAGCCCCAGACACTCTCAGCTACCTGGAGTCAGCCAGCATGATGTCAGGGACCCTGGAGTCTCTGTCTGGCCTGGGGGAGGATGGAAGCTCTATCGGGTCAGACTCCGAGATCAACGGCTTGGTTGTCAGACGCACTGACAAATATGGCTTCCTCGGCGGGACCCAGTACAGCGAGGGCAGGTGGGCATGGTAAAACAACACACCCTCACTCTATTTACACACCTGTGTAAAATACATGTCTATGGTGTCTTCGCTCTGGCTGTAGATGGGCAATTACTCTGTTTTGTTCTGTCTCTCTTTTTATCAAATCAAGTTTTATTTGTCACATATGCCGAGGTGTAGACCTTACAATGAAATGCTTACTTACTAGCCCATAACCAACAATGCAGAGTACGAAACATTGTCTAAATAAACTAAAGGAAAAATAGTAACACAATAAAATAACTAATGAGGTTATATTCAAGGGGTATCGGTACTGAGCCAATGTGCAGAGGTATGATGTAGTTGAGGTAATATGGGTAAAGTGACTATGCATAGATAATAAACAGAGTAGCAGCAGCATATGTAAAGGAATGTGACTATTTGAGTATCTCGTCAATATGCGTGTGTGTTGGTCGCTGGAGTCTTTGACAATCAACCGTCTTTCCTGGTTTGGTCATCTTCTCCGAGTCACCCATCTTGCCCTAAGTGATCTTTCCCTCCCCACCCTTTCTGTCCTGTCCTCCCTATCTCCACACTAAACATATCGGTCTGTCCTTCATCTCTCCCTTGTGTGACTCAGATAGTGCTGAAAGCGCTTTTGTGACACAATATGTACTGACTGTGCCTCGCCCAGCCAATCATTTCCCTCTCTCCCTCTCTTTCTGGAGAACGTATCTTGCCCCTCCCCTCGGACAATCTCTAAGTGCACTTCCTCTTCTGTTTTATTGATTTAGTTTGGTATTGATTAAGCCTGTTCCCTTTCAGTGTCGTTATCAAAGGGTGTCTGTGTGTGAGAGAGTAGTGTAGGACAGAAATATTGTAAATGAGTATATAATATCAATCTGTAGATGAGTATTCCTATTTAAGAAGCTCAGGTTGCACAGCCTCCATTTAAAACAACTCTTGCTCCTATTTGGAATCTACTGAATGAATATGACCCTGTGGCAAGGATTGTGACAATGGGTGCATGGCAGGGGTCATGGCAAGGATTGTGACAATGGGTGCAGTCAGCCTGTCGATGGGGCTTAATTTTATAGAACGTTTTAGAGACTCAAAAGTTGTTATATTTTTTAAGCCAATCTCCTGCAATTCTCCAAACTTCTCCATGGCGCTGAGAGACATTTTTGCTGTTTTAAAGCTACTTTCCTGCAATTCTACAAATCTAGTCCAATGTAGTTCAGATGGTAGAGCATGGTGCTTGCAACGCCAGGGTTGTGGGCTCGATTCCCACGGGGGACCAGTATGAAAATGTAAAAATGTGTCCATAAAGCTGAGAGAAAATGTTGCAGTTTTAAAGCTGATTTCCTGCAATTCATTTTGCCATTGCTAATGCTGTGTTATTTTGCTCAAACATAACACAATGAATACTGCTAAATTCATTGTTTTTGGAATTGTTTGAGCTTTTATTTTGCTGATGTTAGTTCTCAGAGGAGATATTATAACAAAAATATATAGGTCCATTATCTTTTCAACATACTTTATATCTGGATTTAGTCATTTACATTTACACTGGAAGTGTTTTTCCATCCCAAAAAAGAATTTAAATTATATATACAGTACCTGTCAAAAGTTTGGACACACCTAGTCATTCCAGGGTTTTCTTAATTTTTTACTATTTTCTAAGTTGTAGAATAATTGTGAAGACATCAAAACTATGAAATAACACATGGAATCATTTGGTAACCAAAAAAGTGTTTAACAAATCAAAATATATTTTAGATTCTTCAAAGTAGCCACCCTTTGCCTTGATGACAACTTTGCACACTCTTGGCATTCTCTCAACCAGCTTAATGAGGTAGTCACCTTTAATGCATTTCAATTAACAGGTGTGCCTTGTTAAAAGTTAATTTGTGAAATGTCTTTCCTTCTTAATGTGTTTGAGCCAATCAGTTGTGTTGTGACAAGGTATGGGTGGTGTACAGAAGATAGCCCTATTTGGTAAAAGACCAAGTCCATATTATGGCAAGACCAGCTCAAATAAGCAAAGAGAAATGACAGTCCATCATTACTTTAAGACCTGAAGGTCAGTCAATCCGGAAAATTTCAAGAACTTTGAAAGTGCTGTCGCAAAAACCATCAAGTGTTATGATGAAACTGGCTCTCATGAGGACCACCACAGGAGAGGAAGACCCAGAGTTACCTCTGCTGCAGAGGATAAGTTACTTAGAGTTAACAGCACCTCAGATGGCAGCCCAAATAAATGCTTCACAGAGTTCAAGTAAGAGACACATCTCAACATCAACTGTTCAGAGGAGACTGCGTGAATCAGGTCTTCATGGTCGAATTGCTGCAAAGAAACTAAAGGACACCACTAAGAAGAGACGACTTGCTTTGGCCAAGAAACACAAGCAATGGACATTAGACCGGTGGAAATCTGTCCTTTGGTCTGGAGTCCAAATTTGAGATTTTTGGTTCCAACCGCCATGTATTTGTGAGACGCAGAGTAGGTGAACAGATGATCTCTGCATGTGTGGTTCCCACCGTGAAGCATGGAAGATGAGGTGTGATGGTGTGGAGGTGCTTTTCTGGTGACATTGTTGGTGATTTATTTAAAATTCAAAGCACACTTAACCAGCATGGCTACCACAGCATTCTGCAGCGATACACCATCCCATCTGGTTTGCACTTAGTGGGACTATCATTTGTTTTTCAACAGGACAATGACCCAACACACCTCCAGGCTGTGTAAGGGCTATTTACCCAGAAGGAGAGTGGTGGAGTGCTGCATCAGATGACCTGGCCTCCACAATCACTCGACCTCAACCCAATTGAGATGGTTTGGGATGAGTTGGACCGCAGAATAAGAGAAAAGCAGCCAACAAGTGATCAGCATATGTAAATACTCCTTCAAGACGGTTGGAAAAGCATTCCAGGTGAAGCTGGTTGATAGAATGCCAAGAGTGTGCAAAGCTGTCATCAAGGCAAAAGGTGGCTACTTTGAAGAATAAATGGATTAGAACACTTAGGTGCCCCACCGAAGGATTTCATTGGCAGAAAAATCCCTGGATAGCAATAAATACACTGTCTTACATGCCCAGTGTAGTTGGCATGTGTGTGTATCTTGGTGTTTATGTTGTTAACTCTTTCTCCATGTGTTACAGTGATAAGGACATGAGAGTTGATGTAGCACGGCAGAGAGAGATGAAATGGCTGGACATGTTCAACAATTGGGACAAATGGGTCTCAAGACGCTTCCAAAAGGTACTTACCTACATCTGTCAATGTATGGTATGAATTGTGTATCTATTACATACACTACCGTTCAAAAGTTTGGGGCCTCCCACTCCTCTTTCTATTCTGTTGTTCTGTGAAGGGAGTAGTACACAGCGTTGTACGAGATCTTCAGTTTCTTGGCAATTTCTCGCATTGAATAGCCTTCATTTCTCAGAAGAATAGGCTGACGAGTTTCAGAAGAAAGTTCTTTGTTTCTGGCCATTTTGAGCCTGTAATCGAACCCACAAATGCTGATACTCAACTAGTCTAAAGAAGGCCAGTTTAATTGCTTCTTTAATCAGCACAACAGTTTTCAGCTGTGCTAACATAATTGCAAAAGGGTTTTCTAATGATCAATTAGCCTTTTAAAATGATCAACTTGAATTAGCTAACACAACGTGCCATTGGAACACAGGGGTGATGGTTACTGATAATGGGCCTCTGTACACCTATGCAGATATTCCATAAAAACATCAGCCATTTCCAGCTACAATAGTCATTTACATTAACATTAACAATGTCTACACTGTCTTTGATGTAATTTGAATAGACAAAAATGTTTCCTTTTCTTTAATAAACAAGGAAATTTCTAAGTGACCCCAAACCTTTGAAAGGTAGTGTACCTTGTATGTGTGTATGTCGTAACATAACAAGTGTGTGTGTTCCAGGTGAAGTTGCGCTGTAGGAAGGGGATCCCCTCGTCTCTCAGGGCTAAAGCCTGGCAGCTGCTCTCCAACAGCAAGGAGCTCCTGGACTCCAACCCCGGCAAGTTTGAGGTACTGCCACTAACACACACCCTTTCTCTCTTCATACTCACACTTTCACTATGCAAAACATGTCTGTTTTGAAGCACACACTTATAAAAAGACATACTCTATGTACTCTTCACCCATTCAAATCTGAGGCCATCATTCCTACAACCTATATTTATGGTCATTGTAAAAATTTAATGGTAATCGAATGAACAGATTTGAATACAGAAGTTCTTCAGTGAACTCTAGGTAGTTCAGACTAACTGGAACAGAAGTTCATGCAATGGGGAGGAGCTGTGGCTCGTTAGACCAATTAGAGCTCCAGGGGTGTTTATTATGGGGCGCAGAGACCTCCCCAGCTCTAAGCCTCTTATCCTGGGCAGTAATCTAGCCTGGCTGGGTCTAGTTTAATAATTTTCCTTCCCTTTCTCTGCTTTCACTCTGACACTGACATACTTTTTTTGAAGGCCTAGTTATACTCAGTCCTGTTCCATATTATGCTGATCCATCTATATCTAGATGTGCTTTACCATTGCTCAATTATAAACTTTTTTTTCTCTTTTAATCTCTGTAGGAGTTGGAGAGAGAGCAGGGAGACCCTAAATGGTTGGACATTATAGAGAAGGACCTGCATAGACAGTTCCCCTTCCATGAGATGTTTGCTGCTCGTGGTGGACACGGGTAAATGGCCATGCTGTACTGACGTATAATATGATTTGTTCAGTCCATGTAGAGTACACTGACATGTACAATAAAAACGTACTTTATGAGTGCATGTGTGCTAAGTCTCTGTTCTCTTCTGGTGCTGCCTCCAGGCAGCAGGATCTGTACCGTGTGCTGAAGGCCTACACAGTGTACAGACCTGAAGAGGGCTACTGCCAGGCCCAGGCCCCAGTGGCTGCTGTCCTGCTCATGCACATGCCTGCTGAAGTGAGGAGATGCTGGGGGGGACACAGAGAGAGGGAGGGGGACTGTGGAAGAGACTCGGAATGGGAACACATTTTGATAATTAATAAGTAGTGGGATGGGGCCAGGTGTTTATAATGTGGTATAGTGAGTTGTGTGCCTCCCTATGGGACTCCTGGCCGTGATTGGGAGTCCCATAGGGCGGTGCACAATTGCCTAGCGTCGTCCGAGTTTGGCCGGTGTAGGCCGTCATTGTAAATAAGAATTTGTTCTTAACTGACTTGCCTAGTTAAATAAAGTTTAAATAACAAAATATGTGTTTATTCCCAACTTGCAGCATGCCTTCTGGTGTCTGGTGCAGATATGTGAGACGTACCTTCCTGGATACTATAGCGCTGGATTGGTGAGTAAATGAACGAACACACACACAGACTTTATATTGTTCTATGGTGTGCATTGAGACTACTCATCATTCTTTTAGGAAGCGATTCAGTTGGATGGAGAGATCTTCTTCTCTCTGCTACGTCGTGTCTGTCCGATGGCCTACCGTCACCTGAAGAAGTTTAAGATAGACCCCATTCTCTACATGACCGAGTGGTTCATGTGTGTCTTCTCACGCACCCTGCCATGGGCCTCTGTGCTACGTGTGTGGGACATGTTCTTCTGTGAGGGTAAGACACACACACACACACACAGTGAAAATGCTGTGGCTAAATGTTAGCTAACCCTGTGTTGTTTTCTAGGAGTCAAGATAGTGTTCCGTGTGGGCCTGGTGCTGCTCAAGCAGATGCTTGGCTCGGTGGATAAATTGCGGGAGGTCCAGGGCATGTACGAAACCATGGAGCGCCTCAGGAACATTCCCCCTGAGTCTGTTAGAGAGGACCTACTGGTGCAGGAGGTGAAACTGTAAACAGTGTATACATACACGTGTTCTCTAAACTTAATCTGACTCATTGACACGAGTCAAATTAGTCAACTGGCGTTTCACTGTTTGTAGTGTCTAGATCTGGTTTGATGACTTCCTCTGTCTGTGTGTAGGTAGTGTCCCTGGCGGTGACCGAGGCTCTGATTGAGAGGGAGTGCAGTATTCAGGTAAGGAAGTGGAGGGAGTCCAGAGGGGAACTGACCCACCAGCCTGTACGAAGGCTCCACGGGACGCGGGACATCCATGAACACAAGCGGCGGGCCTCCGCCATCAGCTCCGGGGGTAGCTTCTCCTTCCTGGGGTCCATCCCCCCTCCAGGGCCCCTCAGGGCCTCCTCCAGCCTGCTCTCCCTCCCCGTCTTCCGCAAGCCCAAAACCCCTTTCCGCTCTCAGAAGAAGGGCTCCTTCTCTGGGGCCTCTGGGATGGAGGCCATGCACTTACAGAACCCCTCAGTGGCAGCTTCAAGCTCACCCCTAGGCCCCGCCCACAAACCACACATGTCTGGTGGCGCTGTAGCTAGGGCCCCAGCCTCTCAGAGTCCTCTGGTTGGGTCTGGTCCAGGCCCCTCTTCTGGCACAGCCCAGATCTCAGCACAGAGCCAGCCTGGTACAGCAGCCCAGGCCCCGGTACACCATACACCACACAACACCCTCTCCCCCAAAGTCACCTCTGAGCAGATCACACCCACCATCCCCTCCCCCACTGCAAACAACAGCCCTCTGCCCTTGTTCCCAGACGGAGCTACAGGAGGAGAGGAAGACAGGAAGAAGAAGAGGAGCAAGGAGGACAAGAAGAAAGATAAGGAGGAGGAGAAGAGGAAAGAGAAGGAGAAGAAGGAGAAGGAAAAATCCGACAAGGAGAGCCAGAAGAAGGAGAAGGAGCGGGCAGAGAAAGAGAAGAAGAAGGAGAAAGGGGGGAAGAAAAAGGAGAAAGGGGGAGGAGAGGCAGAGGAGTAGAATGGAGCCACAGCACCAAGACATTGGGCCTAGTTTCTCCTGTTATTCCTTCACAAAGAAAAGGGGGGAAGGAAAAAAAGAGGACATTGAAACAAAAGACCCCCGGAAGTGGAACGACAGAGCGAAAAGGAGATGGCTTCCTGTATAGTGCATCTTGTCAAAGGATTATTTTGGAGACAACTGGATATAAGTTTTGTTAGCGCCCAAGGGCTGTAGCCCCACAACCCCCATGCTTTCTTCATCAATGAGTTTGAATAAGTAACATGGGACACGTTTCCTTTTGCAACTGGAACATTGTCTGTGTGGTTCTCAATGGATCTCCCAAGATCACACAACTGTTTTTTCATTTAGTTTTTTTAAATTATTTTTTTATTAGACTAAAGCTAGTGGAGAGACAAGCCCGTTGGATATAGAGTAAGTGGGAGTTATAGATTGGGTGCAATAGATTGTGTAAATAGAACATCCTAAATCCATGTAGGATCCTTGAGTCGTGCCCCATAATGCCCTGTCATGTCTGGTTTGTGGTCAGATGTCCATCCAGAATGCCTGCATAAAAAGTAAACAATTGAACAATTTCTCAAATCCAGGCACTGAAGACAATGATTGATGGTAGTACTATGGTTATTGGATGTCTGGGAGGACCTATTTATTGTAGTGTTAAGTGTTGTGTGAGTGTGTGCCTTAGTAGCGTAGTAAGCTGTGTTACTGTTCAATATTGCCACCCAGTTTCTCCACTCTTTCTCTCATGTCTTTGTCTTCCTTCTCTTTGAGTTGCTTGTTTTCTCCCCCCTTTCTCTAATTTCTTGATCTATAGTCCTCTGAACAGAGGAGTAGAAACCCAACAGGTAAATGGAGAGATGTACACTGCAATAGGGAGTGTTTGTAAGGGGAGGGAGAATAAACGTGACATTCTGAACCTTGACAGACAGACACGGATCAGGATGGCTCTTGCCTAACAACACATGGAGCAATTTATTATTAATTTTAAGTCTCTTCAAGTCTCTTGAGTATGTTTATAGTGGGAGATGATGATAGATACTGGTATTTTAGCGAGGGAGGGATCTTCTGCTCTCAATGACAACTCCGAATCTGCCCATCAGACCAAATGTCCATCTGTAATTATCTTTGCTTGTGATAGATTCCAATTAACCCATTGGAATGTGATGATCTATTTAGAGTGGTTTGAGAAATGTAAGTTGACCACTCCTGTTTGGTAGGTAGTTGAATCTGATGATAGAGGCCTCTAGTGGCCAAAAGGCTGTTTTAGCATGGGCAGCAACATTTACGGCTTACACCATTTTAATGTAGTCAACTGGATGTGACTAACAACTTCATTGGCCGATCCCTCTTGGTGACCCTTTTGAAGTTGTGCAACCGAGTCATCAGGAGGGATCAGCCAATTTTGAAGAAAATGTAGAACTTCAAAATGGAGATAACAATGGCACAGATACAATGATGAGGCCTCTCCATCTCTATGGGATAGTTTCACCTCTTACACCTGCGCCTTTAGGACCCATTGGAAGCCACTCGGCGCTGTGCGGGTCATGCATGCCAATGTAGCATTCAAATCAAACTTATTTATAAAGCCCTTTTTTCATCAGCCGATGTCACAAAGTGCTATACAGAAACCCACCCTAAATCCCCAAACAGCAAGCAATGCAGAAGCACGGTGGCTAGGAAAAACTCCCTAGAAAGGCAAAAACCTAGGAAGAAACCTAGAGAGGAACCAGGCTCTGAGGGGTGGCGATTATAACAATTCATGGCCATTAAGGCCAGTTCTTTCTCCAAGATGTTCATAGATGACCAGCAGGGTCAAATAATAATCATAGTGATTGTAGAGGTTGCAACAGGTAAATACATCAGGAGTGAATGTCACTTGGCTTTTCATAGCCAGGCATTTAGATGCGGTAGAGAGCGCAGGTACGGTGCGATAGAGCGCAGGTGCGAGAGAGATGAAAACAGCAGGTCTGGGACAAGGTGGCACGTCCAATGAACAGGTCAGGGTTCCATAACCACATGCAGAAGAGTTGAAACCGGTGCAGCAGCATGACCAGGTGGACTTGGGACAGCTAGGAGTCATCAGGGCAGGTGGTCCTGAAGCATGGTCCTCCGGGTAGGCTCAGGTCCTCCGGGAGGGGAGGTAGAGTGGGAGAGAGAGAGAATTAGAGAGAGCATACTTAAATTCACACAAGACACTGGATAATAACATCAGATTTAACAAACTGACCCTAGCCCCCCAGCACATAGACTATTGCAGCATAGATACTGGATGGTTGAGACGGGGGGTCAGGAGACACTGTGGCCCCCTCCGACAATACCCCCGGACAGGGCCAACCAGGCAGGATATAACCCCACCCACTCTGCCAAAGCACAGCCCCCACACGCATTAACCTCTGAACTCTGACCTTCAGGCTCTGATGTATTTATGTACAAAGTTGGTTAATTTAATCAGATATATATTATGTATTATTCTTTATTTTGGATCTGACTGCTATTTTTCTATGCAAGTAAAGGACACCTGGTTGACTGGAAGGAAGGCTGGCTATGTGAGGCCCAGTTTAAGGAGGATCATGTTAAATATAGTTTTATTTTTTATATCGGTATGGCTGTTTTGATTTCATTATTGCACATTTGTCCTCATCTTCTAAGACAACAAATCCTATTTACAGTGAGACAAAAAAGTATTTAGTCAGCCACCAATTGTGCAAGTTCTCCCACTTAAAAAGATGAGGCCTGTAATTTTCATCATAGGTACACTTCAACTATGAGAGACAAAATGAGAAAAAAAAATCCAGAAAATCACATTGTAGGATTTTTCATGAATTTATTTGCAAATTATGGTGGAAAATAAGTATTTGGTCAATAACAAAAGTTTATCTCAATACTTTGTTATATACCTTTTGTTGGCAATGACAGAGGTCAAACGTTTTCTGTAAGTCTTCACAAGGTTCACACACACTGTTGCTGGTATTTTGTCCCATTCCTCCATGCAGATCTCCTCTAGAGCAGTGATGTTTCGGGGCTGTCGCTGGGCAACACGGACTTTCAACTCCCTCCAAAGATTTTCTATGGGGTTGAGATCTGGAGACTGGCTAGGCCACTCCAGTACCTTGAAATGCTTCTTACGAAGCCACTCCTTCGTTGCCCGGGCGGTGTGTTTGGGATCATTGTCATGCTGAAAGACCCAGCCACGTTTCATCTTCAATGCCCTTGCTGATGGAAGGAGGTTTTCACTCAAAATCTCACGATACATGGCCCCATTCATTCTTTCCTTTACACGGATCAGTCGTCCTGGTCCCTTTGCAGAAAAACAGCCCCAAAGCATGATGTTTCCACCCCCATGCTTCACAGTAGGTATGGTCTTCTTTGGATGCAACTCAGCATTCTTTCTCCTCCAAACACGACGAGTTGAATTTTTACCAAAAAGTTATATTTTGGTTTCATCTGACCATATGACATTCTCCCAATCCTCTTCTGGATCATCCAAATGCTCTCTAGCAAACTTCAGACGGGCCTGGACATGTACTGGCTTAAGCAGGGGGACACGTCTGGCACTGCAGGATTTGAGTCCCTGGCGGCGTAGTGTGTTACTGATGGTAGCCTTTGTTACTTTGGTCCCAGCTCTCTGCAGGTCATTCACTAGGTCCCCCCGTGTGGTTCTGGGATTTTTGCTCACCGTTCTTGTGATCATTTTGACCCCACGGGGTGAGATCTTGCGTGGAGCCCCAGATCGAGGGAGATTATCAGTGGTCTTGTATGTCTTCCATTTCCTAATAATTGCTCCCACAGTTGATTTCTTCACACCAAGCTGCTTACCTATTGCAGATTCAGTCTTCCCAGCCTGGTGCAGGTCTACAATTTTGTTTCTGGTGTCCTTTGACAGCTCTTTGGTCTTGGCCATAGTGGAGTTTGGAGTGTGACTGTTTGAGGTTGTGGACAGGTGTCTTTTATACTGATAACAAGTTCAAACAGGTGCCATTAATACAGGTAACGAGTGGAGGACAGAGGAGCCTCTTAAAGAAGAAGTTACAAGTCTGTGAGAGCCAGAAATCTTGCTTGTTTGTTGGTGACCAAATACTTATTTTCCACCATAATTTGCAAATAAATTCATAGAAAATCCTACAATGTGATTTTCTGGATTTTTCTTTCTCATTTTGTCTCTCATAGTTGAAGTCTACCTATGATGAAAATTACAGGCCTCTCTCATCTTTTTAAGTGGGAGAACTTGCACAATTGGTGGCTGACTAAATACTTTTTTGCCCCACTGTATGTAATTTCAAGTTTACCGTTATAGCTAATGGTAATGTTTGGTCCACAATTCTCCATTTACCTTATTACAGTATTAAATCTGATAGTGATTGAAGAACAGGGGAATGAACATCAACCGATCCATTAAGATTCACATAAGTATTTCAGATTTGACCTTAATCTGAGTGAGCCGAAGGTCATAACGTACTATATAAGATACTGGGAGGCATTTAGTCCTCTCTGACAAGGTTTGTAATTGAAGATCTGAAGTTGTCTTTGTCACTCCAGTATGTTGTAACCAACCACCATAATGATGTATTGATATTCACTAACTCCCTAACCCACTCACACAGTGTTATGTGACGTATGTATACATACTGTACGTTAGATGGATAGTGCTGGTTAGTTACTGTAACGCCATTCCTTGGTGGAAACCATTGATTTTCTTAACACTGATTCTCGGTACTGTTATTGTAGGGCAGGAGAAGAGGGTCTTTAGTGTAATCATAGACAAAATGTCCTTTGTGTTCACGATTTGTCTTTTTCTTTTCCTAACTCATGTTCTTTTTTTAAGCCCCTGCATTCCCCCCTCTTCCCCCACATTTTGCTTCCAGTCATCTCAGAATCACCTTTGGATCAGAGTCAAGTTGGCGAAGATGACCTGAACATGTCTATGCAAACCTTACTGTTCACAAAGCATGTTGTCAAACCGCAGCACTGACAGACCGTAATGCCGCTGTTGAGATCAGTAGCTTTCATGGCAATAATTAGAATTTGGAGAACCCTGAGAATGCTACAGAACTAATCAGGATAGAGCAATATTTCTCCAAGCAGGTCCTTGCTTCATCCAATTGGGTTGGCTCCTTAAAGTCCTCAACTCTTTGTAATGAGGCATCAAGAGGTCATGATAAAATAAACCTGTCATTGCTCCGTAATTTCATAATCTGGAATCAGAGTCCTCACTCCTGAAATAACCAATAGTCAACAGAGACACTTAGGTCCTGAGTGCATTTCTGCATTGGTCCTGAAATCCTTGCGCTTTTAATCGGGAGCGTCCCACTGATTGGATTTTTTTTTTTTTTAAGTTTGTTGCTTTTATGTTTTTCTATTTTGTCATGGTTTCTCCAGTGCTGTATGTCTTGTCGTTTTAAGTTTACATGGAACTGTTATTGGTGAAAAATAAAATCATAGATAATGAAATTCATTCCTTAACTGCAGAAGAAAATCTACACATTATGTATTTAATTAATAATGATAATGTTGTGATGAATAATAAACCATAATATATTAAAGAACCCTGGTCTGCTTTGCATTCTTGTTTCACATTGATATAGCCCTCATTCTCCCAATGAGCTGTGCATTCACATTTTATTCTGTTCTGGAAAAGATTTACAGCTTCATATTTCAGACTGTCTATGGTCCAGTAGGGGACAGTAAAGGTGTATAATCTGGTAAACTTGCTGTCTTCATAAATTATTTTAGTCTAAGGATAAGATTTTAGTGGTGTCTCAGAGGATTTGTGTTCCTTCCCCCTGTGCACACAGCACATGAAACACACCCACACCAGCCCTGTTTCTCAACCCCACTCTCCCAGAACCACTCATGAACAGAGACACTAGTGTACAAAAGATAATAACTTTTATTCACAGTTAGTCCCTTTTATTTGTTACAGAGGAGTTTCTGACAGACTAAAGCTAGTCCAGTTGCAGAGAACAAGGGAGCTTATAGAAAACAGAGGAGGGGAAGGAGGTGAAGACGAGTGTTTTCTTTGGGTCCTTTCTCTTCTCTCTTTAGCAGCCTTTCTCACTTCTTGAGAAAAACGTAGCCGTCACTTTAAGGAGACCATGTTTTTCTCTAGCCTCATTCCTTCTTAGAATATTATCTATTTTCCCACCTTATCTACAGTAGATAACCTCTTTATAAAGATTTGCCCCATCTGATGGTTCAGGGGGAGTGAACGGACTTCCAGGTCTAACCTCTGAGCTGTTGCAGCCGAGGCAAAGACTAGTGCTCCATTTTATCTTGGGGTTTACA
Source organism: Thymallus thymallus (assembly GCA_023634145.1). Lineage (NCBI taxonomy): Eukaryota > Metazoa > Chordata > Actinopteri > Salmoniformes > Salmonidae > Thymallus > Thymallus thymallus. The sequence continues at coordinate 14,976,725 of CM042398.1, forward strand.
CATCCATACTACAGCAGTGGAATACAACTTGCTGTGTGCATGTATTCTAACAGACAGACGGGGGAAACAACCAACGATAGATAGGAGGAAGAGATGAAAAGAAGGAAGAGGGTTAAGGGAAGGGAAAGCGGATGAGAAAGAGATGGAGATGTTAAATTATTTTTATTGAAAATAATCCCATATACCCACAAACAAACATAGGCAACCCATGAGCACCCGCTCTCTCACACAAATGTCTTGAGTAGAGATTAGTCTTTTAGAGACTGTGTGTGAGTGAAAGACAGAGCACGAGTACACAAAGAGAAGGAAGGTACGAGAGAATAGCAGAGGAAAAAGAGAGGAGCAGGAAGGTAGAATGGCAAGGGAGGCTGTTTTCATTTCTTCTCTGTTTCATTACTCCTCCTTCTCCTCTCCGTGTGTGATGACGTAGCAGATTTGCTTGTAGTCTACGTTGCCGGCCACATCTGGGGGGAAGGCGGCCCACAGGTTCTTCATCTGACATAAGGAGGGAAGAGGGGAGGGGAAGGGGGGTCAGCCGCTCATCAAGTCAAGGGACAACGAGAGATCATGATGATATTCAAACTGAATGATTAGAAATGTATTCACCTCCTCTGGAGTGAACCTGTCGCACTGAGTGGTCAGGAGCTCCTCAAGGCTAGAGAGAGAGGGAAACAAAGTCAGAAACATTATTGAAGCTGTGTATTCTGTTATGGAGTGCAATCATTACTACAACTAAAATTAGGAAAATATTCTCACAATTCCTTCTTGATGAAACCGGTAGCCTCGGGGTCCAGGATCTTGAAAGCACTAACGATGACATCCTCGGGATCAGCACCTGAGACACACAGAGCGTCAGTCAGGCATGTTAGACTGACAGCAAGACGCATGCAATGTCCTCAGATATGGGAGTGTACTTAGAAAGACACTAACACTTTGAAGCGATTATAACCTGGTTAGACAGTGAGTCTAACAGAGTGAAACAAAGAAATTAGGAGATTAGGAGCAGTGAGTTATAGACCCACCCTTGAGCTTCTCTCCGAACATGGTGAGGAAGACGGTGAAGTTGATGGGGCCGCTGGCCTCCTTGACCATGGCTTCCAGCTCCTCATTCTTCACGTTCAACTGGCCTACAGAGCAGGGAGGGAGTGGAGGTTAGCTAGCACCATTACCTATCTCTCTCTCACAAACACACACACACACACACATATACACAGTACATATAGGACATTGTGGACATACCAAGGCAAACTTTTAACAGATCTCAAATTTAACAATTGCTCACCCATTGAGGCCAGCACGTCCCTCAAGTCATCCTTGCTGATGATACCGTCTCTGTTCTGGTCAATGATTGTGAAAGCCTGAGAAGGAGGGAAGGAAGAAGTGAAGACAGAGAATGTCTGTCATGAACACCAGTCACCAAGTTGTCATCCCCAGCGTGACGGGGGGGCGTGGGTAGCGTGTGCACTCCATAAAACGTAGAGACACCTCTGTCAACTATGGTAATTTAAGTGCCAGGTGCTGCGTATTTATGGCACAATGCTATGTAACCCTTGTTAGGCGAGACCTAAAAAGAACAGAAAAAATTGAAGACCATTTTCTTACACGTTCATTTAGGGAGAGCTCATTAAGCAACACCTGTTAAATCCTTCTTCCTCTGTCCCAGCCTGCCTCTGGGCCTCATCTCTTACTGTACATCTATGAAACTCTAGATTAGCCCCATGGTTGATCTTGAATTTAAAAAAGCAGCTGCTAATCCATCTTCCTGACTCACACACATGCACACACTCTCACCCCTCTCCCATCCCTCCATCTGTGCAAAGTCCCAATGATCATGTCAGACATTCCCCAAGTGACACTTAAGAAGTCTGTATCACTTACAGCAGCAAGTATTCTCTCCGTCAAGTCTGTGCCCATATCCCTTGACAACACTTTTGAAAACACACATACCATCGTATACAATCTCCCACATACTGCCAGATCTCTATTCCCTGATCTCATCCCTCCTTCCGTACAGACAGTATCCTTCCATACACTCCTTCCACTTTTTACCCTCCATCTTTCATCTACATACCGTTCACCGCTCTCCCCTTCCTCTCCTCATAAACAGGTACACCAACCTGCCTTCCAAACTCTAGACCTTATCAGAAGCTCAAGAAGGACAAGGCTTTCCCCTCTATTATTTACCATATTGACTTCTCTTTTTGACCCCCCGCCCCCTCTGTTCCCCCTTGCCACACACCCCAAGTCCCCCCACCCCTTCTGTTCCCCCCTGCCCCCCCACCCACTATATTCCCCCCTGTCCGCACCTGTTCTCCCCCGGTTCCCTCCTACCCCCCTGTCCCCCCGACCAGTCCCCCCATGTTCTCCCCCGGCCCCTTGACTGCCCCTCCCCTCTCCTCTGTGTGCTGCATGCCAGCCAGGGCCCAGTTGTCCTGCCATACTTAAACATGCAGCCCTCAGCAGCAGAGGACTTAAGATGAGAGGTTGAGTGACAGCTGAAGGCTCATAAGAGAGGGAGGCCTAGAGAGCTTCAAAAGGTTACAGAAACCTCAGAGCTTCTCCTCATGACATTCTTTTCTTTATTAAGTTGGGAGATAGGGGGGGGACACAAAATAGCAACTGGACTGAAAATGTACCCATCAGAGGCCAGCCCCCTAAATCTAATTTGGGGTTCGCTCCTTTAATGAAACAAGGAAAAACAGTACACCATGATTGACTCATGATTATAACAGTATCAATTTACCCGCTGTGCCTGTTTGTTTCAGCATTAGCAACTATTTCAGCCACTCTATAGCAGAAATAGGTTACAATTAAACTGACTGGCGGCCAGATTAGAGCCACTCACTCCCAGCCCAGATAGGGAGTTGAAAGGAAATCTGTCCCATTGACATATTAAGGTGTAAAAGTGAAGAGGTGTTGTATAGTGTCTTAAGAAATCCTCACCTCCTTGTACTCCTGGATCTGGCTCTGCTCAAACATGGAGAACACGTTGGAGGAACCGCCCTCTGCTGCTGCTCCCCTCCTCTTGGCCTTCTTGGGTGCCTGAAGGATAAACACATCAACTGCTTAACAATGGGACCTTCTAGGTCTGTTCACCCTGCAGCTGTAGCCCTCAGGAGGCCAATTAGTGACCTTTGACCTCAGTGTCAAGCTGTTCCTGGTCAGGGACAGGTGGGTGGATGTTCTTGTCCTTGTGTGTAGGTCCAGTACAGTGTTCCCTCCACCATCTACCGTTACAGTCTTTGTTCTGACTATCAGTGTGATGTGGTGTGAATATGTGTGGTCCACCATCTTGTCTGTGGAAGTAAAAATCCTGCCACTATGTATTAGATGTAGTTTAACATCCCTTAGTACCTGGCTCTTGAAAATTGCTCAGAATAGTTCCGGAACAACAAGGATTTTTTTGAATGTGGATGTATTTAAACATTCATTCTCTTAGGGTAGCTAACCTTTTACAGTATATTTCATACAAATGTTGTTAATGAAGTGTTATCACTGTGAATTTTATTGTATATCCAGGAACAGCTTTACACCAAAAATTAAAAAACATTTCACCCCTCAAAAAAGTCCAAAGTACAATTGAGTTTTAAAATGTTGTTCCATTATTATAATTTTTTATCTAGCAAAAAGCTTAAAATAGAAAAACAAGAAAACCTGGAAAACACTGTGTTATTTCTGGAGGTTCCCATCAACATCACACAGAGTAGTGGACAGGTAAACAGGCAGAAAGTGAGGACCGGTGTTACTCACCATCTCGAGACGGTATGTATGGAGGTTTGGATGGTCAACAAGAGAAGAGACTGATTTGAAGCCGCATTAAACCCCTATCCTCGGGGGCTTATATACCTCTGTAGGCCGAGCTAACTTTAGCCACAGCCTCAAGTTTGGATTTGTAGAAGCAGAGAGAGAGAGAGAGAGAGAGAGAGAGAGAGAGAGAGGGATGAGTTGGTAGCAAAAGTTAAGTGACAGGCAGAATGAGGGACAAGCTATCACCTTACAGGAGATCAGAAATAGACCCAGGAGTCTTGGAATGAAGAGAACCCGATACAGCAGGGACCAGGCCATACGTTTAGTGTCCCACGTGGACTAATATGGACATTCAGGACGTAAAAGGCTTGATGGACTGCTGGCTGGACACATCTTGGCACCCTCCCATCCGTCCATAGTCTCCATCATCATCACCCTTCAGTGTGGCACATCAACCTATCATTGACTTCAGTTTTTCCATTACAATATTAAAGACTTAAATAAACACATTTTGTGCTCTAAGCAAATTGAAATGTACGTTTTTATATTTACCCTGCATGTGCATGCATGGGTAGATATCTTTTGCTGTCCACCATTTCTATATTAATGTCCTGCTATTTCCACAGGCAAATGAAACGGCCTTCTCACATTTTGCATGGCACTGCACATAACTGCACTGTCCAGCATGCATGTGCAATGTCATTACATAAAATACTGTCACTACATCAGTATTTGTGTATATTAGACCCTGTTTTATGGAGTAGGTTGTTAGGTCTCCCATAATCCCCCTAGAGTCTAAGGGCCCGAGGCTGGGTTTCTACTAAGCTAACATAAATAATAAAAAATAAAATATCATAATATACAGTGCCTTCACAAAGTATTCTTACCCCTTGACTTTTTCCACATTTTGTTACGTTAAAGCCTTATTCTGAAATTGATTAAATAAAAATAATCCTCAGCAATCTACGCACAATACCCCGGAATGAACATTTTTGCAAATGTATTAAAAATAAAAAAACAGAAATACCTTATTTACTTACGTATTCAGATCCTTTGCTATGAGACTCAAAATGGAGCTCAGGTACACCCGGTTTCCATTTATCATTATTTTTTACCCCATTTTCTTCCCAATTGGTAGTTACAGTCTTGTCCCATCGCTACAATTCCCGTACGGACTCAGGAGAGGCAAAGGTCAAGAGCCGTGCATCCTCCGAAACACAACCCACCAAGCCGCACTGCTTCTTGAAACAATGAACGCTTAACCCGGAAGCCGGAAGCCAGCCGCACCAATGTGTCAGAGGAACCACCGTCCACCGAGTCAACTTGCATGCGCCCGGCCCGCCACAGGAGATGCTAGAGCGCGATGGGACAAGGACAACCCGGACGGCCAAATCCTCCCCTAACCCGGACGACGCTGGGCCAATTGTGCATCGCCTCATGGGTCTCCCGGTCGCAGCCAGCTGCGACACAGGCAGGGCTGGAACCCACATCTGTAGTAATGCAGCTTGCACGCGATGCAGTGCCTTAGACCACTGCACCACTCGGGAGGCCCTCCATTGATCATTCTTGAGATGTTTCTTCAACTTGATTGGAGTCCACCTGTGGTAAATTCAATTGATTGGACATGATTTGGAAAGGCACACACCTGTGTGGGAGGGAGTGGATGTTAGGGTTAGGGAGTCCCACAGTTGAAAGTGTGTGTCAGAGGAAAAAGCAAGCCATGAAGTCGAAGGAATTGTCAGTAGACGATCCCCAAGAACACAGTGGCCTCCATCATTCTTAAATGGAAGAAGTTTGGAACCACCAAGACGCTTCCTAGAGCTGGCCGCCTGGCCAAACTGAGCAATCGGGGGAGAAGGGCCTGGTCATCTGATGCAGCACTCCGTCACTCTCCTTCTTGGTCAAATAGCCCTTACACAGCCTGTCCTGTTGAAAAACAAATTATAGTCTCACTAAGTGCAAACCAGATGGGATGGTGTATCGCTGCAGAATGCTGTGGTAGCCATGCTGGATTAAGTGTGTCTTGAATTCTAAATAAATTACTGACAGTGTCACCAGCAAAGCACCCCCACACCATCACACCTCCTCCTCGTACTTCACGGTGGGAACCACACATGCGGAGATCATCCGTTCACCTACTCTGTGTCTCAAAAATACACAGCGGTTGGAACCAAAAATCTCCAATTTGGTGCAGGTAACTCTAATGAATGTATCCTCTGCAACAGAGAACTTCCTTTCCTGTGGCCGTCCTCATGAGAGCCAGTTTCATCATAACGCTTGGCGGTTTTTGCGACTGCACTTTCAAAGTTCTTGAAATTTTCTTGAATGAATGAGCTTCATATCTTAAAGTAATGATAGCCTGTCATTTTTCTTTGCTTATTTGAGCTGTTCTTACCATAATATGGACTTGGTACTTTACCAAATAGGGCTATCTTCTGTACACCACCCATACCTTGTCACAACACAACTGATTGGCTCAAACTCATTAAGAAGAAAATCAATTCCACAAATTAACTTTTAACAAGGCACACCTGTTAATTGAGTGTGCAAAGCTGTCATCAAGGCAAAGGGTGGCTACTTTGAATAATCTCAAATATAAAATATATTTTGATTTGTTTAACACACAGTTGGTGGCACCTTAATTGGGGAGGACGGGCTTGTGGTAATGGCTGGAGCGGAATTAGTCAAATAGTATCAAATACATCAAACACATGGTTTCCTTGTGTTTGATGCCCTTCCATTTGTGCCGTTCCAGCCAATATTATGAGCCATCCTCCCCTCAGCAACCTCCTGTGTACTGTATATATATATATATTGTTGAAGTCGGAAGTTTACGTACACTTAGGTTGAAGTCATTAAAACTCATTTTTCAACCCTTCACAGATTTCATGTTAACAAACTATAGTTTTGGCAAGTCGGTTAGGATATCTACTTTGTGCATGACACAAGTAATTCTTCTAACAATTGTTTACAGACAGATTATTTAACTTTTAATTCACTATATATACACCCTAAATTGATTGTGCCTTTAAACAGTTTGGAAAATTCCAGAAAATGATGTCATGGCTTTAGAAGCTTCTGATAGGCTAATTGATTGGAGGTATACCTGTGGATGTATTTCACAAGGCCTACCTTCAAACTCAGTGCCTCTTTGCTCGACATCATGTGAAAATCAAAAGAAATCAGTCAAGACCTAAGAAAACAAATTGTAGACCTCCACAAGTCTGGTTCATCCTTGGGGGCAATTTCAAAACGCCTGAAGGTACCAAGTCCATCATGGGACCACGCGGCCGCCATACCACTCAGGAAGGAGACACGTTCTGTCTCCTAGAGATGAACGTACTTTGGTGCGAAAAGAGCAAATCAATCCCAGAACAACAGCAAAGGACCTTGTGAAGATGCTGGAGGAAACAGGTGTAAAAGTATCTATAGCCACAGTAAAACGAGTCCTATATCGACATAACCTGAAAGGCCGTTCAGCAAGGAAGAAGCCACTGCTCCAAAACCGCCATAAAAAAGCCAGACAACAGTTCTGTCAGGAGGAATAGGCCAAAATTCACCCAACTTATTGTGGGAAGCTTGTGGAAGGCTATCCGAAACGTTTGACCCATGTTAAACAATTTAAAGGCAATGCTACCAAATACTAATTGAGTGTATGTAAACTTCTGACCAACTGGGAATGTGATGAAAGAAATAAAAGCTGAAATAAATAATTCTCTCTACTATTATTCTGACATTTCACATTCTTAAAATAAATTGGTGATCCTAACTGACCTAAGACAGGGAATGTTATACTTCGATTAAATGTCAGGAATTGTGAAAAACTGAGTTTATATGTATTTGGCTAAGGTGTATGTAAACTTCCGACTTCAACTGTATATACAGTATATACTGTATATATATACAGTATTTTATTATTTGATGGAATATTGAATATGGTCTTTTGCTATTAGCCTATAGAAATGCATTGAATAACGTTTTCATACATGGCAAAACAGATAGTAAAAAAATACATCAAAAGGAAGTATGTTTTGAAGTGTCTGTCCTACATCTGAGAGGTATAAGAAAGCTCAAGCTGACAAACACTTCTGTGGCTTCTGTGGATATTTTTATTTTGCTCATTCGATTAACACGAGGGCACTTTAATTGACTTCAGAGGGTCCCATTAAGCAGTTTTACTACCAGTGGCAGGAGTGCTAAACAAACTATGCTCCCTAAAACCAACATCAGGTTGTTAACCTTTGACAAAAACCCAAGAAACTTCAGGCACTGTTAACTTCTGACCAATGTCCTTTTTTCTCCAGACAGACATAACCCCCCCCCCCCCCCCAACACACACACAAACAGTTTTGTATTGCTGTCCTTGTGGGGACCAAATAATTGATTCCCATTCTAAATCCTATTTTCCCTAACCCTAAATCTAACACCAACCCCATCCCTAACCTTGACCCTAAGCCTAACCTTATTCCTAAACCCCTAACTAACTAACTAAAACTATATCTAACCCTACCTCCTAACTCTAACCCTAAAACTAAACGTAACTCCTAACCCTAACCTCAATTCTAACCCTAACCCTAATTGTAACCCTAACCCTAAACCTAACCCCTAAGCCTAAAATAGCCTTTTTCCTCGTGGGGACTGGCAAAATGTACCCACTTGTCCCAATTTTCCTTGTTTTACTATCCTTGTGAGGACTTTTGGTACCCACGAGTATAGTTAAACAAAAACACACACACACAGTGCTCTCCCTCCCTCCTCAAGTGCTCCCACCCATCCACCCACTCACACACACAGACACACATACACACAGCTCTCTCCCTCCTCAAGTGCTCCACTTCCAATGCCATGTTGGAGGGGATCACAGGGAGGGGACTTAGGGGGACTGAGGGTGCAGGAGGAGCTCTGAGAAGAATATATATCAGGCACAGCTGAGAGACCAAAATAGCAAACTTGTCTGTCCCCCCCCTGACACTCATCGTTAATTTTAAAACGGTTCATCCATAGTTAATCTACTCATCTAGTTGTTTTTTATGTCTTTGATGTTTGTTTTTAAACAACACTTCCCACTCAAGCCCAAAGTGTCGCCAGACAGGTAAGAAGCTTCCCTAGTGTCGGGAGACAGCCCGTCACCCTCATGGTCTTTACTGGTTTCTATGGCAACAGGAATTTGGATTAGTGAGGCTTTGTTGTTCTTCTGTGAGACAATGGTAGGGCCTGTGTTGTTCTATGACCTGTGACCTGCCTTGTTAATGCCATTGTCATGCAGCAATGTGAACACATTTTTTATTATCCTTTAGTTGATTTAACCAGGGAAGTCACATTCAAGGATGACTGGTCATATGGTGTACCGTACATGACCTACACACAGTTCCGTAACAGGACCCCATACTTCCTTATATAGAGTGTCCATAGCCGGCTTTATTATAAGACAGGTTACACGGGGTGTTCAATGTTGGTCCTGGAGGGTCGAAACACTTCTGGCTTTCATCCTCTCCTTCTAATAAGGGACTAACTCAGACCTGGGAAACCAGGTGAGTGTGATTAACTACCAGGTAGAAACAAACTGTTTCGGCCCTCCAGGACCAACATTGAACAGCCCTGGGTTACACCTTATGGCTTGTTTATATCCTGTCACGGTGTGAGGAGGTGTTAATATACAGATGTATGTGCTTTGTGTAAGGTGACACACTTCGCCACGCTCCCCTGGACAAATATATCACATTCTAGATGATTGGTATGAATGTCTGGTACGTGGTGAAGCCAAAGTCTCATCTTAAACTACGACTTTGAGACGCACATAGAAAACCACTTTCACACTTCCTACTTAAAAGGTTAAAGTTTTGACTTTTAGCTGACACTCTTATCCAGAGCAAATAGGGTTACATGCCTTGCTCAAGGGTACATTCACAGATGTTTCGCCTAGTCAGTTCAGGGTTCAGACCAGAAACCTTTTGGTTATTGGCCCAATGCTCTTAACCGCTAGGATACCTTTCACCGTGTGGGAACTTCAGTGTGATCCGTTGATCTGATATTCTTAAATGTGTAATGTGTTTCTTTTACCACTGGTGTCTCACTAGTGTACAGTATATTAATCCTCATAAATCCTGATCTCAGAACCTAATCTCACTTCTGTCATGAGAGACTACATACAGTTGAAGTCAGAAGTTTACATACACCTTAGCCAAATACATTTAAACTCAGTTTTTCACAATTCCTGACATTTAATCCAAGTCTTAGGTCAGTTAGGATCACAACTTTATTTTAAGAATGTGAAATGTCAGAATAATAGTAGAGAGAATTATTTATTTCAGCTTTTATTTCTTTCATCACATTCCCAGTGGGTCAGAAGTTTACATACACTCAATTAGTATTTGGTAGCATTGCCTTTTAATTGTTAAACTTGGGTCAAATGTTTCGGGTAGCCTTCCACAAGCTTCCCACAATAAGTTGGGTGAATTTTGGCCCATTCCTCCTGACAGAACTGGTGTAACCGAGTCAGGTTTGTAAAACTCCTTGCTCGCACACGCTTTTTCAGTTCTGCCCACACATTTTCTATAGGATTGAGGTCAGGGCTTTGTGATGGCCACTACCTTAACTTTGTTGTCCTTAAGCCATTTTGCCACAACTTTGGAAGTATGCTTGGGGTCATTGTCCATTTGGAAGACTCATTTGCGACCAAGCTTTAACTTCCTGACTGATGTCTTGAGATGTTGCTTCACTATATCCACATAATTTTCCTTCCTCATGATGCCATGATGAAGTGCACCAGTCCCTCCTGTAGCAAAGCACCCCCACAACATGATGCTGCCACCCCTGTGCTTCACGGTTGGGATGGTGTTCTTCGGCTTGCAAGCCTCCTCCTTTTTCCTCCAAACATAACAATGGTCATTATGGCCAAACAGTTCTATTTTTGTTTCATCAGACCAGAGGACATTTCTCCAAAAAGTACGATCTTTGTCCCCATGTGCAGTTGCAAACCGTAGTCTGACTTTTTTATGGCGGTTTTGGAGCAGTGGCTTCTTCCTTGCTGAGCGGCCTTTCAGGTTATGTCGATATAGGACTTGTTTTACTGTGGATATAGATACTTTTGTACCTGTTTCCTCCAGCATCTTCATAAGGTTCTTTGCTGTTGTTCTGAGATTGATTTGCACTTTTCGCACCAAAGTATGTTCATCTCTAGGAGACAGAACGAGTCTCCTTCCTGAGCAGCATGACAGCTGCGTGGTCCCATGGTGTTTATACTTGTGTATTATTGTTTGTACAGATGAACGTGGTACCTTCAGGCGTTTGGAAATTCTTCCCAAGGACGAACCAGACTTGTTGAGGTCAACAATTTTTTTTTTGAGGACTTGCCTGATTTCTTTTGATTTTCCCATGATGTCGAGCAAAGAGGCACTGAGTTTGAAGGTAGGCCTTGTGAAATACATCCACAGGTACACCTCCAATTGATGTCAATTAGCCTATCAGAAGCTTCTAAAGCCATTACATCATTTTCTGGAATTTTCCAAGCTGTTTAAAGGCACAGTCAACTTAGTGAACTTATATAGTGAATTAAAAGTGAAATAATCTGTCTGTAAACAATTGTTGGAAGAATTACTTGTGTCATGCACAAAGTAGATGTCCTAACCGACTTGCCAAAACTATAATTTGTTAACATGAAATCTGTGTAGTGGTTGAAAAATGAGTTTTAATGACTTCAACCTAAGTGTATGTAAACTTCCGACTTCAACTGTTGAATTAAACTGAGCCTTGTCACACTTTTTAATCAATGGATATTAAAGGTTTCGTCAAAAGGAAGTGTTTGTAGCACCCTCTGGTGGTACAGCATGGTTGAGCTGCATAAAATAATGGGTACATTTAATATGAACTATTTACACCTAATAATATAGAGCTGCACTGTAGCTTATTATTTAGTTAAACAGGGATGTGAAGCCTTGACTTGACAGGATGTAACAACACATCAATATTCATGATGTTCAACACATCACATGGATGTTTTTACATTTTAGTCATTTAGCAGATGCTCTTATCCAGAGCTACTTACAGTTGGTGCATTCATCTTAAGAAAGCTAGGTGGGACAACGACATATCATATCAATATTACCTAGAAAACATACCAGGGATTTTAATGATAATTTACAAACAGTAACAGACAAACCAGTAGGAGTGCCACTACTCTGAAATAAGGAACTAGAGTGTTAAAGAGGAACCAGTCACCGGTGTGTACAGCATGAGGGGATTATAGTCCTATAAACTAACGTAGCAGGTGTAAAAGAAACACCAGAGCAGAGTTCCCACATCAGGTGTTCAGCTGAAAAGGAAGCTGGGTTTAAGAGCTGTATGATTCCGGTTGTTTGCAACACCGTAAGGGTGATAGTTCTATGAGTTTGATGACGAGTCTCTGCTTAGTGACAAGACATTTTGAGCCTCATCATCAACCTCATAGGACTATAGTCCCCTCATGATGCACACACAGGTGACTAGTTCCTCTTAAATGCTCTAGTTCCTCAAAGGAAAAAGTAACTTTCTTATTTCAGATGACTGGCATTCACGACAAAGTCCTCATCAAAATAACCAGAGTGGTGTCTGATCTCTGTGGGTCAGTGATCACTCAGGTCAATGAGATCCTCCTGAAGGTGATCCTCTTCCTCCTGCCTCCTCCTCAGCCAATCAGCTCTCAGCTGCTTCACCTCCTGTCCATAGTAATCATGTAGCTTGGTAAAATCATCTAGAGGATCAAAGTCCACTTGTGGCCATTCCCCATATGGTGGTGCTGGTCCATTTATCGGTGTGACATGTGCGTTTCTCTTGGGCCAATGCTTAGGGGACCTCTTATTGATCACTTTGCTGTGCATTGCAGGGGCTTGATATACATTGCTGGCACTGTGGCTTCCCCCTTCTCTCCTCATTGGTCCTGGCATGAGTAAGGAGGAGGAGTGTGAGTTCAGGGAAGCCATGGATTGGGTAAGGCACTTTGAGCCTGGACCAGTCACAGTGCTTTGTTGATGGGATTCAGCAGGGCCTGCTTGGCGTTTAGCCTCTGCTTAGTGACAAAAGAATACAGGTTGAGAGGCAGGATAGGAACACATCTTTTTGAAGCATGCATACAAGAATACACACACACATACCACACTCTCTCCACACACTCACCTTCGTACTGCCTCCCCAGGTCTCTGACCAGCAGTGAAAGATAGCAGTGGCTGGCTGTGATCAGGGCTTTGACCCAGCTCTCCTGGCCTAGCTGGTCCTCAGCAGCAAGCCTGTAGTTTTTCAGCCTTGATCCTCTGAACACCATGGAGAAGGCAAACAGTCCTCCCTCAGACTCACAGTGCTGGACAGCACAGCCCTCTAGGACAATAACCCCCAGCAGGTGTCGATCTGCCGGACGCTCCTGGTAGAACAGCAGATTAGCCTTTAGGACAAACCAGCGCCTCCGGTAGGAAGAGGTTCTTTCTTTCTGATGTAGAATTTGTAAGAGGAGGATGCCAGGGTTAAAGATGGAGAAAGGGAGGAAGTAAGTTACAATACTTCTACCCTATCAGTAAGTTACAATACTTCCTCCCTTTCAGTAAGTTACAATATTCTAGTTGAAGGGTAGTTGTAAAGAGTGAGAATAGACAGGTACAGAGATCATTTAACCCAAATGAGTGCCATTATACAAGCCCTCCATTTTGATGTTCAATTGATGTGAGTGATATAGGAAATTTCCCCCCCGGGGGATCAATAAAGTACCTATCTATCTATCTATCTAAATAGAGAGTGATAATAATAATAGAAGTAGCTTCAAATATCAGTTGAGACATAATTATTATTAGGCAGGGAAATGCACAAGGCCAAGAGGAGACTGTATTCTAACAGCATATTGATAATGTAATTTGGCTCTTGCTTGTATCTGTCGAGTTTTACAGTACCTTTTTGTAGAGATATCCTTCTTTATCTACCAGTGAGGTGCAGGATAGGTAATGGGTTAAAATTTTCTCATGGATCTTCATTACAACGTTCTCCAACGAAGAGAGGATCCTTTAGAGGATGGAAGGCACCCTTGACAATATCAATACAGCACCAGTAGTACAGACACATAACATTTGAGTCTTGTTTGACTGTCAAAATACCTTCTTTCTTTTCCACCAGTAAAGCAACATTGTCAGTAAACAGTTGCCATCGTCCTGTATTCAACTAGTCCATTCTTTATGACAATGATCTTAAATCTACACACAATTTCCATCTCTATCTCTTGCCAGTCTAGCGGAGGAGTAGTGGGTTATCCAAGCTTACCTCTCAGGGTCACTCTCTATCCATCCAATTGTATATGTTTTAGAATTTCTGCCAAAACCTTCACTTGTTCCTCTCAGTCTGATGCCCACAGTAGTTTGCGTTCACTTCAACACATCTAGAATAAGACAATGTTTAAATATAAAATGTCAGGTTACGAACACAGGTCCTCCCTTGGGTACTAGAGGACAAGTATTGAAATATAAATAACTCAACCCACTTCCTGGTAACAAAACCCTGATACACAATATTCTCTCTCCCCTCTACACTTAAGTCCACACCTATTACCCAGATAGTTGAGGGGGTGTTTTTCCTCACTTCCCTGTTCTGTATAAAATGTTAAATTAATTTCCTCAGTGACGCTTTAAAAAAAAGTCTTACTATATCAAAGGGCATTAAATGTGTTCTCGAAGTTGATTAAATGTTCCTTACTTCCTCTGATGATTGATTCATAATCAAGAATGAATTCTCTCATTAAGGCCTAGTTGGGCCCTAGAGCACCACTACATGAAAATGAGTGGTTATGACGGCCAGAGCCACATAAACAGAACTTTATCAGTGCAGTTTTTACCTATTGAAATTAAGCAAACATTTTGATGAACAATTAAAACAAAAAAGGGTGTGAGAACAATGAGAGTTATTTGACATCGAACAGGAAAAAACTTGTGTTGGTACTGATATCTTAGAAGCCCAAAGATGATAAAAGAAAATACTATGTGGCATACCTGAACATAGTAACAACCCAAGGATCCTAAGAAAAGGAGTCATTTTCGAAGGAGTTGTGCCCCCCCCCCCCCATAAACACCCATGAAATGGCCTTGCATTGAGATAGATACGTTACAAAACATTTAAACACTTCTAAACTAACACACTCTGAATACACCCCGTGCTGGTGATGAACGTTTTGAACTGTTTAGAGAACATTTTGAGACCGTGACGCCTCTAACACGCCGCAGAACGGTACGCATCAGGTTCGACATCACTTCCTGTTTAGTTGAATGGCGCTTGCAGACTTTTCATATCAATAGCTAGTAGCTAGCAAGGTAGTTTTTGTTTTCCTTAGCAATCTGCATTTAGATATAAGTTGTATTTTTTCGTATTATGCTTCTATATTCACAGATTCATGCAAGGTGTTGTGAAGCTAGCTAACTCAAATGTTACTTACTAACTCTGCACGTGTCGTTGTTATTGCTTGGTACCTGCTAGTACTGTAACGTTAGCCAGCTAGCAAAACAAAACTATTTTAGCTAACTATAGATGTAGTAGTCACACTATTGAGGAGATAGTAATATCAATCAAGTAAGTTAGCGCCAGGTGGAATAGTGTAGTCGCTTAAATATTGATTTTATACTTGCAAGCTTTCTCTTCTGTCATCAACAGCATGTCAAAAAGGAAAGTCACGTTTGGGGACGGCGATGGTGGAGAGTTGTTGGATGAGGACGTTCCAAAGAAAAAGGTGATGCCACAAACACTTATCAGATATTAAGTACAGTGCTACATTATTAATTACATCTGACAAACACAACACAAATATGCTTTTTGATGTGAGAATCTTTCACTTACTTGTGTTAGCTGGATGCATTTGTTTGTGGGTTTTCTATACTGACCAGTTTGCTTTGTTCTCTCACCTGGGATCTCGCCAGTTATGTGAAGACGTGATTGGGCCGGGCTCCAGGTTCAAGGGAAAACATTCTCTGGACAGTGATGAGGAGGACGAGGAAGAAGATGGAGATAAGAGCAGCAAGTACAACATATTGGCCAGTGATGATGTGGAAGGTATGTCTTACCAATTTGATTGTCTTCATAACTGAGACCTGCCCTCCAGTTATTTAAAGCTAAACTCTGCGAAATGACGTTGACACAAGCAGCACCGCATATATTTGGATGAGTGAGACGCAAGACTTCCCTCTCACGCAGTCACGCACAGTATCTGTGCACGGGTTCGCCTTAAGCTTTATAACCTGGTAGCCACAGGACCTAATCAGCTGGGAAGCTGAGCCTCGCACTTCAACACACTTAATTGTTGCTCAAATTGATCCACTTTGCAATATGACAGTTTTTGCATCTGTCATATTGCTGAGTCTAACTTTAATATCTAAAAGTCCATGTTTTGTTTTAGGTCAGGAGGGGGCAACAATTGACTGTGACGAGGGAGTTCCCATCACACCCTTTAACCTGGATGAGGAGATGCAAGAAGGGCACTTTGACTCTGAAGGAAACTACTACGTCAAAAAGGATGAGGATATCAGGGACAACTGGCTTGACAACATTGACTGGGTAACTGTGTCTTAAGTTATTTGATTGGTCGTTCACTGCAGAAATGTCACACACAGTGAAGTAAAGTATTTGTCTTGCTCTTTAGGTGAAAATAAGAGAGCAACCTACTAAACGAAAGAAGAAAGGTCTGGCAGCCAAGAGGAGGAGGAGAGTGGGGGATGAAGATGAGGCAGAAGAAGAGAAACAGAGAGAGGAGAAGCAGGCAGACAGTAATGAAGAGGAAGACATGGAAGAAGAAATGGAGCCAGTTGAGGACCCCCTGGCATCCTACAGTCAGCATCAGCTCACAGAGGCTGTGTTGGAGCTGCTATTACATGGGGAGACTGTTGCCGCAGGGCTTCGCCGGCTTGGAGGCCTAGGTGGGCGGAAGAAGGGAAAGCTGAGGGAAGAGAACGGGAAAGCAGAAGAAACAAATAGGGATACCGAAAAACTGGACAGGCTCACGGCACTGGCAGACAGACTGGTTGGGAGGGGGGTGTTTGAAATATACCAGCAGACGTATGAAAAACTGGCCTACACACTGAAATGGAAGAGCCAGCAGCAATCAGCGGGGAGGATTAAACATGGGGACGACGAAGAGGAGGAAGATGAGCTTGACATGTTTGCAGACAAAATTGACGAGAAACACAGTGTCAAAGCTCCGGACAAAGAGGATCAGGATGATGAGACAGGTTAGTTAGAGTAAATTGGTGTGCAGTCAGCTGGTTCCAAACCATTTACACTACTATTACAGGTGCAATTTCTGTTGACTGTTGATGTATGTGAAAACATATATTTTTTTATTTGTCTTAAGCGAGTGACGAGGTGATGTGGGAGTATAAATGGGACACAGACGAGTGTTCTGAACTCTACGGCCCCTTCAGCAGTCAGCAGATGCAGGTTTGAATTATCTCTCTATTTTCTATTACAGTATAATGGACAAGCAATTAAGGGCAGGAACATCAACAGTATCTGCACTTCTGCTCTATTAACTGTCCAAGGGGCAGGAACATCAACAGTATCTGCACTTCTGCTACGGGTCTGGTGGTCACCCAGTTTCTTTTCCTTCTCCCCTTATGATCCTGTACCTGGTTAAACTGGATTAGGCCAGGCCGGTTCTGTCCAGTAATCCCTATTTTCTGTCTCTTTTAGGGCTGGGTGGATGAGGGCTATTTCAAAGATGGTGTTTACTGCAGGAGGATTGAACAGGGAAGCGCTCAATTCTACAATTCCAAGAGACTAGACTTTGATCTTTACACATGACCATGATCAGTCCTTGACTAATAATTTTATGTATTATGTTGTGTTTCATGTGGACCCCAGGAAGAGTAGCTGCGGCTTTTGCAGTGGCTAATGGGGATCCTAATAAATACCAATGATAGTCTCTCTCTTGCTCACACACATCCAAATTCAGTTATCTGATCTATTATTGTATGTATCCTCCCTGTTTTAAAATAAACAAATTGGTATTTTATATTGTCTATGTCTTGTCTGTTGCTAAGCCTACAAGCAAGGTATTGAAACATTGCTAAATGCATTTGGCTAAATATTTATTGTGTTTCTATGCAGTGCACAGAGTTACAACATTGGTTTTAAGAGCAGTTGTTAGAAAAGTTTGCTAAAATAATGTTTTGTATTACACTGGCTTCTGAACTAGCTACTTTCCGGCTTTCTGATTGGTTCTAATGTTCATTACTCGAGGACAAAGTCTGCTTTCTCACTTCTATTGGCCGCTCTTACCCAACAAAATCCTTTCACTAGAATGTAATTGGTTGAGAGACGTTTATAGCTTTACTTCATTGGTTAGATTTTCTGGAGGGATTCCTTCAATGTGAAAGCTTCGCTCTGATTGGTTTATTGGTCGGTGTGCCAGTGGAACTTTGATGAACGGACAACTGTGAAATGGTTAAACTTGGGCGCCGTCCTGCGTCGTGTTTACGATAAAGATGTCTTTACACAATTATAACATAACTTAATGTTTTTCTTAGCAAATAATTGGGGCGGTGCGGTAAGTTTACTATTTTTAGTTGGGTACATAAAATATGCATAGTTTGAATGTATATTACTATAACGTTATCGCAGCAGTGCATTGGCTGGCTGATAGTGCTAACGTTAGCATCTTTGCTAACTTTAGCCAGCTAGCTACTAATACTCACCCTACCCTAATTTTACGTTATCCTCCTTGACATTATTTAATTCTTTACTCGACTTTACCAAGCTAGCTAACGAACTGCTCCATAGATCTTAGCCAACTATTGCGTTGAAGTTCACGATATTCACAACACGCATCTACTACTGTTAGTTAACGAATAATGTTAGTTATCACCGGTGTGACGTCCCCATAACGATAAATAATGTGCTTTGTTCAAAAGAGTGCATGAAAATGATATGTATTGTCAATAGGTGGGAAATTATGCATTTTATCAAATACTGGTAGCTATTAGTGGCGTATTCACGTATTTGTTAACAGACGAGGTAAAACTAATCAAATCCGGGTTGATTGTTCATTCTATAAAGGTTAAGCTAGGTGAGCTGTATATGTGTTGGGTTGTTAGCTAGCGCTTTTATTTTCATCCAGCTAACACTTTGAACATATTCCATAAGCAAGCAAGCCAGTGCCTACCTAATTAGAAAATTAGATAAAAGCATGTTTATCAGATTTTTCACTTATGTTGATGTCCAGCATGTTTGTTTCTGTTGTTGTCTTTACAGAGAAAGACCGATAGGGGGAGAGATTGAGGATGTTGACCTAGTTCCCTGAATTGCATCCCTTAGTCTGTCCAATGGAGGGAGATTCCAATGTTCCCCCAACCCCATTCTGTAATCCCCCTCACAGCAAACCTCCACCACACCTTCTCCCTCTTTCCTCCGTCACCCCCAGGTATAGTTACCCTGGCACCTTTTGCTTTCCTCTTCCCCTATTGTATTTAGATTCTTGCTTGTTTGAAACTCATGTTTTTAACCACCATCGCAATTACTGAGAAGTACTGATGAAAAGTCCAAACCTTAATTGTTCATCTCCCACAGCTGTGAAGATGGCAAAAAGCCTGGTGACAGAAGGAGGAGTGGGCGTATTCAGAAGACATCGAAGAAGCAGGAGCCCAAAGACTCAGTGGCAGAGTCCAGACAAAATACATCCCCTGCCAAGAGAGAGAGGGAGAGCAGCATGGTAGTTACATGTTGATGGTTTCTCAGATATTATAGGCTACCTAATATTATAGGCTACCTAAAAGGGTCTTGTTTGGTAATCAGTTCACTCCTCTCTGATCCTTAGGTGCAAGTGTCCCTGTCAGTAAAGCTAATGAGTTGATACCCCCGCAAACAACCGCTAAAAAATGTATTTTTTTATTTATTTAACTAGGCAAGTCAGTTAAGAACATATTCTTATTTACAATGACAGCCTACCTACAGGGTCAACCCCTGGAAGAAATTACGGTTAAGTGCCTTGCTCAAGGACACATCGACAGTTTTTTTCACCTTGTCAGCTCGGGTATTCGAATCAGCGACCTTTTGGTTACTGGCCCAACGCTCTAACCGCTAGTCTACCTGCCGCCCTAAGGTATGCAGTAAATGTCTATTTGTGCATGGGCCCCTTTCTACTGTATCCACTTTAGATAATCTGTCTGTACATCACTGGTGGTCGGTGCTGATTTTAAGATTAGGGAGGACGATTTTCTATTACATTTTTATCAGCGTGGCCTTATTTCTATTACATCATATTAGATGACTGTCATTCAAATTCAGTTTAGCCAGCTCAATGTAACATCGATAGGTTTCGGCTACTACATGATACCCACATTTTCCCTATACCCATCATGAGGTTGCTACAACCTAGCCTACGAATTACAGTTTATATCGTAAGTGCACAGGCTGAGAGACAAATTGGAGTAATCAAGGTGACAGACAGTGACATTAAATACCGCATTGCACACTTGCCTGCATATAGCTGATCTTGATCTAGGTGTAATCATTAGTCCAAACAGTTGCCAACAAGAGTTTCTATTGGATAAATTCAGGTAAGTTTATCCCTGTTTCGCTCCATTTGCTTCCGTTTAAGAATTTTTTTTCAACAGATTTGCGGAATGAATACACCCATGATCACCTGCACACACAGTTCACTTTCATAGCAGCCGAACACAAACATCATCATCACTTTGCTCGTTGTATAATTCCTTCTCACATCTACACGCTCTCCAATATTAGTTTTTTAAAAGGTAGTGTGATCGGTCCTGAGGGGTTCCGATCTATGTGGTAGCGAGGGGTGGTGTAAACAGAGGAAGGGTCAGCTTTTTTAAGCTGCAAAAGTAAAAGTGATTTATTTAATGTTCACCGAATGTCACTCGGCCGTTTCAAGAAAGGGGGAAACAAAATCCTAGCTCGGTTCAGAGCACTTCACTTACACACCAAAGAGCCTTTCGATAATCAACTAATTAAATGGTGAATTTTGTGGCTTAGCATGGCTTTGGCTTGAAGTTACGGGAATCCCTCACGCACGTTCTTCGTCTTTTGAAATCGTTCTTTGTCTTTCAATGTCTTATGTACTTTTCTGATTTCTTCGTTCTATTTTTCTCCTTATTTCTTTGTCCATTTCTTCCAATCATGTGAAAGATGTAAATTAATCCTCTTTCACGGTCTGCTGCATCTTACAGACACTCAGCTAGGAACAAGTATTGGTGTCTGCAAACATGACTGACCTAACTAGCCGATAGCCGGACATCCTCAGCGATGTTTACATTAACAATCATTTTTATTGCAGGTGGACGCTGTCTCAATAAATTTTGCAACAAAAAGCTACATTTTCGTTTGCATAAAATCTTAAATTCATTTTTTTATGGTCACCATGCGTGATAAAGGCAGAGGCATTATTATTGACAAAGTGATTACACTATATAGATATGTTTATGACGTAAAATATTTACTTACTTTGCAGAGCGGTTTGGATTTTAATGTTGCATCAGGATGTCAAATGTCTAAGTGAGTATGATGACTTGCATATAAGTGAAATGTTTGTTTTATGTGCATATAACTTGATTTGTTCAAATGTCTGGAAACTAAGTGTTTTACCATGGAGTTATAAATGGATTGAGTCAGTGGCTGTTTCCATGAACTTGTCCAGAAAATAGATGCGACATTTGCCTGCTACGGTACGTTTCCAATTAACTATCTTGTCGATTTAAAAACAGCTGGACATAATACCGTCACACCTAAAAAAAAAAATGCAATCTTTACATTAACCATTTTAGGCAAATTGCGCATTAATAAATTTGTGACTGCCTGCCCTCCCATTTATCTGTTTCATGTTTCGGTTATCCTTCAAAAGCCAGCATGTATATAATGCAAGAGTTGTCTAATATTTTCCAAATTCTAATACAGCGTTTCCCAAACTAGGGGTAGTCTGATTTAGAAAATAGGTTACGAGAGAAACTGAAATAAAATAACGCTAATAACCTCCGATAGCTGCAAGATGCAGTTGTAATAAACAGCGGTTTCTGTATTTTTCTACTAATATGGCTCTATCTTTTGAACCTTTTTAAGTTAGAAAAATATTATGACCCCATCGCTAAAAGATACGACTTTATTTCCCTCTACAATGCCCACAAGCCGCGCAGGAGTCATTAGAACAGAGTGGACAAGACCAGGCACTAAATAAGACTGGGAGAAAAAGAACATCACCAATGATCATATTTTCTATCAAATTGATTGCCTTCTGAACTTCCCAATACCTTTCTGATGCATTTCAGTCACTTCAAACCATACTTCCTTCAAAGTGAAATAATGTCAAAAGCACTGTCGGACATATTTGTAATATACTGTCATAGTCCCAATTAAAAAAGTTTACATTGGCCATGGTGGTGTCGTGACATTTTTTTTTATCAACATGGGGTCGCGGGCCAAAAACCCCTGTTCATATAATTCTCATGTGCCAACGAATCGCCAAAGTGAAACTTTGAACTTTGAATCCAGAAAAGCAAGGTGAAGCATTTCAGGCATTCTTGAAAGTTAAGACAATCCTTGCCCTGTAAAGAAACATTATTGTTATAGTTTAAAAATAGATTTAGCAAGCAGTAGGTATTTAGAATTAAATGTGGAGTGGAGTTTTATAGTTGGGTGATGACATCACGTGCCCCGCGTACCTTGAAAGTTATTCGCAATCATAATTTATTCTGAAAAACAATCCACCCCTGTCGAACATGTAAAAATGTTGTCGGTTTTTAGAACATTTTTCCTATAGCTGCCGTTTCTATTACATGTTACTTGTTTTTTGCCTGCTTTTGTCGTTTAAACCTGGGTCAATGGAAACCTGCCTAGTGAGACCATTGATCATGGATGGTGTTGCTCAGTTTGCCAGGTTGATCTCTTTTGTGAGGAAAAGGATGGAGTAAAAATGGATGGAGGTAACATTTCAGATTAGGGGAAGCCTTGTCTAACTACGTTCAAACTCTTCATATCCCCAACGGTAGTTAAAGGTAGGGGTACTAGTCAGGGAATTATTTGGTTAAGATTCATTCATAAGTATGCATAAAAACAAGCTGGCAGTGCCATAGTTTGGATGAATAATACCATCACACATAATTGTAAGTTGTTAAAAATACCTTTATTTTGTACAATAGTTTTTCTCTGTTCATGTTTTCTTTTTTGTTTCTGTCTATTGTAGGCACAAGGACAGGACAGTCTCAAAAAACAAAGCGACACCATCCTCTTCCACACTAACTTTAGATGTAAATACTGCTGGCAAGACTGAACATGATTTCAACCAATCAGGCATGGAGGTGGATGAAGACGTTGGGGGTGGAAAGTCCCCTGGAAGCCCGACCTCTGTGAAGCGATGGGTTATTGGCCCATTGTTTCAGTCTTTTAAATCCAAGATGGCCAGTTTCACACAGATTGTCATGAGTCCCGTCCGACTTTTCAAACCCAATGGCTCCCCACCTGAACCAGATGTAGACATCTCCTCTGCCTCCGGCACAGTGCAACACTTTGAAGCTGGAAGAGGAGGACATGACCCTGCCTCTCGCAAACACTTAAAGTTTAGCATGGATCCGGAAGAGGATGAGTTTTCTCTTGAGGGGAAACAAAATATGATGTGTCCTGGAGATGTGCAATGGGACACCTGTATGTCAGCCAGCTCAGAAAAGGAGACAAATAACAATGATTCTTTACCTTGTATGCAGCATAGTCGTCTACTCAGAAGCAGTATCAAGTGTGGTTCTGAATCAACAGAGTCTCAGTTCAAGTCGTCCTCTTCCACGTCCTTTCAACCCCCTGACTCCTCAAGTTCCTCATGTGGGTCCAAGCTGTCTCTCATTGTTCAAATGGAGGAGCAGGTGGATTTGACAGGGGCTGGGCGGATACCATTGCGCCGAAAGTGTGTTTGTCAAAATGAAGCTGCATCACAGAGTAGTCCCTCTGCTGCAACTAACGCATCTGAAGCAGACCGCATCTCTAGTTTGCCAGCTGAAGTAGGAATCTGTGAGCCCAAGCCTAAACGGCTTGCCACAAAATCTTATGTAGAGTACAAAATCTGGGACTGTATTGACAGTGAAACATCTAGTCCATTATCATCCTCTGTCTACTATACCCCTTCTGAGAGTCTATACCAGGCAGATGATGACAGTATAAAAGCTGTTGGGCTGCCTCAAGACCGAAACAACATGTTGGTATGTGGTTCCCAGTCACATATGTCTATCCGGATAAGCCCCAGAAAACCTTTAAATGTTACTGTAAACGAAACACTTAACTGTGCTTCAGTCAGTCAGTGTCTTCAAAAGCAGTTAGATGAGTGTGAAGGAAAGCAAGGCTATATGGCAGGCACAGCAAAGGAAGTTACGAGGAGATGTAGAGCAACTCCTTTTACAGCGATCAAGAGAGACGCAGAGAAAAGGAAAAGAGTGAAACTGAAGACAGGAGAGAGATGTGAAGAGGCAAAAAAAAAAGACATGGTAGATGTTGAGTTAGGAAGTTGCACATTAACATCGGTAGAGCACACGAGTGACGTAGAACTTGTCCAGACGGGGGTTGGAACAAAACAGTGTACAGTGTCTAAATCTCAGTCTCTTAAAAGTAGGGTGCTGCCTCGGGTTAGCCAGAGTTCTACCGCACACATTGAAACCACTCAAAAACCCTCTGAAACACATGTACCTCTGATGGAGGTGAGGTACAAAGGTTTCAATGTGGACAAAGGTAGAAGACGAAGTGGGCGTGTTAAGAAAAATAAGTCTCTCACAGTAATGGCCACTTCAAGTAATTGGAGTGAACTAGAGCACAGTAATGGCAGTTTGTGTGACAACAGCATAGCAGCCAGCAATAGTAGGGGTATGATCAGTGCCTTGAGTTATGGTGACACTGACTCTAGTTCAGCATGTAATTTGGAAATGGAAACTACCATGATAACCACTTTGATGAAAGAAAATCATGAACTGCCTGTCTCTGAGCAGCACTTAGGTATCAAGGTAAATTGGTCTCAAACGGCATCCAAAAATCAGCAAAAATACATCTGTAAGAAGAGGAAGATTTCCACAATGGTTGAAGTGGAGTCATCTCAAAATCAACAAAAGTGTCCAAAGTTGAATGAGATCACTTCAGAAGAGAGTTGTCCAACACAACGTCCACTTAAACCACAGAAACAAAATAAATCCAGTAGGTATAATAACTCAAGCTCCACCCAACAGCTTGGCAAGTCTTTAGGGCTTACTGATGTTGGTGCCGATCCTTTGCACTCATTGAAGACCAGCATAGATGACAATGTCCATGTAGATTGTAGATCTTCAGACGTTACACGACAGGCATTACAGACTACCGCAGTCGTGGCTGTCCACAAAGACGCAAGTTGGGGAGCAGAAATGAGGGGGTCTGACTCTTGCAAGAGCCCAAAGAAGTATCTGAACGTATCTAATAAAACCTCTGTCAGTGACGCATTACTGGTGGATAAGAGGTTTGTGGAACCACTTGGTGGACGTAAGAGAGTCAGGCGAGGTCCGTCCACAGAGGACAATGACAAGACAACTCAGTCCCTGCAACTTAATCAAACAACATTTGACGATAAGAAGAGAACTGTGGCTTGGCCTGTGCGAACCTATCCCAAATGTTCAATAAAGCTGAACAAAAATATATTGAAACATTCTATGGCTAAGCAAGGAAATTATGTGGCAAGAGACTCTGATGTAGAAGAGGTATTTTCCACTGCCTCTGAACCAACTAACCTTGGCCAGGACAAGACTGCTGACGAGGTGATGGAGGAGGGGGAAGAGGATGAGTGTTCTGAACTGCATGTACCTTCTGAGACTAGGCTAAGGGGGAGGGGGCAAAGAAAGAAGCCAAAGAAAGCAGAGAATCAAAGTAGGAAGTGCAGGCCTGTGGTTAGGAAGAGGGGGCAGGAAGACGAAGAGGAGAGAAATACTGTGGTTGGTGAGCAGATTAACTTTTCATCAGATAACAACACCCTTACCAAGCATCTGTTACGGAGCTACTCCTGCCCAGAGATCCCTGCTCTCCTCCACCATGACAGCCACTGGACCACCCCTCTGCACGGCAGGATCCTCTCTGTACCCCGGCTCCACCCCGCCCTCTTTCCTCCAGCACCGCCCAGACGTCCACGCCGTCATACTGTCTCTAGCGTGGAAATTGAGCGGGAGATAGCTCCGTTATGCCTGCGTAAGGAGGTGTTCCCCTCAAGAAGGTCCTATTCATTAGGCAACCAGTCCTACCACTTGTTCCCCAGTGCGCCACTCTCCACTTCCATCTATGCCTGGGCCTCTTGCTTCCTGTCAAGCCCCCTGGCCTTCCTCTCCAGGAAATTGCAAAAAGGAAGTCTAGCTGCCACTAGTAGTGCTTGCAGTCACGATACCTCCTCTTCCCCCTCCAGTGTTTTGTCTTCCATTTCACCATCCTGCTCTTCTGTACGGCACCTGTTCTCCAGTTCTGATCCCTGTGACCTGCCCTCAGACATATCCTCTGCTTCAGTCTCCTCCCTTTGCAGGTAAAACACCACTGTGTTTTTGTTCAAAAATACATATTTTGCTTTTTGATTACAGTAGTTAAAAATTATAAATTTTGAATTCCACCCTGTTTCCAGTGCATTGTCAAAGATTCCCTTGAAGAGTGAGACAAGCCAGGAGCGTGAGGAGGATGGGGAGAATGTGGAGGACAGCAACCGTTTCAGGAATGAGTTCGAAGCCATAGGGATGAGAGAGGAAAAAGCATTGTCAGATTCTGAAATTAAGGTACACTCTCACCACATAACATGTTTAATGTGAACTATTTAATTTGAATATGACATACAGTATGTGATTAGTTACAAAGATTTGTAGATAAGTGAGGTGGTGTTTGCACAGTTGGAAACCGGCAAGCATGAGGAACGAAGGAAAGTGTCATCCATTCGAATTCGCAAAGCCTTACCCAAACCCCTCCACAATCTCACACCCATGGGCCTGCCCAAGCCTATCAGGTATGTGTATTAGCCAGTTCCTGAGTATTTTAAGTATCTTAGTGGTGTGATGGTGTGCCTGTGTTTATATCGTAAATGTGATACCTGTATTCATAAATGTGAAGACATGGATTACAAAATCCCAACTAATAGTGATCTGTTGTGTGTTACAACAGAGTGAAGAAGAAAGACTTCAGTTTGGAGGAAATCTACACTAATAAAAACTTCACCAAGCCCCCTGAAAGGTTACAGTTCACTTCTAATTATTCACCCTACAGTACGTGTAATCATCATTGTACTGATTGAATGTAACTTTCACTTTCCTTTCATTAACCACTTCCTTGCTCTGTGTTTGTTTGTTTTTGTTTCGTTCCAGGCGGCTGGAGACCATATTTGAGCTGCCACTCAGTCGACGCGATGGGTCTCAGTCCCTCCTTGGTCAGAAGCGCATTAAGCGTTTTGTGGAGTTCCCAGAGGTTGGCGTGGCCAGGAAGCCAAGAAAGCCACTTGTTTGTGGTGGGGCAGGGGGTGGTTTACCAAGAAAAGTTGGGATTGGCTCTCCTTTTGGAAGGCCCAAGCGTGGGGGTTGCCCCTCTGAAGATCACTCCACCCTCAATCTGCAGGAGCTTGATTCACTTTTATGCTCCAAGCTTGACCAACTGGATTCCTGGTTAGCTTTTGACCAGAAGATCTGTTGACCAATGCCAATCAAAGGGGTAGGCTAAAGCACAATGACATTTTCAAGAATATTCTCATTAGAATTTGCCCAGCCCTGTTGCCTTCCACCCAACATCAAGCTCGTCCTCATCTTCTGTAATTGTTTACAGCATTTTTCTATTGTGGAGGTGTATTATTTACCGTCCGTTGAGTTGTTTAAAATGATAATTGAAGAATTTGTGTATTTTCATTGTGTACTATGTAGATAACGATATGGAATATACTGTTATTGTAATATTTGAATATCTATGGATGTAATGCTTTTTTTTCATTGGTTTAGGTCAGTGAGTGTGCATAAGTGTGTATTTAAAACTGCTACTATTTCTGCACTCAGTTTTGTTGATAATCTGCATTCTTAATATGCCTGTGCCTCAGCCTTTTAATAATTATTAAACCCTTTCTGCTTTATGAATCACTTGCTACTGAATCCTAACTTTGGAATCCCACATGCAACTAAAATCTTCATGTATTTTTACACAGCAGTTATTGTATGCACATACATCTCAATTAAGGATTCTTATTAGCCATACAATTTCCAGATGTTAATTCTGAATTGAGCTCTAGGTGCAAACCTGTAATTGGCAACTAGCATCAGTGAATATGCTAAAATTGGCAACTAGCTTCAGTGAATGTAGCTTTCAAATGGCAGCTACATTCAAGAAATAATGAATGTTGAGAATTCAGTTTTTGGCTAGATTTCAGCTGTAAGAGAATCTTTCTGGTCCTGCCAATCAACGCCTTCATGTTTTTATAACCGTCCTTTGTTGCCTGCCAATATTCCTGCCAATTTTTGCCTTGTATACACATTACATTGTATTGTTTTCTTCAACTCTGGGTCATAATTATAGCAAATATGTACATTGTCCATTTTATAAATTTTTGTAAAAATTCTAAGGAGTTGTTACTTCATGACACTCCAATGAGCATTTCTATGGAAACATTAGCATGAATCTGTTCATCAATGCAATTTGTTTAATGTTTTGTATTATTGTGAATTGTAATATTTATGTTTTGATAGCAAAGTGTCATTGAAAATTGCTAGTATATACAAATTACTTTTCTATTACATCATTTTTTTTGTTCTATAATTATATTTCAGAAAATATTTGTTTACTGTGTGGTTTGCTATTGAATAAATGTATTTGTATGCATTTCTTGTTACAGCTAGAGAATGACTTTATATAAAGTAAAAGGTATTTCTAGATATATTAACTTAATGTAAATAAGGCAAATAGCTTGAAAAAAACGTAATTTAGAGCTAATTTATGTAAACGTATTTTCATTTTATTACAAAATCCTTTAAAACATAATGTATAAATATAAAATACAATAAAGTAATGCAATAACATGAATACAGTAAATGTAGACATGGTAATGTAACCAAAATGAAGTTTTGTACATTTTTGGTATTTAAAAACAAATGCAGTTTTCACTATTACTGTAAATTAAAAACACTGCCCTGATTTAATTATACCTAGTTCACAATCTATCCTTTATAATTGGAACTTTCATAGTTAGTTCCTTACATATACAAAAAATGTATTTGACAGTTAAGTAAAAATATAACATTGTTAAAAAATAAAGTTAATGTTTAATTTATACTGGATTTTTTTAATCTGCTGTTTTATGCTCATACACTCTTGGGAATCATATATGTCAACAAATAGACCTTGTCCATTAAATGCTTTATCAAATACAATTGGTTATTTTGTGCCCCCTTGGTCATCTCTCGTCACCTAACCGACCTCTTATTCAGGAGCTAGGTAGTTTGGCTACAGTCCTTACTCTAAGTGATAAAAGACTGATAAATGTAAGGGCCTGACTGAGGCTAGGTCTCTGACTCCCTCTAGAGGGAGTAGTATGGCCACAGTCAGGTCCTGACACATTCAGGGAGTTTTGGGTTGGTGGTGGTTAATCCCCAATTAGAGGCAGCTGTCTTTAGTCTCTATTTGGGGATTCTATTTATGTTCTTATCGCGTCCACCTGTGTGTGGATCATTGTGTAGTGCGTTGTCTGTTAATACTCGTCTTCAGTTCACGGTGTTGTGTTGTTTTCCCTTTTTTGAGTTAAATAAACTGTTTGCGAGGGACAAGGAGGAGGAGGAGCGGCTGAGGAGATATTTCAGGTGGGCCGAGGAGGACGACAAGAGGATGCGTTCGGTCTCCGGCCCCAGCACCAGATCTCCAGTGCGCTCCATGGCCTATCCGTCCAGCGTGCCTCCTCAGCCCGGTACGTCCAGCGACAGCTTCACTCCAGGTTGGTAGATCAGCGCCCACCACTTCCGACAGCCGGTAACCGGAATACGCCGGAGGGCTATTTTGATTGTCGAAGGAGGAATAGGCGAAGTGGTGGAGAGCCTGGGTGGCCCTTCCTCCCGCGACTGAGTCCAACCCCCACGTTTTGAGGATAGAGGAGGAGGACAGTTTTGAAGCCAGACTGGCGATCTGGAGGGAGCGTCTGGCTCACCTCTTCCATGACAAGGAGGAGGTAGAAGAGCCGGAGCTCCTTGCCATGCCGGTGCCCAGTCCGGGACCAGTAGCCAGGCAAATTAAACAGCTGGCGCTGTCATCTGCGGCAGTCTGGCTTCAGCACTCGAGCCGTCCTCCGTTAGGGTGTCCAGTCTGACGTCTCCAGTGCCGGCTCTACGCACAAGACCACCGGTGTGCCTCCACAGTCCGGTACGGCCCGTGCCTGCTCCTCTCACCAGAGCTCCAGTGCTTGTGTCCAGCCCGACGCCTCCAGTGTTGGCTCCACGCACCAGACCACCGGTGCATCTCCGCAGTCCGGTACGGCCCGTGCCGGCTCCTTGCACCAGAGCTCCAGTGCGTGTGTCCAGCCCGACGCCTCCAGTGCCAGCTCCACGCACCAGACCCCCGGTGCGCTTCTCCAGTCCGGTAGGACCTGTGCCGGTCCCTCGCACTCAAGCCCCAGTGCGTGTGTCCAGCCCCGCTTGTGAGCCAGAGCTCCTCGCCACGCCGGTGCCCAGTCTGGGACCGGTAGCCAGCCCAGCTACGCGGCTGGAAACCTCCTCTGCGTCGGTGCCCAGTCCGGGACCGGTCGTCTGCCCCGCTCCAGTGCCGGAGCAATCCGCTCCACCGGTGCCTAGTACGGGACCGGTAGTCTGCCCTGCTCCAGTGTTGGAGCAATCCGCTCCACCGGAGTCCAGTCCCACTACAGTGCTTTTAAGCCTGGAACACACCAAGCCGATGGTCGTTGTGCGTCGCCGACTAAGTTTTCTCAGTGTGTTCCGCACCGTCGGCTGAAATTGGTCCTCGTCGGCTTTGTAACAGCCGATTCGACGTCGGGGCTTGTCAGTCAGTCGGGCCATCTGATCATTCTGATTGGCTTTTCAGCCAGCAAACCAGTGCACGAGAAGAAAAAAAACGGAGGTGACGAAGCAAGTAAACAACGAAGTCAAGAGGGAACATACTTGCTTTTCTCATTTGTTTGCATTTCACGTGATTATTATTCGTGATTATTTAAAAAAGATATGGCTGTCTGGAACGAGGCAAGTGAAGATGCATTGATCAGCATGATCCAGGAAAGGCCGGCCTTGTATGACATTACAGAAAAATCTTATGCCAACCGTGTGGCGAAAGCTGAAAAGTGGCGTGAGTTTGAAAATAAACTTGTCATATCAGGTAAGATTTCCTTTTTGGCAAACGAGGTTTTTAGAAAACTTGTTTATTATTTTTCAATAGTCCATAGTAAAAAAAAAAAACGACGTGTTATGTGCTGTGTGTGTCCGGTTTCCCGCTTTGAGAAACTAAAACAGACTACTGCCACCTGCTGGTATGGAAAGGTATTTGCTTTTGCGCAGGCGCAGAACGGACGTGCTACTTGGCCGTCGGGTGTTGAGAATCGGCTTGGTGTGTCAGGGCAACTTTGGACCCAGACGCTGCCGACGTGAGCCGACCCTGCAGTCTGCTTTCGTTGCCTGGTGTGTTCCAGGCTTTAGCCATTTTCATGAATAAAAGGTAGGCTTATGTCATATCCTCTTATACCCCCTCAATTAGAGTCTTGGTTTCAACTTAACAGCCCTTCACTGACACAGGAGGTAGGCTATTTATAGTGTTCATGGTGGGTGAAAGAATTGACCGACAAATCTATGGATATAGCAGCCTAGCCTAATTTAATCTGTTAGACAGGTACTCCTACCTCCTATTTCTTAAATAAGAAGAAATAGGATCCAACACAAAGCCATGTTGTTGTTAGCAAAGTCTAATTAAAATGAAGATGGTGGAAATTAATTGTGCCTAATCGAATTTGCCTACATTGTGCTGTCCATTTCCTGTTCCTTGAAGTTTCAGCACCACAATGTAAGTTATTGTGAGGTCAATAACTCTGATAAATACATCATGGACAAAACACATTGTTTTTAATCAAATCCATTATAGTAGTAGCAAGCTATGAAAGTTGACCTCGGGTCCTCCTCCTCATATTCTCCCTCTCCTTCTTAAATTAAACAGAACATAGGCTATAGGCTAGTCAATCAAAAACACTTTTTCTGAAGAACCCTTTGACTCTTCTGAACTGCACACCGTAGGCCTACACAGCACAGCCATTGTTTAGGCAGTATGCAAACAGTTTTTTGGATCAGCTAAAGCAGAGCAGGCCGGGGCTCAGGGTTGGAATATCCATTGCAGTGTGTAATGCAGCCTATTTTTATTTACTCCATCCCAGCAGCTATCTTAGAAATATAAGTTTGCTCTGTGCTTCTGCGAGCATGCAATTCGTAGCCTATAGCCTAAAGGCTATGGATCATTTGATTGAGACCACACTAAATAGCCTATTGGCACACTTGATATTGCGCGCCCAGCGGAGAATCAGAGATGAAGGGAGGCATTGGGCACACATTGATATAAAGCCTAATAAGCAACTATTTCTAAAACACTGAAGTATAGAAATGTAATAAATTACAAATTACATGACCCTCCCCTGAACTAGATTTAAAAATACTTAACCCTCCTCTTGACTGAAATTCCCCCATTTTCCTCCAGGTACCCATTCTGTAAATTTCAATCCATCCCTAAACTCTCTCTCTCTCTCTCGCTCTCATACCTCATCTGCTTTTGTTAGTGTTTTCTTGCCTCAAGGTTATCCAGAGAGTGTCAGTGGTGATTACCTGCAGTATCAATTTTGGGATACTCTGCAGGTAGGTCTGTGTAAGAAAGAGAGAGGATGTTGTTGTTTTGTTGATATGTGTGCCATTATTTTGAAATTTCAAATGTATTATGTACATTTGAACACTCTTGCTCTCTCTCTCGCCCACTCACTCACTCACACACACCTTCTCCAGTTCTCTTTCAGGTACTCTTGCCACCCAGGCCTCTTTAAGGGGTGTTGGTGTTGGAAATGTTCTCATCAATTAAATAGTTGAGGTTCGGCTGATTGCACTTTTAAGACGGTCCTTTAGCTGCGAGTGCATAATATTCTCCCATTGAAACCAACTTTAGTTCATTTTTTAAAATTAAGGAGAAAAAAAAGTCTACCTTGCTCTCTGTCGTTATCTGATTGTAAATATCACCCTAATCATCCTAGGAACTTCGTTAGAGATATTTACGAGCAAACTGTGAATATCCAAATGGAAAACAAATGTACTGTGTTTATATAATGTATTGAGCTGCTATAGACTTTAGACCTGTGCGTTATGGTAACAAGTGATTTACATTGGAGGTGGTTTTATGATTGCTTGTACATTTTTA
Source organism: Thymallus thymallus (assembly GCA_023634145.1). Lineage (NCBI taxonomy): Eukaryota > Metazoa > Chordata > Actinopteri > Salmoniformes > Salmonidae > Thymallus > Thymallus thymallus. Next base: position 15,009,845 of record CM042398.1, read on the forward strand.
TTTAGACCTTTTTTTGGAAGTACATATTGGCCATAACAGGATTAAATGAAGATAGTTGTTCAGCGAAACTCTGTATTTGGTGATCAACTAATGTGGCGCGGTGGTCTAAGACACTGCATCTCAGTGCTATAGGCGTCACTACAAACAACCTGGTTCGAATCCAGACTCCAACTGGCCGTAATTGGGAGTCCCATCGGGACGAGTTTGGCCGGTGTAGGCCATAATTGTAAATTAGAATTTGTTCTTAATTGACTTGCCTAGTTAAATAAAGGTTAAATAAAAAAAAAAAATTGACATAACGCTTGTAGAGTTTTTGAATCTGAGCTTTCTGGGCGTTAGAGAGGTTTGGTTCAGCTAGCTAGTACAAATAGTGTGCAGGTGAACCTAACTAGCTGACGTCTAATTGGTAATTGTAAAATAAATCTATGCGCTGTGGCGATGAGGTTCTCTTAGAAGTCTAAATTACATAAACCATTCATGGATTTACTCTTCATTTGATAGCTTGTTTTTGTGATGCCAATTTGATGATGTATGAATGTTTTGGTAACAGATTCCCCAAAAATGATCTTGAAAGACGCAAACAATGGATTATTAATATGAAGTGTAAAGGGTGGAATCCGCACCAAAACCACCGTGTGTGCTCCGTTCACTTTGAAGACAAGTAAATTTGCGGGAAGGAGATACGTCGACGCCTCACACCAGACGCAGTCCCGACTATATTCGACTTCCCAAAAAACTGTCAAAAGAAGGTACGCAGCAAGATAGCTGAGAAACGCTCAACTCCGTTCTCTTATATTAGGGATGGGGAACTCCAGTCCGCAGGGGCCTAATTGATGTCACACCTTTGCCCAGCTAACACACCTGAGTCCAATAATCAACTAATCATAATCTTAAGTTTAGAATGTAATTAGTTTAATCAGCTGTGTTTGCTAGGGATGGAGAAAAAGTGACACCACTCCGGCCCCCGAGGACTGGAGTTGTTCATTCATATCTTTATATCAAGCTGCCCAATTTTCTAGAAACAACATTGAGTCACCATCAGTGTTTGCCCTGTACAACTGTGGGCCTTCCACGAGGGTGCTGAAATTCATACTTTTATTGAATACAAACGTGTTGCTCAACTCAGCCTTGATGTACTGTGCAAACTGAGATTCAATTGGCACATGCTCATTTGTGCTGAGTTGAGCAACACTATTGCTTTGCCAGATATACAGGGATTATTTACTGGGCTTTCGCTCCAAGTAGACATTTTCTAAAATGTTCACCATATTGATCTTTGCAGAGTATTCGCTGGGCAGTCAAAGATGTTCCCCCCAAGGTAAGTTGTTTACTCACTAGAATAACCAATACCTTATGCTACATGACAATTTATACTAAGAATTTGATAAACGCTGCACTTTATTTTCAGGTGGCATGTGAGAACATGGAGTTCCAACTTCCACCCCTCAAGCACATAATAGAGGTAATGAAGGATGTATAAACATTCAGTCTCTAATACAGGGCTAGGGATAGAGCCTCCAACAAGTTGATCATTAATTCATTGGCCTGTCTTTTTCTAATGATTGTGACAGTCAACCTCTGGATCTAAAACCAAGACCGGCCTGAGGAACATCATGTTTATAAGTGTCATTAAAACAGTACCATACATTGTATCCCATTCTTACCCAGATCACAGAAGCATGGGAGTGGCTAGTTATAGACATTAGAGGGCCGCTGCCCTTGACATTGAACGGACACCAGTACGTTCTGACCTTGACAGACTTCTACTCCAAATGGGTGGAGGCCTTCCCCCTGAGAGGTTGTAGCTCGACTGAGGTGGCACAGCATGTAGCTGAAGTCATCTCTCACCTTGGCTTCCCTTTTGGAATCCTTGTTTGACTGAAGAAGAACTTTACCAGTAATAAAATATATTTTGTCACATCATACTTTTTTTACTATATATACAAAAGTATGGCGACGCCTTCAAATTAGTGGATTTGGTTATTTCAGCCACACCCATGCTGACAGGTGTATAAAATTGAGCACACAGCCATGCATTCTCCATAGACAAACATTGGCAGTAGAATGGCCTTACTGAAGAGCTTAGTGACTTTCAACGTGGCACCGTCATAGGATGCCACCTTTCCAACAAGTCAGTTCGTCAAAATTTCTGCCCTGCTAGAGCTGCCTCTGTCAACTGTAAGTGCTGTTATTGTGAAGTCACTGCCTCTCGAAGTAACGTCAGCACCAGAACTGTTCGTCGGGAGCTTCATGAAACGGGTTTCCATGGCCGAGCAGCCGCACACAAGCCTAAGATAACCATGTGCAATGCCAAGCGTCGGCTCGAGTGGTGTAAAGTTCGACGCCATTGGACTCGGGAGCAAGGGAAATGCGTTCTCTGGAGTGATGAATCGTGCCTCACCATCTGCCAGTCCGACAGACGAATCTTGGTTTGGCAGGTGCCAGGAGAACGCTACCTGCCAGAATGCATAGTGCCAACTGTAAAGTTTGGTGGAGGAGGAATAAAGTTTTTTTTATAGTTCGGGCTAGGCCCCTTTAGTTCCAGTGAAGGGAAATCTTAACACTACAGAATACAATGACATTCTAGATGATTCTGTGCTTCTAACTTTGTGGCAACATTTTGGGTAAGGCCCTCTTCTTTTTCAGCATGACAATGCCCCTGTGCACAAAGCGAGGTCCATAGAGTAATGGTTTGTTGAGATTGGTGTGGATGAACATGACTGTCCTGCACAGAGCCCTGACCTCACTAATGTTCTTGTGGTTGAATGGAAGCAAGTCCCAGCAGCAATGTTCCAACATCTAGTGCAAAGCCTTCCCAAAAGAATGGAGGCTGTTATAGCAGCAAAGTGGGGACCAACTCCATATTAATGCCCATGATTTTGGAATGAGATGTTCGACGAGCATGTGTCCACATACTTTTGGAAATGTAGTGTACCTTGCTACAACCTTGACGTTAGTTCATATATGCAGTAGAGGTCACTAGGTCAGGAGTGGTTCATTAGACAATCATGAGCTGTTTACATTTATTAATGTTTCAGATCAACGTTGCCTTGAACAGTCGTCTGAAGCTGAGGGGGTTCTCTCTCTTATACCGTCATCGGCAAGTTTGATCACTGGATCTGGCCACACAGACCCTGATCAGCAGGTTTGTGTTTTAGACACATTGGTGTTTGATTTCATACTCAACTTTGACCATGGTGGCCTTCACCCCAACAGCATGGTGTCTGATCTTGTGAATGACCATCCATACAACTGGGATGTCTGCCTCCCTGCAAAGGTGTTCAGCCTGTGTTTCAAGGAGCACCCCAAGACCAAGCAGAGGCCTTTCTCTCTGCTGCGCTACAAAGGGCCACAGCCGGTCACCACCCCAAGGGATCTGTCTGTAAGTTTACTCTGTAGTTATAGCTAAACTCTTATTATCATAATGGATTGCATTTCAATTGAATGGGTGTGTTTCTGCCTGACCTCCTGTGTTTCCTACAGTTCAGTCCTGCAGAGCTCCGAGAGAGTTCCTTTGCAATCCAGTCAAATCAAGAGGGTGGGCATGACACTGATACGCAAGGTAAGTGCAAACCCTGTACTATAGCAGGGATTTTTCTGCAATTGTCATCATTGGCAGGTCGCTTATGTGTTTTTTCGGGTCGGCTAAGTCCAAAGAGTATATAGATAGATAGTTTGTAATATTACTCATTCAAGGGTTTCTCTTTATTTGCACTATTTTTCATTGTAGAATAGAAGTGAAGACATAAACTATGACATAACACATATGAAAAATGTTAAACAAATGAAAATATATTTGAGATTCTTCAAATAGCCACCTTTGCCTTGATGACAGCGTTGCACACTTGGCATTCTCTCAACCAGCTTCACCTGGAATGCTTTCCCATCAGTCTTGAAGGAGATCCCACATATGCTGAGCACTTGTTGGCTGCTTTTCCTTCACTGCGGTCCGACTCATCCCAAACAATCTAAATTTGGTTGAGGTTGGAACAATAAAATCTCACATTTTATGTTGGTTTTGGAGCAGCTTCTTCCTTGCTGAGCGGCCTTTCAGGTTATGTCGATATAGGACTCCTTTAACTGTGGATATAGATACTTTTGGACCTGTTTCCTCCAGCTTCTTCACAAGGTCCTTTGCTGCTGTTCTGAAATTCATCTCTAGGAGACAGAGAGCGTCTCCTTCCTGAGCGGTATGACGGCTACGTGGTCCCATGGTGTTTATACTTGCATACTATTGTTTGTACAGATGAACGTGGTACCTTCAGGCGTTTGGAAATTGCTCCCAATGATGAACCAGACTTGTGGAGGTCTACATTTTTTTTTCTGAGGTCTTGGCTGATATCTTTTGATTTTCCCATGATGTCGAGCAAAGATGCACTGAGTTTGAAGGTAGACCTTGAAATACATCCACAGGTACACCTCCAATTGACTCAAATGATGTCAATTAGCCTATCGGAAGCTTCTAAAGCCATGTCATAATTTTCTGGAATTTTCCAAGCTGTTTAAAGGCACAGTTACAACTTAGCGTATGTAAACTTATGACCCACTGGAATTGTGATATAGTGAATTAAATAATCTGTCTGTAAACTATTTTGGGAAGAATTACTTGTCATGCACAAAGTAGATATATCAATCAGTCAAACGGTTGTACACACCTACTCATTCCAGGGTTTATCTTTATTTTTTACTATTTTCTACATTGTAGAATAATAGTGAAGACATCAAAACTATAACAAAACAATGTTATAGTTAATTCATGTTACAATATCAAAACAATGAAATAACACATATGGAATCATGTAGTGACTGAAAAAGTGTTAATGTAGCCACCCAAACCGATTTTTTTTCTTACATTGTGTAAGGGCTGAACATGCTTAGCTAATTAATATGTTAATCTACAACAAGAGTTATTAACTGAATGTATTGTGTGATCATAAAACTTAGGCTGTAGGCTTGTGTGTGGGGGAGCCATGTGGAAAGAATGTGCTAGCTTGGGGGATTCACAATAGAACTGTGTTTTGTGGTAACATGAGACCAGAACATCTGCTGAGAGGACAACTGCGTCAGGCAACTGGAGTGCGTCACGAGGCTGGGCCCAGCCTGCACGCCAACGATAGGCTGAGTAAGTTTAAACCACACTCAGCCTCTACTCTGACAGGCCAGCAATGAGCGGGAACTATTCTGTCGGAGTATTTAAGGAAGAACAAAGGATAGGACAGCTCTGTTTGCTCTCTCTCTAGCTCTTTCTGTTTGCCCTGCGTGGTGTCACAGTGAGCCTGTATATACGAACTTCGTACTTACCATTTTAAGGGTTTGCTAGAATAAAATACATAGATGATTTAAACTGTGTAGTAATCCTTTTGTTCCAATACCAGATTTGAATTGACGCGACCTTAACAATTGTTACAAATTAGAGTGATATTCCTTCTTAATTTGCTCGATAATGTTTTGGAAAAAGAGTTTAGTGGCTAAATGTGGCAACTCTCTGCAGAAAAAAACGTGGGCTAGTTTTCAGGCCTTGCGTGCGGGTTTTGAGTAGTCATAGGTTTAGAGATGTAATCTAGACCTGGCAACCGTGAATAGTGGCGTTTATGTAGGGTTAGAATTAGATGATGGTACATTTTTATTTTTCCCCATTCCCCCTTTTTTGTGAAGAAAATGTGCAATTCACACTCAGACCTGTGAAATGCAGCAATACGCAATAAAGCAGCAATACGCAACAAAGCGCGTAATCTGCCGGAAAACCACATGAACTAGAACAATTACAACCTGTGTGAAAACCATTAATGGCTGGCAGAGAGCTTGAGTGGGAGGTGGGTGCTAGTTACATGCATATGTGTGAAACCCTTTTGAAGTATCGAAAATGGTGAAATATGCGATTGGTAAAGTGGAGTATGTCAGAGTGACCAGGAGTGGTCTTATTTTGATTAAATGTGTTTCTAATGAGCAGAGGAAGATTGCAATAGGCCTTAAAAGAATCAGGACAACAGAAGTATCGTGTTTTGAGCATCGGAGTAGAGCACCCGTAAAATGAGTGATTTCAGGGGTGACGATGGATGTTCAGGTTGAATCATTGAAGATAATTCCTGGTGTGGTTGGTGCCCGGCGTCTGACCCGCTGGGTGAATGGGGAAAAAGAGGAAAGTCGGTAATGTTGTTTTTTGATGACGAGAAAATACCTACACTTGTAATCTTGGATATGTAAGATATGCAGTGAGAGCCTTCGTTCCCAAACCATTGCAGTGTACACATTGTAAAGGATTTGGTCATGTTGCAAGTGTGTGTAGACGAACGGAGTATAATGAAGAACAACGTATAAAAGGACGAAGGTGTTGCAATTGTGGTGTGGGTCATGATCCTGAGTTCATGGACTGCCCTGTAAGAGTGATGGAAATCGAGGTGGCAAAGGTTAGAGCGGTTAACAGAATCTCATATGCGGAGGCAATTAAGATCATTAAGAAAACAAGTGATTCTAGGGAAGATATGGTAGTGAATGCAAAATATAAGGTAGTGGATGTATAATACAGCCTGTTGTAAATGTTTGTTGCCAGAATAAAGACACCATGTGTGTTAAAAAGGTAGATTGTGTTGCGTTCATTGCCACAGTTGTAAACTGTACAGCACAAGTCATAAAGAAATCAAAGAAACTGGACATTATTGTGGCTGCGGCAGAAACGTTTTTGGAAATGAAGAATTTTACTTCCGTAGATTTACAAGGATTACTGGCGACGGAAGATCCGCCCTCTCAGGGTTCCCTTGAGCCCGTGTAGGGATCAGATACGTTTTATTTATGTTAAATAGAAAAGTTATTTGAGTAGTTTATTTTTGGGGGTTTTGGATTGTTTTGGCAATATAATATATATACATTTTATTTTATTTATTATTTTATTAGGATGGATTAAGTTAGTATCACTATTACATATGAATTTATTTATTTAAAAAAAAAAATCCGCCATTAAAAAAAAAATCCGCCATAAAATCCAAAGAAGAAGAAGAAGAGCGGGGAGCGAGCTAGAAGGTTGAGGGTTGTTTTTTGGTTGTTTGACAAGTTTCCGAGAACGGAAAATTTACAATGGTTAAGAAAAATAAAAAAAATAAGAGAGGGCTTAAGGAGGACGACGGGTTAAATAGTGGTAGGGGAAATATGAGTAGTGATAACAGACAAGTAAAACGTAGGACAACAAGGGAGGATGAAATGGAAGAATACAAGGTGATGGTGGTGTATTCGGAACCTTTAGGGGAAAATGTCATCCAATACAAATGACAAAAGCAATTCAGAATGAGATTGGGATAATTAAGTACGACAAACCGGTTGGTTATGGAAAAATACTGATTGTGCTTAATAGTAAAATGCAACAAGAGAACATTCACTCATGTGCATAACAATTTTGTTGGGTTCCATCACTGTGGGTGTACAGGGAAATGAAAAGGCAGATCTAATAGCAAAAGAAGCACTGAGGAGAAATAGAGTAGATGTGGAGGTGAAGTTAAGTAGAGGGGAAGTTAAAACATTGATTAGGAAAAAAGGCCTAGATATATGGCAAATGATGTGGGAAGTGAGTAGTAAGGGTAGATTTTACTATAGTATTAGGAAGAATATAAAACAAGTTGTGAATCACGGGTGTGCTGAGAATAGAAGAGATGAAGTGGTACTGGGAAGGTTAAGATTTGGACATACAGGACTGAATTCAACATTAATAGGAAAACATGAAAATGGGATGTGCAATGCATGTTTGGTAGGGGAGACAGTGGCACATGTGTTATACTGTCAGTTATATGATACACAGAGATTTTTATTTATTTATTTATTTTACCTTTATTTTACTAGGCAAGTCAGTTAAGAACATATTCTTATTTTCAATGACGGCCTAGGAACAGTGGGTTAACTGCCTTGTTCAGGGGCAGAACAACAGATTTTTACCTTGTCAGCTCGGGGATTTGATCCAGCAACCTTTCGGTTATGGGCCCAACACTCTAACCACTGGGCTACATTCCGCCCCAGATAAAGATTGTTTGAAGGAGTAAGGAGAATGGGACGGAAATGGGGGTTAGATGGTATTTTGGGAAGGGGAGGTGGAAGCAGTGAGGTAGATAGGGAAATTATATATTTCAGTAGGGAGACTGGTCTGACAATAAGAATATAAGTGTAAATTGCCATGGATGACTACATCCTAAACAGTAGGTGGCGGTAGATGCAAATGATAGTTGCGATCCGCCAAGAAGCCCCAAAGAAGAAGAAAGTCTGGCAGCATCATCACCTCAGAGAGCGGCTAGTTAGCTAGTTGAGCCGCGAATTTTATATTTGTTCTTATCACACAGCGACAAAAATGCCAACACTGTGTTCAGCATACAACTGCAAAAATCGCGGTCCCAAAGCTGACGTAGGATTTTTTAGGTAAGTTACTATCTTGCTCGAGAGCCACGTTAACGTGAAGATTCCTACTACTGTACCGTAGGTTGCTAACTTAGACATGGTAACGTTAACATTACTAGATACTTTCAAAGTTCTAGCTAGTTAGCTACTACAAATAGTGTGCAGAAAACCTCTTAACTAGCTAGGTTATATGTTCTGTTGCGATACTGTTTTCGTAGAAATCTGCATAAATTCTTGATTTACTGTTCATAATGTGGTGTGTTAATGTTTTTGATAACAGTTTCCCCAAAAATGACCCTGAAAGACGCAAACGATGGATTATTAATATGAAGTGGAAAGACTGGAATCCTCAACACCACCACCGTGTGTGTTCCGTTCACTTTGAAGACAAGTACATTTGCCGGATGGACAAACGTCAACGCTTAACGCCAGACGCAGTCCCGACCATTTTTGACTTCCCAGATAACTTTCAAAAGAAGAAGGTACGCTGCAACCAAACAATTTATCTAGGTAGATATATCCCAAAGTCAGAACTAACTACACAAATAGTGCGGTCTATGATACAATATTGTGCATCTAGTTAACGTGTGATTCAATTAAATGTGTTCCTTCTACAGGCATCCGTCCACCCACAGAGTAGAAGAGCTAGGGTAAGGCACTGGGAGAGCCTAATAACTCTCCTTGGCTATATTTGGCATCACACATGGCACATTAGTATCAATCTTGATATTGTATTGCATTTGATGTAGCTCTGCTATGTTTTAACTTGGAAAGTGAAGCATTGATCTGGAAATGCATAGCCTACACACGGTTTGTTTAAAATACATGCGTCTACGCAATAATGGCCATTCTCTTTGTTTTTGGCATGCAGATTGATGGGTTGCCAGTGACGTATACTGCTGCCCCTGCTGTTACAGAGGCTGAACCTGTCACAACACCAAGCCCCACCATCACATCAGAGACAAGCAAGCTGGTCAAAGACTCTACTAAGTAAATTACCTTGTGAATTTAAGTGAAAGTTACATTTGTTTATCATGTTCCTTTTTGTTATGCACAACATCACTGTAGAGCAGTCTGGTTTCTACCTGTGTTATAGTTCTTGCTTTTTATATTGTCAACTTCTATTTTGAAGGATCAGAGCTTCAGAAAAAGTTACCTCTTCAAGTTGGTATATCCACGTAGATGAAGAAATCCAAATGGCTGAATCCCTCCCAGGTTTCTTCCACAGTGACTACTGTCTACCACACGTGAGTGGCTCTAGGTGGTCTGATTGTACTATTGCTTTGCCAGATATACAGGGATTATTTACTGGGCTTTTGCAGAAAGTAGACATTTTCTCAAATTTTCCTCATACTGATCTTTACAGAGTATTCGCTGGGGATTCAAAGATGATGTTGCCCCGAAGGTAAGTTCACTCACTCACTGGAATAAGCAATACCTTATGCTACATGCCAATAATTTATACTAAGAATTTGATAAACACTGCACTTTATTTTCAGGTGGCATGTGAGAACATGGAGTTCCAACTTCCACCCCTCAAGCACATAATAGAGGTAATGAAGGATGTATAAACATTCAGTCTCTAATACAGGGCTAGGGATAGAGCCTCCAACAAGTTGATCATTAATTCATTGGCCTGTCTTTTTCTAATATGTCTCACTCTGGATCTAAAACCAATAAGATTATAATTAAAACAGTACTATGCATTGTCTCCCATTCTTACCCAGATCACAGAGGCATGGGAGTGGCTGGGTATGGACATCAGAGGGCCGCTGCCCCTAACACCGAATGGACACCAGTACGTTCTGACCTTGACAGACTTCTACTCCAAATGGGTGGAGGCCTTCCCCCTGAGAGGTTGTAGCTCGACTGAGGTGGCACAGCATGTAGCTGAAGTCATCTCTCACTTTGGTTTCCCCTTTGGAATCCTTGTTCGACTGAAGAGGAAGTTTACCAGTAAGGTTAGAGGCAAAATATATTTTGTCACATTGTACTTACTGTTACACATACCTTGCTACAATCTTGAGATTGGTTCATATATGCAGTAGTGGTCACTAAGTCAGGAGAGGTTCATTAGACAATCGTATGAGTAGTTTTTACATTTATTCATGTTTCAGATCAACCTTGCCTTGAACAGTCATCTGAAGTTGAGGGGGTTCTCTCTCTTATACCGTCATCGGCAAGTTGGATCACTGGATCTTGCTACACAGACCCTGATCAGCAGGTTAGACACATTCCTTTATATGGTGTTTGATTTCATACTCAACTTTGACCATGGTGGCCCTCACCCCAACAGGATGGTGTCTGATCTTGTGAAGGACCATCCAGACAGCTGGGACGTCTGCCTCCCTGCAAAGGTGTTCAGCCTGTGCTTCAAGGAGCACCCCAAGACCAAGCAGAGACCTTTCTCTCTTCTGTGCTGCAAAGGACCACAGCCGGTCACCACCCCAAGGGATCTGTCTGTAAGTTTACTCTGTAGTTATAGCTAAACTCTTATTATCATAATGGATTGCATTTCAATTGAATGGGTGTGTTTCTGCCTGACCTCCTGTGTTTCCTACAGTTCAGTCCTGCAGAGCTCCGAGAGAGTTCCTTTGCAATCCAGTCAAATCAAGAGGGTGGGCATGACACTGATACGCAAGGTAAGTGCAAAGCCTGTACTATACGGTATATCAGCAGTGATGGTTATAGGGATACTTTAGGATTTTGGCAACTTCCCCAGCGTCAGATGAACTTGTGGATGCCATTTTTATGTCTCTGTGTCCAGTATGAAGGAAGTTAGAGGTAGTTTTGCGAGCCAATGCTAACTAAGTAAAAAGGAAATAGTAACGCAATAAAAACAATAATGAGGCTATATACAAGGCGTAGCAGTACCGAGTCAATGTGCAGTTGTACAAGGCAGTTGAGGTATTACAGTTGAAGTAGGAAGTTTACATACACTTAAGGTGAAGTCATTAACTCATTTTTCAACCACACCACAGATTTCATGTTAACAAACTGTAGTTTTGGCAAGTCGGTTAGGACATCTACTTTGTGCATGACACAAGTAATTCTTCCAACAATTGTTTACAGACAGATTATTTCACTTATAATTCACTATATAACAATTCCAGTAGGTCAGAAGTTTATATACACTAAGTTGACTGTGCCTTTTAAACAGCTTGGAAAATTCCAGAAAATGATATCAAATTTATTTAAAGCCCTTTTTACATCAGCCGATGTCACAAAGTGCTATACAGAAACCCAGCCTAAAACTGCAAACAGAAAGGCAAAACCTAGGAAGAAAGCTTCTGATAGGCTAATTGATATAATTTGAGTCAATTGGAGGTGTACCTGTGGATGTATTTCAAGGTCTACCTTCAAACTCAGTGCATCTTTGCTCGACATCATGGGAAAATCAAAAGAAATCAGCCAAGACCTCAGAAAAAAAATGTAGACCTCCACAAGTCTGGTTCATCATTAGGAGCAATTTCCAAACGCCTGAAGGTACCACGTTCATCTGTACAAACAATAGTACGCAAGTATAAACACCATGGGACCACATAGCCGTCATACTGCTCAGGAAGGAGACGCGTTCTGTCTCCTAGAGATGAACGTACTTTGGTGCAAAAAGTGCAAATCAATCCCAGAATAGCAGCAAAGGACCTTGTGAAGATGCTGGAGGAAACAGGTCCAAAAGTATCTCAGCAAGGAAGAAGCCACTGCTCCAAAACCACCATAAAAAAGCCAGACTACGGTTTGCAACTGCACATGGGGACAAAGATCGTACTTTTTGGAGAAATGTCCTCTGGTCTGATGAAACAAAAATAGAACTGTTTGGCCATAATGACCATTGTTATGTTTGGAAGAAAAAGGGGGAGGCTTGCAAGCCAACGAACACCATCCCAACCGTGAAGCACGGGGGTGGCAGCATCATGTTGTGGGGGTGATTTGCTGCTGGAGGGACTGGTGCACTTCACAAAATAGATGGCATCATGAGGAAGAAAAATTATGTGGATATATTGAAGCAACATCTCCAGACATCCGTCAGGAATGTAAAGCTTGGTTGCAAATGGGTCTTCTAAATGGACTATGACCCCAAGCATACTTCCAAAGTTGTGGCAAAATGGCTTAAGTACAACAAAGTCAAGGTATTGGAGTGGCCATGACAAAACTCTGACCTCAATCCTATTGAAAGTTTGAGGGCATAACTGAAAAAGCGTGTGCAAGCAAGGAGGCCTATAAAGGTGTATGTAAACACCCGACTTCAACTGTGGATAGGGGTGAAAGTGACTAGGCAGTCAGGATTTATAATAAACAGAGTAGCAGCAGCGTGTGTGGGTGTGGAGTCACTATGCAAGTGTTTTGTGAGTGTGGGTAGAGCCTAGTGAGTGTGCATAGAGCCGGTCGGTGCAAGGTAGTCAGTGCAAAACAATTAAGATAAATAAATAACTAATAAAGGGGGTCAATGTAAATAGTCCGGGTAGTCATGTGATTTACTGTACAGCAGTCTCATGGCTTTGGGGTAGAAGCTGTTCAGGTGCCTTTTGGTCCCAGACTTGGTGCTCCGGTACCGCTTGCCATGGCTGGAGTCTTTGAAATTGTTTAGGGCCTTCTGCTGACACCGCCTGGTATAGAGGTCCTGGATGACAGGGAGTACACACTACCATCTGTAGCCGAGCAGTTGACATACAAAGCGGTGATGCAGCCAGTCAAAATGCTCTCAATGGTACAGCTGTAGAACCTTTTGAGGATCTGAGGGCCCATGCCAAGCCTCCTGAGGGGGAAGAGGTGTTGTGCTTGGACCATGATGGGTCCTTAGTGATGTGGACAACCATGAACTTGAGGCTCTCGACCCGGTCCACTACAGCTCCGTCGATGTGAATGGGGGAGAGTTCTGCCCTCCGTTTCCTGTAGTCCACGATAAGCTCCATTGTTTTGCCCATGTTGAAGAAGAGGTTATTATCCTGGCAGCACACTGCCAGGTCTCTGACTTCTTCCCTATAGGCTGTCTCATCGGTGTTTGATCAGGGCTAACACCGCTGTCGTCTGTAAACTTAATGATGGTGTTGGAATCATGCGCCGCCTCGCAGTCGTGGGTGAACAGGGTCGTTATACGTGTCTCCATTCCTTGCCGAATAGGATTCCCATCTCTTTTCTCTAACCATACTCATAACTCAGCGGAGCGTATTCAGAGAACTAGTAATGGCGTCTTTTGTAGGCACTAACTCCACAGGCAGAAAGGGTAACCACCTTTGCCAACTCCGCCATGGTTCGTTAGCCAAAGCCTATGGGGAAATTAATGGTGATTTTGGAGGGCGTAGGATATCTTAAACATTTGGTTCTATGAGATAATCTTCATCAGTTTACGTCACTTTCTGTGAATTTATGTAATTTAAAAAAAGTACAAAGCTCGTGATAACTGACTGGTATTAACTCAAAAGAAAATATATAAGACCTTCTCAGACCTTATTTTCGGCATTTATTCCAAAATCCTATTCTTTCCCCAACCAGCGGTAACAAATTACCGGGCTGAAAAACGGTTTACTATTTAAGAACCAAAACAAGAGTTTACTTGCCAAATTCAGGGAAATCTATTAGAAAAATGTAGGTAAATTCCATTTTAATCCGTTTAAGAAAAGTTTTGCAACAGAATCGGTGGAATGAATACAACCCAGGGGACTAAGCATGCACTCCTTGTTCAGTAAATTAATAAAAACATGCATTCTTGCAGTACATTTTTCTGTTTTGAGGGTCAGCGTGGGGGCGGCCCATCAGGAAGTCCAGGATCCAGTTGCAGAGGGAGGTGTTCAGTCCTATGGTATTGAAAGCTGAGGTGTAGTCAATGAACAACATTCTCACATGGGTGTCCTTTTGTCCAGGTGGGAAAGGGCAGTGTGGAGTGCAATAGAGATTGCGTCATCTGTGGATCTGTTGGAGCAGTCTGCGAATTGGAGTGGGTCCAAGGTTTCCGGGATGATGTTGACTTGAGCCATGACCAGCCTTTCAAAGAATTTCATTGCTACAGGTGTGAGTGCAACGGGGCAGTATTAATTTAGACAGGTTACCTTTATTGACGCTTTACCTGTTTGATGGTTTGTCGGAGGGAGTAGCGGGACTTCTTATAAGCGTCCGGATTAGTGTCCTGCTTCTTGAAATGGGCAGCTCTAGCTTTTAGCTCAGTGGGAATGTTGCCTGTAATCCAAGGCTTCTAGTTGGGATATGAATGTACGGTCACTGTGGGGACGATATCGTCGATGCACTTGTTAATGAAGCCGTTGACTGATGTTAACTCTTCAATGCCATCGGATGAATCCCGAAACATATTCCATCTAGTCTGTGCTAGTGAAACAGTCCTGTAGCTTAGCATCCGTTTCATCGGACCACTTCCGTGTTGAGCTCATCACTGGTCCTTCCTGTTTTGAGTTTTGGCTTGGCAACAGGAATCAGGAGGATAGTTATGGACCGATTTGCCAATTGGAGGGCGGGGGAGAGCTTTGTGAGCATCTCTGTGTGTGGAGTAAAGGTGATCTAGAGGTGACATGCTGGTAAAAATTAGGTAAAACTAATTTAATTTTCCTGCATTCAAATCACCAGCATCTGGATGAGGATTTTCTTGTTTGCTTATGGTCCTCTACAGCTGGTTAAGTGCGGTCTTAGTGCCAGCATCGGTTTGTGGTGGTAAAAAGACAGACAGCTTCGAAAAATACAGATAAACACTCTTGGTAAATAGTATGGTCTACAGCTTATCGTGATGTATAACTCAGGCGAGCAGAACCTCGAGACTTACTTTGCGCACCAGCTATTACAGGTTTGAGAATAAATTGGTGTCAACATATCTATTGTTCAAGTGAGCACTTAGATGAACTGTTCTTCATTGTAGTTGTCTTATTGTATGTTACTAACAATTGTAATTTGTTGATCATATTGTGTTTATGTGCATCTTATTACAGACATGGTTGGCTTTGAATCTGGGAAGGAAACGGCTGGAAAGAGCACAGTTACCAGGGTCTCCTTTTTAAGGAGCAACACAGACCGTAACAACACCAACAGTAACATGGACGGCAACCCCAACACAGACAGTAACAACAACCGTAGCACAGACAGTAACCCAAACAACAGTAACACAGAGGGTCAACCCAACAGTAACGGTAGCACGGACGGTAACCCAAACAACAGTAACACGGACGACGACACCAACCGTAACACAGATGTTAACACCAACAGTGAGCGATCCTCTGAAGATCATCATGCCATGGAAACCTGAAGAATTAATTGGATGTTGACATCTTTTAAGTTTGATCATTTTGATTAGAAACTCTTGTCTTTTATGGTTCAGTGTTTGGCTGGTATACTGTGTCGTGATTGGTTCAGTGTTTGGCTGGTGTACTGTGTCATGACTGTTACACGGGAGCATGATAGCAGAGAAGTCTGTGTGGAGTTTATGAACCACCAACTGGATCAATTCAAAATCAGCCAAAACATCATGCATAGATGATGGATTAGTGATAAGCTTATCCTAAAAGCAATTTATTTATTTTACACTAAACTGTATTTTTTTTCCTTTCAGTAAATAAATCCAAACATGCATTATTGCAGTTCATTATTGTAGTATAGGCATTTTCACTTTACGTTATCTTGGAAAAATCCACTGAATTTTTCGGACAGCTGGGTTGTATTCATTCCACCGCACAGAACGAAATTGAATTTACCTACATTTATCTAATAGATTTCCCTGAATTTGGCAAGTAAACTCTTGTTTTGGTTCTTAAATAGTAAACCGTTTTTCAGCCCGGTAATTTGTTACCGCTGGTTGGGGAAAGAATAGGATTTTGGAATAAATGCCGAAAATAAGGTCTGAGGAGGTCTTATATATTTTCATCTGAGTTAATACCAGTCAGTTATCACGAGCTTTGTACTTTTAAATTACATAAATTCACAGAAAGTGACGTTGAAGATTATCTCATAGAACCAAATGTTTAAGATATCCTACGCCTGTGTTTACCGTTCATTTAAAACCCCTCCAAAATTGCCATTCATTTCCCCATAGGCTTTGGCTAACGAACCATGGCGGAGTTGGCAAAGGTGGTTACCCTTTCTGCCTGTGGAGTTAGTGCCTACAAAAGACGCCATTACTAGTTCTCTGAATACGCTCCGCTGAGTTACGAGTATGGTTAGAGAAAAGAGATGGGAATCCTATTCGGCAAGGAATGGAGACACGTATAACGACCCACCCATCAGACTGTTGACCAATCGCTTTCACGTTGTCATTCTGCTTCACACATTCCCTTCTCAAAGTCAGGGTATGAGTAGAGAAACGTGCCTTTTTTTCTCCGAAGAACATGTCACGATTCCAAAGCTATACATGATTATAGATAGCAAGTTAATTATCTCACATCTCGGAAAGGATGTGTAATGCTGTACTTCTATTTGACGAAATGCATGCTAATGTTGAGGTTTTAGCTAGCGGCCAATCGACTCCCATTCACTCCTTGAAGGAGAGCTCTCCTTGTCCAATAATCGCCCAGAAGGCACCGCGCGGTCCATTGACGTAGCATGGGCAACGTACACAATGATTTCAATAGAGTTTCCTATCTTATCAAAATTATCTCTGGTATTATACACCGCTGTTGGATGAGAGCGTTGTGTGATTCTCGCAGTGCAGCGTGGGATAGCGGAGGCTCAACCGACCGAGAGAAATGGTGAGTGAGGAACAGATAAATAACCTTTTTTATGGTGAATTGACATCCTTATGTATTTTTGCTACTTTAGTAAAGTAAATATTGACATGTAGAAATCGTTAATTCCCTCCCTTAAGACATGGTTGGGAAACGCTTGATATGGACCCCTTTGTTTCGCAGGATATTAAGCTAACGTTAACTAGAAAGTCAACAGTACAGTAACTACTTAACTGCAATCAGCGTTTTTAGTCTAACTAGACGAGCTAACGTCATATCTAAACTTTAACTGTTGGACTTGTTAACAAAAGGAAACTAGCTAACTTTGGCTAGATCTGTCTTAATTTAGCTAGATTTGGTGACACTCGGAACACACTTGCAATGTCCATATAAACTAGGTTACGTTAGCTAGCTAGGTAGCTACTGGCCAGTTGGATAGCTATTCGCTTACCACACGTCAGTGAAGCATCGAGTGAATGGGCTAGCTAGCTAACGTTGGCTGGCAACTACTACTATTAGTTAGGGAACTGAACAAGAAATTAAATATTAGCTAGCTATTTTTTGCTGACTAACTACCCAAACATTCAATTTGATCCTTAACAAGTTAACAATCTAACGTTATACCGTTGGTAACTAAAGTCATTTGGACATTTTGTAGCCAGCATCGATATGTAGCTAGCTAACACCTAGCTAGGTAGCTAACTAACGTTGCTAGCTAACTAACGTTGCTAGCTAACTAACGTTGCTAGCTAACTAACGTTGCTAGCTAACTAACGTTGCTAGCTTTGGAAGACATCGTTAATCAACTAGCTAGTAACGCAGTGGTGGCAAGCGTATAAGTCAACAGAAATGTAGCATTTCCCTCTTCAAGTTGAAGCCTAGTCCCTAGATCTCGTCGCTGTCATTTCTAACATGGGTGGGATTTACAATTGGTGGTGCGGTCTTCACCAATTGACTTTCCACGATCCCCAACCTTCGACGATGAAGCCCTGTTTCTCCCAAATGTACTCTCTTACTTTAATTAAACTGTTCTTTACCCTCTATCCTCCAGCCCTACGTGTTGTCGACATTATTGGGCCCGGCCTAAGGTGTCAGATTTGGCTGCTGTTTACTCAGTTTTCCCCTCTACTGAGATTGTTTTCTAACATCAAACGGTTACATTTGTTGAAGAAAGGCTTCAACATATACAAATCATAGGCCATTGAGTACTAGACAATTAATGCAATGTCAAGGGCTGCAGCACATGTTTATCAGTCCTATTGCAGTGTTTCTTATTGTTCACTGGTCTGTTAGTTAGCTAGCAAACAGAGAGTAATGGCATAGTGGTCCCTGGTACTAAAAGTTTGGGAAACTCATATTTTTATTATGTCTTATCCCCCTAACTTGCTGTTGTCTTAGGATGTGTTTCTGATGATCCGGCGTCACAAGACGACCATCTTCACTGATGCCAAAGAGTCCACTACGGTCTACGAGCTGAAGCGCATAGTGGAGGGTATCCTAAAGAGGGCACCCGAGGAACAGAGGCTCTACAAGGTGTGTGTATGTATGTGTGTGTATATATATATATATATAAAGTGCATACCCGTTTTTTTTTTTTTAACTAGGCAAGTCAGTTAAGAACAAATTATTTACAATGACGGTCTACCCCAGCCAAACCCTCCCCTGACCCGGACAACACTGGGCCAAATGTACGCTGCTCTATGGGACACTCGATCATGGCCGGTTGTGATACAGCCCGATATCGAATCAGGGTCTGTGGTGACGCCTCTAGCACTGAGCTGCAGTGCCTTATACCACTGTGCCCCACTCGGGAGCCAAGTGGGGGACAGCTACAAAGTGGGGGAGTAAGATATGGCCTGACAATGAAAGTAATTTATTCAATTTTTATATTTTAAAGTAGTTATTTTTTTCTTCTGGTGTAGGAATTCCCTCAGTCTAGGAGGAAGATGATTTATTAAACCAAAAAAGTCCCACAAAGTCGGTTCTTCTCTTTTGTTATTTCTCTACTACCCACATTTCCAGGATGTATCACAACTGGCTGTGATTGGGAGTCCCATAGGGCGTCGCACAATTGGCCTTGCATCGTCGCGAGTTAGGCCGGTGTTGGCTGTCATTGTAAATAAGAATTTGTTCTTAACTGACTTGCCTAGTTAAGGTTAAATAAAATAAAAGTGTGCTGTGTTTGTGTATATATAAGCAGTTGTGGGCATGGATCAAATGGTGAACAGTATGTGCATTCATGATGGTATCATTAAATATCTACGCTTTGCTCTGACATCTCTCTTGTGTTAGGATGACATGTTGCTGGAGGATAGTAAGACTCTTGGAGACTGTGGCTTCACAAACCAGACGGCCAGACCTCAGGCCCCAGGGACTGTTGGATTAGCTTTCCGTCTCGGTGGTGAGTATTCATGTTTCTGTCACGTAGTATCTGTCCTGTGTTTCAAAACATTCACTCTGTTTTATTTAGATGTTGAGCTGCGAGGTATCTGTCCGTTAGAATGGCTGTGAAATAGTTTGTTGTGTAAAAGAAACAACTTCCTTGCACCCCTAAGTTTCTCCCTCTAATAATGCTTCTTGCTTCCACTGTTTCACTTTGATACTCTTCACTCACTCCTTATTAAACAAATCTCCCCCTCTCTTTCAGATGATGCATTTGAGCAGCTGAGGGTTGAGCCCTTCTCCAGCCCCCCAGAGCTCCCTGATGTCATGAAGCCTCAGGACTCTGGCAGTACAGCCAATGAGCAGGCCGTGCAGTGAAGGAAGGAAGGAAGCAAGCAAGCAGGCAGGGAGGGAGGGACATGGGGGGGTGGGGGGCATCTAGGAAGTGATGCTTTGGATTAGGTAGGCGGGCTTTACAGACTGCAGTAGGGTAACATGCGAGTGTACCTGTGAGATCTTTAACTTTGCAGGAAGAACATGAATTCCCTTTCACACAGAGGGGAGTATTTTCATGTTATTCCCGAACTAGGCTCACGCATGTTTAGATTCACTCACAAGATCCTTCAACAAACATTTCTGATTTGTCAGGCCACTGTCAGTAAGGGGGTTGAGAGAAAGAAAAAAAATCATAACTCCTAATTTAATTCCTACACCTTGTTTGGGTTGTTTTTGGGGAGGGTGTAGCCTATGTGCTATGTGTGTTTTGGCTTGTGGGGATTTGAGGAGGGAGTGGCTATTATATTTTCAGAATGCCCTCTTGCTGATTGCATTTGTTTGTTTCTTTTATTCAATATTACAATTGAGTGTTTTTAATGACTCCTTGGGGTGGTTGTATGTGGAGCAACAGAAAGAGTTTAGGTTAGTAGCTTATCTAGATAACATGTGCATGAATGGATCTGAAATAAACTCACAAACATGTTGATGCCAGGACATTATTAAATGTATAGCAGAAAATGTGTACTTGCACACACACACAGATGGACACACACACACAGAATTACGATTTACCATTGTTATAGTTTTTATTTCAGTGTAAAGGTATTAAGCTTTCCCACTATCTGGTTTTTGTTTGCTTGTTTCTTTACTTTTGACCTTTGCACTGGAGTTCGTGTATATTGTTTTCCTAATTCTGTATACAAAACTGTACCATTTTTGATCCCGCCCTTTATTTTCTTTATTTTTTCTTTTGCCAAAGTGTAAATGGAAACCTTTTTAGTTTTGTTTTGAAATCTTCAGCGGAAAGAGACAGACAGGATTCACTAATCTTTTGTGATAAGAGCATGAAGGTACACATTACTGGTGTTGAATTGAAATAGTAAACGGTCTCAATTAGATTCAACAATCTGACTTTGGGGTGGTTGTCATGCCCTTTTTTAAGATGGAAATGGTTCACCAACAAGCTCTTTTAAAAACAGGACTTTATCATACAAGCAACACCTGTAATTGTCTTGAGTTGACATAAAAATAAACATTTTCTTTGTCACCCTCTTGTGTGGTATATTGTTATTGCTGTCATTAATGCACTCTTCTGTGAAATGCGTTTGTGCCATTCAGGGCAGCCCTGGGCATAAGGGGTCGCTTAGGGCAGACCAAAAAATATCTACCTTCAAGAGGGGGACCACCAAAAGTTTTACCAGCTAGGGCCCTGGTGCCATTCACTTTGTCATTCATATGGTGAAATAATATCCGTTCAGCAGTAAAATTAGGAAACGTTCAGGATTTTATGATAAAGTGTAGTATTATACAGCAATTTTTCTATTACGCTAGTTACAGCAGAATAATATTTCACAGAGCCCGTGTATATAAAACAATATGATACTATATATATATATTCCACCTTTATTTAACCAGGTAGGCCAGTTGAGAACAAGTTCTCATTTACAACTGCGACCTGGCCAAGACAAAGCAAAGCAGTGCGACAAAAAACAATGCAGAGTTACACATGAGAATAAACAAATACATTACATGTTTTGTTAAATGTTTATTCAATTGTCATGTGTTTTCCTCGTAGCCCATGTGTTTACAGAAACTTTCCCTATTGAGAAACTGAAAGCCAATTAAATTGATTCCCACAAACTCATCGAGCTCCTCGCAAATAACGATGAATGCAATCTGCTGACAAGATGCACTGACCTGCTTTCGATTTATCCGTATCCAAACTGGACACCGTTTATGTTTCATCTACTTCAACACTCTTACAAATGTCTCAATAACATCCATCGTGTTACTCAGTGACAATGAAATTGGTTTGAATTAGTATATGACAAGCAATTATATCGAAGAATTGAACAACTGCTATGGCATGCGATGATTCCCCCGCATCAACTAAAACGATGAATATAACAACAACTCCACACTTTCCAGCACCTCCCCAGTGAGTGTAGCCATTGCAACGTAGAGCAATATGGAAAATGTCGTTTTTACAGTTCTAATGAAACAATATTTGTTTTGCTTACTTAACAACAATCCCTGCTTGCTTTAGATATGGCTTGAAACGATGAGTTATTTATACATGTTTTGGGAAATGTTATTGGGCGTTGGCAGTTGAAATGCATGAAGGAGTACATTGAGTTTTTCTTTGTTTATTTTGTTAATTATTTGGGCTGATACAGCCAAAACAGTAGTTGGCGGCATGCATCTATAGCATTTGTTTTCGTACCGCAGAAGACAACCCCGTACGGCAGATGGCGGCATTATAGGTGTAGTCTGCCATAAAACTTTAAAGAAGAAGAATAGCTTTTTGTTTTTAGCAGGATGGATGAGAGCTAGACTAGCTAACAGAACAATTATTTAGCTAGCTAATTTATTTGCATCTCAGGTGTCGGGTAGGTCACTTTAGCAATCTACACAATAACTGAGTGAGTAGGACATAGTGGATTAGCAAGCTAGTTAGCTATAAAGCAATAATAGCCAACTTACTAGCTAGTTTAGTTACCAGCAGTATCTGTGTTTATAAGTTACCTTGTATATATTTTAGATCGCTAGATAGCCTGTAATTTAGTGTGTTGGCTGACCAAGTTCTGAACAAGCATGGCATTTTAAAGGAGTGAATCAACAAAACAACATAAGTAAATACGGTTTTTAGGATACCGTTTCGGTGTTCCTCTATCAAACCTTTTCCACTGTGCTCAGCACCACGCACACCCATGGATAATAATTATGTTGAGTCGGCTGGTCGAGCTGTGCTCGAAATGATGCAGCGTGAATGGGAGCCTCTTTCTCAAGACGAACTGGAGCAACGATTGGACCAAGCCGTGGAAGAAATTCTGGAAGCTGACCTCCTAGCAAAGGTTCAGGCCCAGCCCGGACCAATCTATCTACAACTGTCTCAGCTGGTGGAAGAACCTCAACTGCAAAACCAATTTCGGTCAACAACAGAACTTACAACACTTTCTCACGTAGAAGAGGAGTCTGAATCTCAACAGTTAACTGATGCTGAGGAAAACGCTGCAGTTCAGGTAGCCTTCAGCAGGCCTACTTTTCTTCATTGTTGTGGCTTTATCTATTTTTACATCCTCACACTAATGCAGATTTGAGATGACAACATTTGCTTCATTTGCTGTGCACATGTCTGATTTATGTTTGTTTTAATCTCTCAGTACATTACAGCTCTCCTCCAGAATTCAAATTCAAGATACAATCAGAGCCGTATGGCAGGACGTGCACGCTTATCCCTGTCCCACACTGTTCTCCTGTCCCTCACTCTCCTCTCCAAGCGCGTCAGCTATCGCTCTGTGTCTACCAGTTTCCGCCTGGAGAAAGGAAACATCCATAGGATCTTCTTTTCCTTTTGTGAGCGTGTGAACACACTTGAGGACCAACAAATTAGATGGCCGACTGGTATGTAGACTGCTGTTAAGTGTGGATAAATTACAACAGTAGTATACAAACCCAATTTATCCACCAGTATTTCTGGGGACCCCATTTTGCCCCCAATACTTTTTTTGCCACCACAAATCAAATGACCCCCCGACATAGAATATCACTGAATTACAATATCCTGAAATGTGCACCTTCAAACAATTTACACACTATTTACTCCCATCACCCATGTTTGTTTCTGGTCCTTCTCTCCTCCAGGCATTGATGCTGTTGAAAACCTCCCCCCCCTCTCCAGCCTGCTGGGGAAAGCAAATGGCCTGGAAGAGAAGGGCGTCCCCAGGGTCCTGGGAGTCTTGGGGCACACCCGCATCCCCATCCGCCTGCCCATTGGTAAACAGGATGTTGAGAGCATGGTGCCAGAGGTAAAGAGGATGAAGAAGGAGGCCCATCCAGACTCCTGGCTGAACCTGGAACTGGTGTGTAACCAAACAGGCAGGTTGATACACTGCAGAATCAGCAAGGGATCAGACCTGGACAGAGCCAGTGCTCTGAGGGACAAACTCAAACAGCTTCCTGAGATGATGCCCCCAGGGACCTGCTTAGTGGCTGGAGTTGGATATCCAGCCTCTGCCCAGATATTGACTCCATACCGAGTGGGTCGTGGCCCCAGGGGAAATCTTTACAACAGGTCCCTGGAAGCCCATTTTTACCTCCTGGACCAGGCTGTGGCTGACCTGAAAGCCAGATTCGAAAGGCTCAGGTATTTGGACATGGGGAACTATGAGAGAGCCAAAGCAGTTGTACTGACTGCCTGCATACTCCACAATGTATTTCTGGACATGGGGGAAGTGGTCAAGGGACAGGTTGAGAGGGAGGCTGGGACACAAGAGGGAGAGGGGGAGTGTGATGAGGAGGGTGTGAGGAGAAGGGAAGCCATTGCAGATTTGCTGTACAAAGAGTTGGATTCTGGAAGTACATAAAGTGATTTATAATGTTTGTGTTGAGATAAACAGCATTCATATTGTATATTTTATTAAAAGGAAGAGTATCACTGCAATACCTTGTATTTTATACATATGTAGGATTATTTGTATCCTATGGCAGATCTATGTGCAAAATGTCCTGTGTAGCCTTGTTGTGTTATTACAGCGTAATAAAAACATATATAATGACAAATCATGACTACACAAAGTAACTGAATGGTTGAACACTTAAGAAACATTTGCATGATGCAGTCTTTCATGCTATGGACAAGCTTACATTTATCACACAAAATTCAAAAGTGTTTAGTTCAGTGAGAACTCCTTTGCTCTGGTGTGATGTACTGCTACTCTGGCAGCTGGACACTTGTTTTGACTCTGAGACAAAGAGTTGGCACGGGCTAGATTATTGATGGCCTCTATCTTCCTCTCCTCCAGGGCCTTCTGTTGGGCCCACATGTTCATCTTCCTTTCCTGCTGCTCCATGTACAGCTGCAGGACATCCTGGGGGGCCTGGAAGTAAAGGAGGCAGCTATCAGGAGAGGGTGTAAGGAGGATGGGGGTAAACCACTTGCTAGCAATAGCCTTGCCCAGCTTGGTCCCGTTGAGTTTGGACCTGTGCTGTGCCTCAATCTCCTCACGACTCTTCCCCAGGACCTCATGCATGGCCTTGAAGAACTCCCAGTGGACACTCTGGGCCCCCAGTCTCTTGGACCGCTCAGTGTTTTTACTGTATATGGCCAGCATGTTACGCCACTTCAGATTACACTCATAGGCCTTGACTGTGACATCTGTGCTCCCAGCTGCCCTTAGCTTGGCAGTCACTCTCAGCCACTGTCTCCCAGTTTATTTTTCTTGCACACTGGCTGGTCAAAATCCTGGTCCATTTCGAGGCGGGTTTGGACAAGTTGCCATGTGGCTTGTAAAGTCCATACAAATTCTGGAGAAGGGAAGTTAATAAATACGTGTATATAAAACAATATGATACAATATATATATATTTTTTCCACCTTTATTTAACCAGGTAGGCCAGTTGAGAACAAGTTCTCATTTACAACTGCGACCTGGCCAAGACAAAGCAAAGCAGTGCAACAAAAAACAATACAGAGTTACACATGAGAATAAACAAATAAATTACATGTTTTGTTAAATGTTGATTATTAAATTGTCATGCGTTTTCCTCGTAGCCCATGTGTTTACAGAAACTTTCCCTATTGAGAAACTGAAAGCCAATTAAATTGATTTCCACAAACTCATCGAGCTCCTCGCAAATAACGATGAATGCAATCTGCTGACAAGATGCACTGACCTGCTTTCGATTTATCCGTATCCAAACTGGACACCGTTTATGTTTCATCTACTTCAACACTCTGTTACAACTGTCTCAATAACATCCATCGTGTTACTCAGTGACAATGAAATTGGTTTGAATTAGTATATGAAAAGCAATTATATCGAAGAATTAAACAACTCTGCTATGGCATGTGATGATTCCCCCGCATCAACTAAAACGATGAATATAACAACAACTCCACACTTTCCAGCACCTCCCCAGTGAGTGTAGCCATTGTAACGTAGAGCAATATGGAAAATGTCGTTTTTACAGTTCTAATGAAACAATATTTGTTTTGCTTACTTAACAACAATCCCTGCTTGCTTTAGATATGGCTTGAAACGATGAGTTATTTATAAATGTTTTGGGAAATGTTATTTTTCATAGAGAAAAATTGCTTAATTCTGGTAGTTGTAAAACAGCAGAGACTACAAGGCCCATGATTAAATAGAACGACCCACCCCTTCGCACATCTCTCCCCCTTTTTCGTGGCCGCCTTCTGTTTATCGTCCAGCTAAAAGATGGCGTTAGCGGCTAGTTAAGACGATTGTTTTTCGTTTGATTCAATTAATTAGGTCGGTGGGAATAATTAGTCATTGTAAATACTTTATTATTCTTGAGATGGGCTGAAAACATAGCTTATAGCACTTGTGTTTGCACCATAACGCACCGTAATTGTTTGTTGGGCCTTCTCACATACAGAGGCCTGTTTTTAGGGAGTGGACGAGAGGCTTACAAACTCCAACTCCCAGCAGCATTGCTGAGAAGTGGGGTCAAAGGGTAATTTCTTCCACGTGTAATGTCGGTATTTCAAATTTTTTTTTTTTAAGATTAAGATGAAAATACATTAGATATCATTTGTTAACAATGTTTAATACTGTATACCTTTGATGTTGCCTAAGAAAATTGATAAGTAAAATGCACAAAAATAACTATCCACATTTCTGCCCCTCAGTCCCCCTGTCATCATCCATGTCATCACTTTCTGTCTGAAGTGACTTGTTAGTGAGGATAAGCAGAAGAGCAGGTGGGTTGTAGGCAATTAGTGGCATGGCGTCAAAGCCAGTGCCAGGGAGCCAGAAACATGGGACATGGGCAGGCAACCCCAGAGAAGTGTCCTCAGCCTCCCCAGAGACCTCTCTGACCTGGTGCCTGTCACAGCTCTCTAAATCTGGGAGAGCAGCAGCCGAGGACCACAAGCCAGGCACTGCAGGGCCGGACACCGGTGGACACAGAAAGCTGGACAAGAGGGTCAAAGCTGGGCAGTGGCGAGCACTGGTGGCCATCCGCACACAGCACATTAAAGGAGGAATCACTGGGATAGCTCGATTCCGAGGCCAGGGTGGACTGTGCACTCTCCTGGACCTGCTCAAGCACCCTGAGTGTTCCAGGAAGACTCTGGACCTGGCGCTCAGCATCCTGGCCAACTGCTGCACTGAGAGACAGACACGAGTGGAGGTGAGACAGATGGGTGTAGGACAAATCAGGGCTGCTACACATTTACGTTGATTGAATATGCATGTTAAGTATGTAAAATTGGACAGTGGTGACTTAAATTATGACATTTAATGTTTTTCTCCCCTCAAAAGGTTAGGAAGCTTGATGGAATATCTATTGTGGGTAAGTGACTATCACAATAAGTTTGAATCATTCATTTCACATGATGGTGAGTATTTCAGAAATATAAGTTTGCTCTTCCTTTCTCAGTGGGTATTTTGAAGAAGAATGTAGCCATGGAGACAATCCAGAACAGAGCAGCCCTGGCCTTGGGGAACTTGGCCATGGATCCAGAGAGTTCAACGCTCATCCACTCTTCCGGTAAGTTAAAAAATTAAATAAAAAAAGTATTATGTTGGCTGTCTGTGTTTGTCTGTATGTCACTTTCTGATGGTATTTTAGTTTTGTAGTATAAGTTGAAGATTAGATTCTGTCTTCGACACAGGTGGTGTTCCACCCCTGCTCCTCTGCGTCTCTCTCTCATCCGCCCCATCCCCTCCCTCTGAAGACCCACTGGAAACCCCCTCCCCTAAACTAGAGTGCGCTCAGTCGGCTGCCCGTGCCCTCCTTTACCTCGCAGACACCCCCTCAAACCGCCTCTTACTGCTCACCCAGGGTACTCTGACTGCTCTCGCCCCGCTCATTGCTCCCGAGTACCCTCTGGGGCTGAGGAGAGCAGCTCTCCAGACCCTCCATGAGCTCACCAGGGGCTGTGGTGTAGAGTGTGCTAGAGAGGTGTCCCGATCTGGGGTTCTAGCTCAGCTAGGCATCATGGCTTCAGAAGAGGCCGGTAAACCATTTGAGGAGCTTGCCTTGAAAACCCTGGCCAACATGTGCACTCAAGGCTGCTTACGTCCTCTGGTGGGTTCCCTGGGGGTAATCCAGAAGTTTACAGAGGAGGTTAAGAAGGACGGCCTAAAGTCTGGAGTGTTCCTCAAGGCTCTCTGCTTATGCTGCAAAGAGGCAGTGAACCGGGCCAAGGTGAAGGAGAGTGGCGGTCTGGAGGTGTTGATTGGCTTCCTTGGTGTCCATCGGAGCCACCCTCTTGACCGATTGGTCATTCTGGCTTGTGTTGACTTTGTCTATGACGAAGCTGCCCTGGAACAGTTACAAGAACTGGGAATAGTCCCCCTGCTAGTTGACCGTTTAGTGGAACTGGCTAAAGGTGAGGAGCCATCTGCTGGGAAGATGGATGTGAGCCTCACCTCTACCATGTTTGCTTCAGAGCTGCTGTCTACATCATGTTTCGACTCATTTGACTTTCCTCCCCCTGAGGGGAACAGAAAAGAGGAGATGGGGAAGGAGCATGTCCTTGGGTCATCCAGCTTTCTTAGCCTGAGGTGAGTGAAGTGAACAGACTCACCTTTGCCCCCCTCCCTCTGGGTTTGTGCACCTGTGATTTATTTGAGTTTTGATTTTTTTTTTATCTGACCTGTCCTATTGCTGGTCCTCCAGGTCCTGGTTGGTGTCTGAAGGATTGATCTCATCTGAGGGGGATCTTCTTGACTCTCCTGGAGGCACAGAGGGAGATTGGGGGAGTCTTCATATCCCTTCTTCTTCTCCCCAAACCTCTTCCTCTGACTGTCATTCCCCTTTAAAATGCTTATCTCCTACCGGCTCACTACCTTCCTACACTCCCTTATCTACACACAAACCTGGGACTCGGAGTAAATCCACCTCCTCTACCTCAACGAGTTCTCCAGCTCAGGTCCACATGTCATCTCCTTCAAAAACCACTGATCTGTCTCCCTGTGTCCCTCTGCCTTCCTCTACCTCTACCTCTACCTCCAACCCCCAAGCCCAGCCCAGCTCCTCTACCTCCACCCCCCAAGCCCAGCCCAGCTCCTCTACCTCCACCCCCCAAGCCCAGCCCGTCTCCTCTACCTCCACCCCCCAAGCCCAGCCCGGCTCCTCTACCTCTTCTCTCCCTTTCCCGACTAAGCCACCCGTTACTCCCGTCTCCCCATCCAAGTTCTCCTCCCCTCCACGGAAAAGGCCACGTGTCCCCTCAACCACCCGCTCCAGTTTGGTGGCCCTTGACACTCCTCCCACAATGTCCCGACCCCAGGCCAACCACCACCCCTACCATCCTGAGCCTTGGGCCCCAGAGTCTCCCATCCTGCTCCTGCTCTCACGCTTCTCTCACGCCACCGACCCCAGCGCTGCTCTGGTCAACTCAGGCATCATATCTGGCCTACTGTTCTACCTCAGCCAGCATCAGGACCCCAGCGGCAGGTGCTTCCGCATGCTGTGCCGGCTGAGCTGCAACCCCAACTGCCTGCAGGCGCTGGTCAGGACTGGCTCAGTGGCTCTGATCCGCCACCACCTGGTCCAGAGAGGGAGTGACCCTGAGAGTTGGGGAGCTGGAGAGAGGCAGACTGATAGGGTCAAGGCCAAAGTGAAACAGCTTGGTAAGTTTCATTGTTGTACTTGGTCATAAAGTTTTGTTTTTAGTTTGTGTAATGGTGCTGCTGTAACGTTTTGGGTATAATTTAATGTGCATATGTCTTTAGGTCTGGCTCTGCTTAGTAATCTACGTGTTCAGTGTGAGTCTGGATTTGGTTCTGGAGTCCTGAGCCATGTGATGCTGTCAGGCTCGGAGTCAGACAAGCTGAACTGTGCTCTGTCTCTACCACTAATACACAGGTAAGGAAAACTGTCTTGTGTCACTGGTGGAACATTATGAAATGTCCACAACTGTAATCTAACATCAACTTGTGTTCCTTAACAGTAACAAGGTTCTCTTGAAGAAACTTCTTCTGGACAACGGTGGTCTACTCATGGCTCTGGAGCCCCTTGGATGTCATGAGGACGAGGAAGAGGAAGACCATCACACCAGTGAATGCCGAAGACTCCTCTCAGATTGTCTCAACTCACCGCAACATGTCTCCGCCCCCCAGCTCCACTCTCTATATTTCTCCCTGCTGATTGGATGCCTCTCTAGTCTGATGGGTTGCCCCAAAACAGTACTGGCTAAAAGAAGGTGCAGGGTACTCGGTCCTATCAAACTCCTGTCAGTCTCACAAACGGGTAACGCTTCACCCCCTCCCTTAAAAAAGCCTTGTCTGGTCAATCTCTGTCCTTACAATGACTCAACCTTTGACCTCCTCTTCCTGCTGGACGATGGGAGCCAGATGTCAGCCAATAGGGAAGCAGTGGCTGGGGCAGAGGGAACCAAGGTAGTGGGGTCAGAGTACTTCAGGGCCCTGTTGAGGGGGGGCTTTGGAGAGGCTCAGGGGAGAATAGGGGAGGCCATCCCCATCAGAGATGTGAGCCAAGGGATGCTGCTACCTGTGCTGCACTATCTGCATGGCTGTCGCCTGAACAAGGATGGAGAGACCGCAGAGGAACAGGGGGATGAGACAGAGAGAGAAGGCAGAGGAGAGTGTCAGGTTTTGGGATCCTTGGCCTCTGAAGGACTGGGTGTCTGGAGAGACGGGGCAGAAGAACCCCCACCAGAGGCACAGGGCTTCCAGAAGACCCCCCTGGCTGAGACGATGATGGGGGCCTGTAGGTTTTTGGTGACAGAGTTGCAGAGAGATGTGGAGGATCTGTGTGTGTCTTTGCTGTCCTGCTCTGCCAAGAATGCTGGTCGAATTGCAGACACTGGCAAAAAGCCTCCCTCTAACATGGACCAATATGGGTCAGAGGGAGAGTCTGCTGACGAGAGCCTGGCAAACCGCACATCTGGACTAGAGTTGAGTGGTTCTGAGGCCCAGACAGACTCCTTGGTCCCCACAGTGACAGCAGGCCAGTCTGAGTCACTACATGGCTCTGGACTCCAACCCTTTCAGCAGACAGAGGGCAGACGGCACACTACCCCTGGACCAGGCCAGAAGGGCAATAGTGCACCAAAGACATCCTCAGGACTGGAGACTTGTGTCAATCCGCTGAAATCAAGTTCTGCCTCAAAGTGCTGCAAAAGACGTTCTAAACTGCGGAGTGTTTCAAACACACAGAGTGTTGTGGATTCTGCACAGGACTCTAAAGGTGGTTCTGGTAGATGGACCCTCCTACCCCAGGTGTATTGGTTCTCCCAGCGGTACAGCTACCCTGTACTGGGCAGGGCCTGCCTGTCCCTACTGCTTGGCTCTCAGGGTTCCCCCCAGCCCCGCCCTTCTTCCCTGGCTGCAGACTGCCTGCGCAGACTGTCCAGAGAGGCAGACTGTACAGAGACTCTGAAACGTGACCTAGTGAGTCTGGCCACCATGGCCCTGAGCTGAGAGGGGGAGGGCTAGGAGGAAAGTGTGGTGTTGGGTGGGAATGGAGGCAAAAAGAAGATAGACAGAGGATCAAATGTATGAGGGGATTATTAGGGATGGTATGAGATTATGTGATCGTCTCTCCATTGACACTGAAATTGACATTTGCCATTGTGAAAATGTGTCTTATTTTCAAAAGTATTTTCTTTACAACATGATTAGCCTTCCTTCTTTGTGAATATCTGACTTAGTCTCAGAACAAATAACCTTTATATTCCAATATTGGTGTTTACAATGTAATTGATTGAACTTTGAATTATTTTCTTCAGAATAGTACATTTATATTTAAAGGAGTCATGCTTCCATTTAAAGGGATGGGTTCTCAGACAAAGAGGGGAAATTCGTTTTTACCTCATTGCACACTATAAATTAAGTTGTATTATAATTCAAAGATATTAGCTTAATGTAATATGCTTAATACTTTTGTTACATGTAATGGTAACTTTTTTTATATTCTGTTTGAATTTGAAATTTAAACAGAGCTGTCCTCTTGATTTGGATGACTGAATAATCAGGGTTGGACTGGGTGTCATGTGGTATATGCTGTAAATAAAGAACTTTAGCCGCTCAGTAGGTGTGACACAGTAGAAATAGTATTTTTATTTCTATCTGACTGGGAGCACCACAGTCAGTAGTGTTGCTAATTGGCCCCTGGGTCAGTAGCATTATGCCAGGTTCATTAGAGCTATTCAGTAATCAGGGAAGGTGGAAGATCAGCATGGACACTCAGGAGGTCTCCTTAGTGGCAGGGGCCCTCATAACCATCAGGAAGAGCATTTTCATTAGGGCTGTGGAAGAGAGAGTGATTGCCATCACCCCAGGGCCATTTCTGAAAGAGAGAAACAGTTGTTTTCATGATTCAGGCTAGAATCAAAACACTGATGATCCAGTCCAGATTTCAGTGATTTGTCTCAGGCTCTGACAGGCAGGGCAGAAGCACCTCAATTATAGTATGATGCATTTGTAAGTCAATTGACAGGCCTAAATACAGCAGAGCACAAACATGTCATGAATGTAAGAGGAAGACTGCCAACCTTCCACAAACCTCTGTTAATGTTAAACCCAGAAGCCCAACTAAACCCAAAAATCGCAGGCAGTAGGGCAGGGAGAGACTCTAACACACTATGAGAAGAGTTCAGTACACTACACCCACCTGTTCCGCCCTCATGGCCTGCGTGTGATGCAGCGTGTGACGGGCCGCCATGGATGCAGAAGACGCCATTCCTGTGGAGTACGGACAGACAACCTTTAAGCCAATGGACAGAGAATAGAATTGTGCATTCGTTTCTATGTTTGTGTGGACAGAGAGACAGTAGGCTACGTTCAGATGTGTAGATTTGTTCCTTTTAGAAAAGTGTTATTATATTTGTAGGTAATTTAATACACCCTATAGACAAGATGAAATAATCCAGGTCTAGGCACACACGTTATCTACAGTGGGGAGAACAAGTATTTGATACACTGCCGATTTTGCAGGTTTTCCCACTTACAAAGCATGTAGAAGTCTGTAATTTTTATCATAGGTACTCTTCAACTGTGAGTGACAGAATCTAAAACAAAAATCCAGAAAATTATATTGTATGATTTTTAAGTAATTAATTTGCATTTTATTGCATGACATAAGTATTTGATACATCAGAAAAGCAGAACTTAATATTTGGTACAGAAACCTTTGTTTGCAATTACAGAGATCAAACGCTTCCTGTAGTTCTTGACCAGGTTTGCACACACTGCAGCAGGGATTTTGGCCCACTCCTCCATACAGACCTTCTCCAGATCCTTCAGGTTTCGGGGCTGTCGCTGGGCAATACGGACTTTCAGCTCCCTCCAAAGATTTTCTATTGGGTTCAGGTCTGGAGACTGGCTAGGCCACTCCAGGACCTTGAGATGCTTCTTACAGAGCCACTCCTTAGTTGCCCTGGCTGTGTGTTTCGGGTCGTTGTCATGCTGGAAGACCCAGCCACGACCCATCTTCAATGCTCTTACTGAGGGAAGGAGGTTGTTGGCCAAGATCTCGCGATACATGGCCCCATCCATCCTCCCCTCAATACGGTGCAGTCGTCCTGTCCCCTTTGCAGAAAAGCATCCCCAAAGAATGATGTTTCCACCTCCATGCTTCATGGTTGGGATGGTGTTCTTGGGGTTGTACTCATCCTTCTTCTTCCTCCAAACACGGCGAGTGGAGTTTAGACCAAAAAGCTCTATTTTTGTCTCATCAGACCACATGACCTTCTCCCATTCCTCCTCTGGATCATCCAGATGGTCATTGGCAAACTTCAGACAGGCCTGGACATGCGCTGGCTTGAGCAGGGGGACCTTGCGTGCGCTGCAGGATTTTAATCCATGACGGCGTAGTGTGTTACTAATGGTTTTCTTTGAGACTGTGGTCCCAGCTCTCTTCAGTTCATTGACCAGGTCCTGCCGTGTAGTTCTGGCTGATCCCTCACCTTCCTCATAATCATTGATGCCCCACGAGGTGAGATCTTGCATGGTGCCCCAGACCGAGGGAGATTGACTGTCATCTTGAGCTTCTTCCATTTTCTAATAATAATTCCAACAGTTGTTGCCTTCTCACCAAGCTGCTTGCCTATTGTCCTGTAGCCCATTCCAGCCTTGTGCAGGTCTACAATTTTATCCCTGATGTCCTTACACAGCTCTCTGGTCTTGGCCATTGTGGAGAGGTTGGAGTCTGTTTGATTGAGTGTGTGGACAGGTGTCTTTTATACAGGTAATGAGTTCAAACAGGTGCAGTTAATACAAGTAATGAGTGGAGAACAGGAGGGCTTCTTAAAGAAAAACTAACAGGTCTGTGAGAGACGGAATTCTTACTGGTTGGTAGGTGATCAAATACTTATGTCATGCAATAAAATGCAAATTGATTATTTTAAAATCATACAATGTGATTTTCTGGATTTTGTTTTAGATTCCGTCTCTCACAGTTGAAGTGTACCTATGATAAAAAATTACAGACCTCTACATGCTTTGTAAGTAGGAAAACCTGCAAAATTGGCAGTGTATCAAATACTTGTTCTCCCCACTGTATGTCAAAGGTTTGTATTCTGAATGGATGGATAGATGGATAGATAGATACTTTATTGATCCCCGGGGGGAAATTTCTTTGTCAAGCAGCTACGAAAAACACAGGTCAGGTGCAAAATGCCAGAACGAAATACACAAAAGACAGATACATGATACATAATGCGGCAGTATGAAAAAGTATGAAAATACAAGAAGTCTAGAGTGCAAAAGAGGCATTGCATAGTATGAGTGAATGGCTGAATATGTACACTATACATTGTTATAGAGTGTTGGGTGAAACCCAGGTTTTAAATACCTAAATTAAAAGAAAAGTAAAGTTTAAAAAAACAACAGACAGAAGCCATGCCATAGGCCTGTTGATATTACTGGTGATCTGAAATGGGAAGCATTTGGGAAATTAAACAAGTACCATAAAATCTATAAAAACGTACTGTACTTTATCCAAAAAGTTTAACTCACCTTTAATGTTGTTGGTCTGTTCTTTGTCCCGTCCTCTTTCTGCACCTTTGTGTCTGTTTGTCCTTCAGCCTGTCCTGGACTGAACAGAACTGAGACTCCTCCCCATTGCAACCTGTCTGTATGCTAAGAAATATCAAGTTTATATTTGGTCAAGTGCAAAAGGCAGTCCGGAAGATCTGTGATAGAGAGGAAGGAATGGAATGGGTGTTTGACATGGGCTGTTGTGTTTTTGTCTCTTTGTAAGCTGCATACGAGGTGTGTCTGTGTGTGTACTAACAAATTCATAAAAAATCTGCAGTAGACCTAACAAACCAATGCTTAATTTGATCACCCTGTTGCATGAGAACTTTCCTGCAATGCTGGAAATGTAATTGGCACTTTGAAATTGAAGACTTGATTTTCCCTTACGAAAAATGTACCAAACCCTACAAAAATGTCCATTAGGCTAATTATAATCCAGGATTATTTTCCTGATGTAGCAAACTGGCTGAAATTAAGATCCTACGCTTTTAATAGTAGTAGGTCGAAATTCTGTTCAGTTTCATTCTGCACATGGCCACATGCACCTGAGATTGATCGGACCACATGCACGTGAGATTGATCGATTACCATGAACACCATCACATGTTGATCAGATGGTGGGAAAAGGTATGAAGTGGGGGAAACAAATGGTCTGTATTTCCTATATGTTTTTGTTTAAGTTCACAGCCCGCCTAATTTCATAGGGTTGGCGTTTGTAGACAAATGTATTTTCATCAACTATAATTCAGTTCTACATAGAGAATGGGCCGTGTCTGCCCGTGTACAATCGGAAGTTGTGAGTATGACTGATAGGTGTGTCTGCTAATCACGGTGCAGCTGACCCGTCCCTTTAATTTACTGAAGTCTGAATTTGGTCCAGCTGGAACTTGTACAAGTTCAGAAATAGCTCTCACTCTGTGTCACAGGGTAAGAGTATGCCTTGACCTGCGGCAGGTTAGTGAGTGGCAGTCACAGTGTAGCACCCATACCTCTACCTAGACAGTGGCTGCGGTCCAAACACTTACCCTTGCCTTATGCCCTTGGGGGGAATCCCCGTCGCCATATTGGAGGGCGGTCCAAATGATTAGCCAAGCAAGGGAAGTTTGCAACGTAAGCCCCTCAGCCCTCGTTTGTAGTCGAGTTTGCGAGTGTACAGTTATGTTCACTTCGGAGCCTGAAACGCCCCAGAATTCAATTTGCGATGCTTGTACATCCTCTAAGAACAGTCAGCTTCCTCTGTGTATGATATGTGTAACCATGTGAGTTTCCTCTGTGTCTGTGTATGATGTGTGTAACCATGTGAGTTTCCTCTGTGTCTGTGTATGATGTGTGTAACCATGTGAGTGTCCTCTGTGTCTGTGTATGATGTGTGTAACCATGTGAGTGTCCTCTGTGTCTGTGTATGATGTGTGTAACCATGTGAGTGTCCTCTGTGTCTGTGTATGATGTGTGTAACCATGTGAGTTTCCTCTGTGTCTGTGTGCGAGCCAGCCTGTCCTTTTATAAGTGTGAATCCTATATTTGTTGAGCGTTGTCCCATCTCTGTCTGAGCAGCTTCCAGCTCCAATGCAAACAGCAGTGAGAGCCAGGCATGAAGTCAGTCTGTCAGGGTTAGGGTTAGCCAGTCATGCAGGCAAGCAGTCTGGCCGTCTGGCCCGGTGTTATTGTAGGCACATGTTGTGTTTTATTGTGTGCGTGCATACTCACTCATCAAGGCTCACATTGAAACACACACACACACTTGTTAGAATTTTTCACTCAAGCACACAATCAGTCTCACACATTCCCCTGTTTCCACTCTTTTCTTTCCTGCTCTCTCTTACCACATACACCTGTTTATGTGAACCTGGCACAACGCTGCCTTCAGACACCTAGACTCAACACTGTTCAAGTGTACACACTCACACATACACACTCACACACACACATGCAAAGCTCGCACACTTTGACTGTATGCCTTCAAAATGCCAAGATAAAGACTGAGATGGCATGAGCGGTTAGTGCCACCCTGGCATTGCGTTGACAATAAGTTGAGAGCATGTGCCCTCTTGGACAAGGGTCAAATCAGGCCATGCCAGCTCCGGAGGGGCTCCTGGGTCTGATATAGCCCACTCAGTTCTCCTGCCCCAATAAAGTCACTTCACGCTTAAACCAGACAACAAGAACTCAACCAAATTCTTTCTAGTTATTTTCTTTATTTGTCTTGGTTTAGTCACAGAGATGACTTGGTCAACCATGGTCACATCCATGTTGTCTCTATCAGATTCATTATGAGGCGTGATCCATTGTTGTTTTAAAGTCATTAATAGTGGTACAGAGTTGCATATCCAAACATTACAACATGGGTCTTGAAAACATAGTGTACTGAGCGTTTGATGAGGGCGCCTCCAACAGCTAGTCCATCCAATGCCTGTCTGTTTTTTATGGCCCTGAACTGAATTTCAAACATTGTTCTGCATCACTGTCTTGGACAGTACAAGGGGTCATTAGTATTATTCATACACTGCTTGGTGGGTAGCGAATGAGGTTGGAACTAGGCAAATCATGATCAGATTAAATAGAAAAGTTTAAAATCAAGGCCTATGGTTATTACATTGTTGGTAAGCTTTTCAACTCTGCCAATTGCGAGGTTTTGACTGTCGTTCAGTAGGAAGAGAGGGAAGAGGTGAGGGACGGAAGATAAAGAGGCTCCGTAATGTGAAATTCTATGAAAGTGGAAATTGCAAACAGCATAGACAGGGTTGATATACTGACTTGGATGTGGAAAGAGAGATGCAGGGAGAGAGTGAATACTGAGACGGAGAGGACAGGTAGAAACAGCTATCAGGAGAGTGAGATGGGCAGTAGTGTGAAGATAATGACGCAGAGGGGTCAGAGAGAGGATGCTCAGGAGTGTGTGATAGGTCTGGTCAAGACACAGGGCAAAAGGTTCAGAGGTCTAATTCCCTGTGGGGACAGTAAATCTCTCACTATGCTTGCAAATGCAAACACGTGCACCCAACAGTACTGCGTTTAGTTATACACTGAACAAAAATACACAACATGCAACAGTTACAGTTCATATAAGGAAATCAGTCAATTGAAATAAATTAATTAGGCCCTAATCTATGGATTTTACATGACTGTCAGGCTCTGGCCATAGAAAAGCCTATTTGCTTCTCTATGTAGCTATGGTCAGAGTCTGACAGTGTCTTTCTTTTCTGTTTCTGCGTGGGTTTTGGGTTGGATCCCTAATTAGAGGCAGCTGCACTGCATTGTCTCTAATTAGGGATCCCATATATGTCAGTCTGTCATTCACTCTGGTGTGGGTCGTTGTCGTTATATGTTGCAGTCACGGTGAAAGTAAGTGTGCCCTTTTTTTGTTACGTCCGTTCATTCGTGTTTGTGTTGGTGAACGTGACGTTTAGTCTATTCGTGTTTAGTCCTGTAGTTCGTCATTTGTGGTTTTTGTTGATCATAGTACTATATAACTTTATTACATAGTATAAATAAAACCTATGTCGAACTACTATCCCTGCGCTGCGTCTTGGTCTCTCCATGCACCCGATTGTGACAATGACTGGGAATACAGATATGTATCTGTTGGTTACATGTACCTTAAAAAAAGGGGCGTGGATCAGAAAACCAGTCAGTTTCTGGTGTGACCACCATTTGTCTCGCATAGAGTTCATCAGGCTGTTGACTGGGGCCTGTGGAATTGTATTTTCTTTTATTTAACCTTTATTTAACTAGACAAGTCAGTTAAGAACAAATTCTTATTTACAATGACAGCCTACCCCGGCCAAATCTGGACCAATTGTGTGCCACCCTTGGGACTCCCAATCACGGCCAGATGTGATACAGCCTGTATTTGAACCAGGGACAGTAGTGACGCCTCTTGTACTGAGATGTAGTGCCTTAGACCTCTGCGCCACTCTGGAGCCTAGTTGCTGGATATTGGCGGGAACTGGAACACGCTGTGGTACACGTCGATCCAGAGCATCCCAAACATGCTCAATGGGTGACATGCCTGGTGAGTATGCAGACCATGGAAGAACTGGGACATTTTCAGCTTCCAAGAATTGTGTACAGATCTTTGCGACATGGGGTTGTGCATTGTCATGCTGACGGCGGTGGATGAATGGCACGACAATGGGCCTCAGGATCTCGGTATGGTATTTCGTTGCATTCAAATTCAAAATGCAATTGTGTTCATTGTCCGTAAATTATGCCTGAACATACCATAACCCCAGCGCCACCATGGGTCATCAGCACATGACGCCATACACGCTGTCTGCCATCTGCCCGGTACAGTTGAAACCGGGATTTATCTGTGAAGAGCACACTTCTCCAGCGTGCCAGTGGCTATCAAAGGTGAGCTTTTGCCCACTGAAGCCGGTTACGACTACAACTATAGTCAGGCCAGGACCCTGGTGAGGACGACAAGCATGCAGATGAGCTTCCCTGAGACGGTTTCTGACATTTTGTGCAGATATTCTTTGGATGTGCAAACAGTTTCATCAGCTGTCCTGGTGGCTGGTCTCAGATCATCCGGCAGGTAAAGAAGCCGGTTGTGGAGGTCCTGGGTTGGTGTGGTTACACATGGTCTGCGGTTGTGAAGCCAGTTGGATGTACTGCCAAATTCTCTAAAACAAAGTTGGAGGCGGTGTATGGTTCCTGCAGTCAGCATGCCAATTGCACGCTCCCTCAAAACTTGATAAATCTGTGGCATTGTGTTGTGTGACAAAACTACACATTTTACAGTGGCCTTTTATTGTCCCCAGCACAAGGTGCACCTGTGTTATGATCATGCTTGTTAATCAGCTTCTTGATATGCCACACCTGTCAGGTGGATGGATGATCTTGGCAAAGGAGAAATGCATACTAACAGGGATGTAAACACATTTCTGCACAAAATATGAGCGACATAAGCTCTTCCCAACAGTGCAGTATTCAATATCAAAATAGTATATAAAAAGAACACTAGAAATAATAAAGAAAGAAAAATGCATAGAGTTAGTAAAGCATAGTCTGAGGGATACGTGTCTATCCCTCTCTGTTTTCTAAGTGTCTGGACAGAGACCCCGCCTGTCTGTTTTGGTGGGGTAACCCTGGCTGTAGACACTTGAACAAACCTTTAATACTGAGAATACACCATCAATATTGTCACTGTCTGACTCAGTCAGCAGGGGATTTGGAATGGAGATGGAGACGGGGAGCGATGTGAGGGATTTATGGTGGAATCTTCCATATGCTGTCACTGAGAGTCAACAGGGAAATGGAGGAGTCTGTGGACAGAAAGGAGGTTAAGTGTCTATTGTATGATATGTTTTTCACATTGAGTGAATTAATCTGACAAATTTGATAATCTTGATAAATGAACGGAAGGAGCAAGACTAAAATTCAACTATGGTCTTAAAATGGAATATGGTGGACTTCAGTTAGGTCTTAAGGGGTCACATGATGTAATATACTCAGTTCAGTTATTGTAGAAGTGGAAGCCTTGAGATTTACCATCATTGGACCCATTGGACTGATAATTGTATGGATATGTAGGGGCTGAAAAGTGTTCATTATGAGATGATTTTAGCATGCCAAGTTGACAACAGTCTAAATGCAACAGTATATAGGCTACCCACCTTGGCCCTTGACTCAATAAGTAATGGCTTCTCACTGGGCACAAACTGGTTGAATCAACGTAATTTGTCAACTTATTGTGACGTGGAATCTATGTGGAAATATATGGATTTGTTGTTTTTAGGGTGAAATTTCAACCACTGGATTATATCATTATGGTAACCAAATTTCAACATAGACAAAGCTTGTATAAAATATGTTGAATATGTACCTTTAAAAAAACATAGTATTTTCAACATTACAGTATTCATACCCCCTGACATATTCCATAAAAAATGTTCTCACCCAACATACAATTTTAGAAAGTTCTGAAAACGTTTTGAAAATGATTACAGCTTTGAGTCTGAGCTTTGCACACCTGGATTGTGCAACATTTGCCCATTATTATTTTTTTATTTCTTCAACCTCTGTCAAATTGGTTGTTGATCATTGCTAGACAACCATTTTCAGTTCTTGCCATAGATTTTCAGATAGACAGTTTTTCAGAAAAAACTCTAACTCGGCCACTCAGGAACATTCACTGTCTTCTTGGTAAGCAACTCCAGTGTTAATTTGGCCTTGTTATTGTCCTGCTGAAAGGTTAATTAATTTTCCAGTGTCTGGTGAAAAGCAGCATGAACCAGGATTTCCTCTAGGATTTTGCCTGTGCTTAGCTCCATTATGTTTATTCTTTATCCTGAAAAACTCCCCAGTCCTTAATGATTACACGCATACCCATAACATGATACACCCACGACTATGCTTGAAAATATGGAGAGTGGTACTCAGTAATATGTTGTGTTGGATTTGCCCCAAACATAACACTGTATTCAGGACAAAAAGTTAATTGCTTTGCCACATTTTTTAAAGTATTACTTGAGTGCCTTGTTGCAAACAGGATGCATTATTTTGGAATATTTGTATTCTGTACAGGCTTCCTTCTTTTCACTATGTCATTTAGGATCGTATTGTGGCGTAACTACAATATTGTTGATCCATCCTTGTTTTCTCCTATCACAGCCATTAAACTCTGTAACTGTTTTAAAATCACCGTTGGCCTCATGGTGAAATCCCTGAGCGGTTTCCTTCCTCTCCGGCAACTGAGTTAGGAAGGACACCTGTATCTTTGTAGTGACTGGGTGTATTGATACACCATCCAAAGTGTAATCAATAACTTCACCATGTTCAAAGGGATATTCAATGTCTGCTTTTTTTTACCCTTCTAGGTGCCCTTCTTTGCGAGTCATTGGAAAACATCACTGGTCTTTGTGGTTGAATCTGTTTGAAATTCACTGCTCAACTGAGGGACCGTACAGATAATTGTATGTGTGCTGTACAGAGATGAGATAGTCATACAAAAATAATGTGAAACACTATTATTGCACACAGAGTCCATGCAACTTTGTGACTTGTTAAGCAGATTTTTACTCCTGAACTTATTTAGGCTTATCATAACAAAGGGGTTGAATACTTATTGACTCAATACATTTCAGTTGTTCACTTGTTATTAATTTGTCCCATTTTCATTTAATAAATTCAGGCAGTAACAAAATGTAGAAAAAGACAAGTGGTGTGAATCCTTTCTGAAGGTTGTCAGAAAAAAACCATAGGATGGTGCAGCACCTCCTACTGGAGATTTGATCTATTTAAAGTTACCCTTTGGTCCCCCATCAAAAGGTTTTAACCAAGCCCTACTTAGCTACGAAATTTGTCACCAACTTATCGTGAGAATGATTGTTTAGAGATCTCCACTTAAAATCAAAATAGATTCAATGTCACTATCTAAGTCATTCCAAATGAATGGTTTAACAGAGCAAATAAAATGTGACCATACTTTATCAATCATCAATGATGTTGTTTAGGCCTGCAAAGTCATCAACAGCAATTGTTTGAATTCAACCCATAATTCAACAAAAAATAAACAATACATCAGCCCTAGGATTTCAAGCTCTGACTGATTTTAAAATGTAATGATATTTAGTTATATTGAATTGTGTCTGGTTATCAACACAACCAAATATCAACATTTGAAGGAGATCAAAAACGTATTCAACGTCTCCAGTTAAAGTTAAAGAATAGGAATAAATGAAAATCAAACTTTATTTAAAGTGCATTTAAAGGTAGATTTTTTCCTTTTCTATAACTGATCGTTGGTTGAGATGGAGACAGTGTCTCCTGACCCCCCCTGTCTCAGCCTCCTGTATTGAGATGGAGACAGTGTCTCCTGACCCCCCCTGTCTCAGCCTCCTGTATTGAGATGGAAACAGTGTCTCCTGACCCCCCCTGTCTCAGCCTCCTGTATTGAGATGGAGACAGTGTCTCCTGACCCCCCCTGTCTCAGCCTCCTGTATTGAGATGGAGACAGTGTCTCCTGACCCCCCCTGTCTCAGCTACCTGTATTGAGATGGAGACAGTGTCTCCTGACCCCCCCTGTCTCAGCCTCCTGTATTGAGATGGAGACAGTGTCTCCTGACCCCCCCTGTCCCAGCCTCCTGTATTGAGATGGAGACAGTGTCTCCTGACCCCCCCTGTCTCAGCCTCCTGTATTGAGATGGAGACAGTGTCTCCTGACCCCCCCTGTCTCAGCCTCCTGTATTGAGATGGAGACAGTGTCTCCTGACCCCCCCTGTCTCAGCCACCTGTATTGAGATGGAGACAGTGTCTCCTGACCCCCCCTGTCTCAGCTACCTGTATTGAGATGGAGACAGTGTCTCCTGACCCCCCCTGTCTCAGAATCCTGTATTGAGATGGAGACAGTGTCTCCTGACCCCCCCTGTCTCAGCCACCTGTATTGAGATGGAGACAGTGTCTCCTGACCCCCCCTGTCTCAGCCTCCTGTATCTATGCTGCAATAGTCTATGTGCCGGGGGGCTAGGGTCAGTTTGTTAAATCTGGTGTCTTGTGTGAATTTAAGTACGCTCACTCTCTCTCCTACTCTACCTCCTCTCCCGGAGGACCTGAGCCTACCCGGAGGACCATGCTTCAGGACCACCTGCCCTGATGACTCCTAGCTGTCCCCAGTCCACCTGGTCGTGCTGCTGCACTGGTTTCAACTCTTCTGCCTGCGGTTATGGAACCCTGACCTGTTCATTGGACGTGCCACCTTGTCCCAGACCTGCTGTTTTCATCT
Source organism: Thymallus thymallus (assembly GCA_023634145.1). NCBI lineage: Eukaryota > Metazoa > Chordata > Actinopteri > Salmoniformes > Salmonidae > Thymallus > Thymallus thymallus. The sequence continues at coordinate 15,053,455 of CM042398.1, forward strand.
CGCTCTCTACCGCACCTGCGCAATTACTTTTATTATTATTTGACCCTGCTGGTCATCTATGAACATTTGAACATCTTGGAGAAAGAACTGGCCTTAATGGCCATGAATTGTTATAATCTCCACCCGGCACAGCCAGAAGACTGGCCACCCCTCAGAGCCTGGTTCCTCTCTAGGTTTCTTTCTAGGTTTTGCCTTTCTAGGGAGTTTTTCCTAGCCACTGTGCTTCTACATCTGCATTCCTTGCTGTTTGGGGTTTTAGGGTGGGTTTCTGTATATCACTTTGTGACATCGGCTGATGTAAAAAGCGCTATATAAATACATTTGATTTGATTTGATTTGATGTGAATCCAACATATCAATTATTTATTTGTGGGCAAACTGGAATTAAAGCCAGACTCAGTCAGTGGCAGAGATGGAACTATCCAAGCAGAAGATACATCTCCTTCAAATATTGATATTTGGTTGTGTTGACAACCAAACACAATTCAATATCACTTTTGAAATATAGTAAAAAGCCTTAAGTTAAAGCTATTTTACAAACTAATGTAACATTCAACCTTAAACTGAGTAATACATCTATGGCCATATTTTGAGGCTACTGTAACTATACATTTCTTCTTATGTAATCATATAAAGTATGCATGTTCAAGGTATTATGCATAGGTAATCGCAGGTCTGTGGAGATCTTCACAATTGCTGTAATAACCTGCACAAACGGCACCATGTACTTTTAATGTAATCTCAACTGCAATCCAGGTCATTTGGTTATGCTGTTAGATGAAGCACAGTGATATCACATTAACCTGTTGTATAAATAAACAAAACATCTGACATTTGAACTTTGCTGTGTTTTGAAAATGGTTAAAAGCGCAGTGTTATACATTTGTGTGACAACTAAACCAAAAGTCAGACATTGTTTTTCCATTGGAATTTGGTTGTGCTTTTAAACGTTTGAAAGCATAGTCATAACACATTCAACTAACTTTTGTCTGTCTTTTTGAGTGGGTGAATATAGGTTGTAACCTCACTGTGTCACGACTCCATCCGAAGTTGCGTCATCCCCTTGTTCGGGCATGCTTCGGCGATCGTCGTCACCGGCTTTCTAGCCACTGCCGCTCCCTCCTTCATTATCCATTTGTCTTGCCTTGTCATTACGCACTCCTGGTTCTCATTGCCCCCAATTACTTCATGTTTATATGTTCCCTCTGTTCCCTCATGTCCTTGTCGGTTATTGTTTATTATGGCTGTGTACGTACCTGGTGTTATCATATCCGAGTAGACATATTTATTACTCGTGGTTTTGTGCTCTAGGCGGTTGCCTAGTTATTGTAGCACCATTCGTAGTTTACTGGAACAGTTGTGCCTTTTTCTGTTCTATTGTGGAATATACTTGCTCTGTATTAAATGTATACCTTTGTTCCACACCATCTCCTGCGCCTGGCTCTCTCCTATATTCACATACGTCACACACTGGTCAATGTCTCAAACAAATATTCTCAGTCTGAATAAGAGCCAGTAATTTTTACAGTGTTAATGGAGCTGTCTATTGCTGCGTGCCTGGCCTATGTGGCAGGAAACCGTAGATCACCCAACTGGGCCTGCAGCTAGACTCTTGGCCATTCTCTCTCACTGGGAGCTTGGCAAAGTCATGATGTTTTGACAGGCCCGGCCCATCTGTATGTGATCCTCTCCCTCTCCTCTCTCTTTCATCAGTCTGGATTCTATAGGACTGTTTAAACAGCCCCACTCACCACCTCCACCTCCTGGCACCCCTGCTCTTGCTGCCCTGGCCTGCATTTTTATGCCAATTTCCTGAAATTGGGTTTCAAAGGACATTTCCTGCAATTCTACACATTCTGCCATGGAGGTGAAATATAGGTTTTTAAGCACATTTCCAGGGATTCTACCACAGGAGGTTGGTGGCACCTTAATTGGGGAGGATGGCCTCGTGGTAATGGCTGGAATGTAATGAGTGGAATGTTATCAAAAACATCAAACACATGGTTTCCATGTCTTTGATGCCATTCCATTTGCTCCGTTTCAACCATTATGAGCAGTCCTCCCCTCAGCAGCCTCCACTGTATTCTGCCATGGAGCTGAGAGAACATTTAGCAGTTTTAAATATCCAACATATTTAAACTATCTATCTATCTATCTATCTATCTATCTATCTATCTATCTATCTATCTATCTATCTATCTATCTATCTATCTATCTATCTATCTATCTATCTATCTATCTATCTATCTATCTATCTATCTATCTATCTATCTATCTATCTATCTATCTATCTATCTATCTATCTATCTATCTATCTATCTATCTATCTATCTATCTATCTATCTATCTATCTATCTATCTATCTATCTATCTATCTATCTATCTATCTATCTATCTATCTATCTATCTATCTATCTATCTATCTATCTATCTATCTATCTGATATCAATGATGGTCACCTCCTCACCTCTTTGTCCTTGAATTGTGTGTCCTGGAGGATCCAGCTGGGTCAACCTGAGTCGTGTATCTAGACAAATGGTCAAAGTTTTTATATCCATTACTACTGCAGTGATTGATTTTGACTGCAGCTATTGACTGTTTGAGTTGTCCATCTGTGAGAAGGTGCATGGTGGTCTGTCAGAGGGATATTTGATTGTTAACAGATTTGTCAACAGACACAACCACCACCTGTTGGTTCAGCCACATCCTCTGGCATGTCCGTTGCACCAGCACAGCTAGGGAGGTGAGCATGCTTTACAGACCTTTCTGTGGTTCTTTGTATTCTCTTACCTCAGTTTGGATATGCTACACAGAGCTGAACACTAATGTTGATAACCCCCAACTGTGGCCAGAGCAACTTACGAGACTGAAGCAGTATAATGCCCGAAGAGCATAAAACCACGTAGACCTAACACTCTGGAACCTCAGGGCTAGACTGCGGTAAGCAATTAAAAAAACATGAGAAATAATTATGCCATGTGTCCAGCACCATATTTCTCTGTGTCTGACGAGATGGGTTATTGATATTCAGAGGAGGAATGACAGACAGACAGACAGACAGACAGACAGACAGACAGACAGACAGACAGACAGACAGACAGACAGACAGACAGACAGACAGTGTCTTGGGACCGCTGTCTCTGTGTGTGAGTTCACATCGGTGTATGTGTATGCATTCATCGTGGGTTGTGTTTGCAGGAACTACCTGTTCAGCCGTCTCCTCCGTACCAACTATGAGGTTGTCTCTATGGTATGGTGTGTTTTTCCTGTCTGTTTCAGTCTGTGTGTTCAGTGAGGCACGGTATTTTCAGTTTGACTGACCACACAGAAATAGCCGTCCAGATGTCTGTCCACACATTGCAGCCCCTGTTCTTCTCACTTCCTCAAAGAGCCAACACTGTCTATAGCACCTTTTTCTTCCCTCTTTCATCCCCCTTTCTTCCCTATTTCTTCCCCCTTTCTTCCGGGTTTCTTCACCCTTTCTTCCCTCTTTCTTCCCGCTTTCTTCCCTCTTTCTTCCCCCTATCTTCCCACTTTCTTCCCCCTTTCTTCCCCCTTTCTTCCCCCTTTCTTCCCCCTTTCTTCCCTCTTTCTTCCCCCTTTCTGACTCTCTTTTCTCTGAAAATAACCAGTGTTCTTTGGATCCTCTCATCAATGTATTGTGTTGACAGTAATTGTGCAGTACACTGACCACACAGAAGCTGTGGGTTTGGACAATGTCTTCAAAAAGGTTGCCATGAGCGAAATGACCAGAAAATATACATGCAGAGGTCAAACGTGGGTGAGCGAGTAATTTTTTAAATTTATGTCTAAGACGTTAGGGTTTCTATTCACAGCACCACAATGAGAAACAATATGCATGTGTGCTTTCAGTTCACAGGAAGTGTAGAAGACAGTAGATCATGTGTGAGTCAATGAGGAACCACAGTGTCATGCATGGACCAATGCCTCTTGTTTACGAACTGAGCTGAAAAACTAACAGAGATGGTCAATACAAACAGCTTAATAAAAGGTTTTTAGACAGGTTATTTTGACTGAATATTTATACAATGTCCCACTGTAGAAACATTTTAAGAGAGGAGGTGGCATTGAGGAATATTTCAACCTGGTTGCACAGGTTTCCACATTAAACATTTATACCAACATGCTTTTCACTCAGCCTTACAGTACCTGGCAGAAACAAACTACTCTAGAATGATGTCATATTTATCCTGCAATTTACTAGGTCTTTTTCTCCCCTGGTCTGTTGTTTATTTCAGACGTTCTGTGGTCTCATTCTTTTCCCTTTCCCTTATTTTTTTCGGAGGCCTACGGTCACGCCTGTTTAGCAAAAACAAGACGGTTAATTAACACATTGGGTCTTGTTTGGAACACAGAGCAGGTTGGATTTGTTCCACCTGACTGTGAAAGCTCTCTCTACGACTCCTCGTCCTCATCATCTCTCTCCCCAGAGCAACAGCCCCATCCATTTATATTACACCTGTAATATAAAGGTATAGAGGTTTTCTGTTAGTTTGCCCGAGTATATGTTTTCTACATATGTTTGTGTTCCCTTGTGGCTCAGTTGGTAGAGCATGGCGCTTTCAACGCCAGGGTTGTGGATTCAATTCCCACGGCGAACCTTTACGAAAATGTATGTACTCTACTGTAAGTTGCTCTGGATAACCGCATCTGTTAAGTAATAAAATGTTAAGTATGTGTGCCTGTTCCAGCCCTCTCTCTGTAAACAGTGCAGTAAGTAGAGATGACACACTGAGTGTGTTTGCTCTGGGCAGCGACGACGACGACATGTAATCGGGTTGTCTGGTTATTGGTTTTGATTGAATTGCGCCCTGAATATTGCAGACTTGGTGCCTCCAGCCAGAATAGTGATTCATGCACTGTTTTGTCACTGTAAATTGCCACTGTGAGCCAATGCTGGACTGGCGTGACTGTGAGGCTCTAAGTCTAAGGAGGGGTGGGGAGGGGAAGGGGTAGGAGAGGTCTAAAGTGGTTACTAAGTCTAAGGAGGGGTGGGGAGGGGGTAGGAGGGGTCTGAAGGGGTCACTAAGTCTAACGAGGGATGGGGAGGGGGTAGGAGGGGTCTGCAGGGTCACTAAGTCTAACGAGGGGTGGGGAGGGGGTAGGAGGGGTCTGCAGGGTCACTAAGTCTAACGAGGGGTGGGGAGGGGGTAGGAGGGGTCTGCTGGGTCACTAAGTCTAACGAGGGATGGGGAGGGGGTAGGAGGGGTCTGCTGGGTCACTAAGTCTAACGAGGGGTGGGGAGGGGGTAGGAGGGGTCTGCAGGGTCACTAAGTCTAACGAGGGATGGGGAGTGGGTAGGAGGGGTCTGCTGGGTCACTAAGTCTAAGGAGGGGTGGGGAGGGGGTAGGAGGTGTCTGCAGCTCCCGAGTGGCGCAGCGGTCTAAGGCACTGCATTTCAGTGCTAGAGGTGTAACTACAGAACCTGGTTAGATTCTAGGCTGTGTCACAATCCGCCTGTGATTGGGAGTCCCATAGGGCGGCGCACAATTGGCCCAGCATTGTCCGGATTTGGCCGGGGTCGGCCGTCATTGTAAATAAGAATTTGTTCTTAACTGACTTGCTTAGTTAAATAAAGGTTAAAAAATTAAAAACACCAGAAAATCATCTTCAAGTGATTATAATTTTGGAAATCTGTTCCCATGTATTCCCACGCATAATAGAGAGACGTGATCGTATACAAATGTAAGCAAGGTTTGGAATGTCTATGTTTTAGTCAAATATTATACCTGTTTGGGCTTCTTGCGGTCAATATGCAGTCTTCAAATTATTTGTAATTATGTTCCAGCCCCCCAACCATCCTCTTAAGAAAAAATCGGTCCACGGATAAATCTAGTTGATGATCCCTGATCTAAACCCTGATTTCACCCTTATCACCTATTTGAAGCCCTGTCTTATCCCGCTCCTCACACACACATCACATTGCCATGTTAATATACTGGTTGACAGCCCTCCAGCTTATCAGCAGCCTGATGTCTTTGGGCAGAGGTGGGCCTGACTGCGAGAAAGGGAGGAAATGGGGCAGGTGCTTGGGTGCAGCAATGACCAATTGCAGGGCAGAGGGCAGGGCTGATAAGGGGGAGGGTATCAGAACCAGAATCGTATTTAAGCCGTGGGCAAACACTGGAACTGTCTACTTGTGCTGTGCCCCTGTCCAGCCGGCCAGTTCCTCTCTCTCTCTCCTTGTCTGTCTGTCAGCCTGTTTTTCTCTCTCCTGTACCAGGTCTCTTCCACCATGCTGGTAAAAACACTCCTTCAGACCTCGCTGGTCCTATGGCTGGCACAGCACACCCTACAAGGAGGTAAGAGATGTAACTAAGACTATCCATGTGGATGATAGAATGGATGATGGAAGAGAGATGTGAGGGAATATGGCAGAATATGAAAGAAAGTGAGAATGTTGTCTGAAGGATGTAGATCACAGGTGAGAGAAGAGAGAGACAAGAAGTAAGGCCCACATTTGTGTGAGGATTGGGAAGGATAGAAAGAGAGATTAAAACATATTTCCATAATATCTCAAATTGTAGAGTTGGAAACATCAGAAATTGAATTTTTAATTAATTGTAATTAATGTCGGAATAGTTTCAAGACTATCTTTGTAGAACATTGTTATAATAGCATTCAGACACATTACATTGTGTTGTGAAACACTGTACAGTAGGTGTCAGCACAGGACTGCTTGTGAACACCTCATATCTTCACTGGTGCTTGCTTAGTGCAGAGCAGTGTAAATTGGATTTAAATGTTTAAATGTTAATCATTTATTAGTATAAAGTAGTTTCCAAAGATATTGTATTGTTCTGTAAATTATGGATTTGCTTGTTTCTCAACTTATATAACACATATGAATATTGAACAATTGTAGTTTGATTACTTAAATGGTTATGCATGTATAATATTACAATTATATTCATATATAAAATGTGACCTATTTTTGTTGTTGTTGGATGTGTTGCATTGTGGTCCACGTCTTGCAACTTCCATTAAAAAAACTAGCCAATTTGAATTGTCCAAATTACATTTAAACTACATAAGATATGTTTAATATAAAATTAATTCCCTAGTTGTGAAATTTCTTTGACACATTTAGTCAAATTTTATTTAAAAATAATAAGCTCTGAGATTCACAGAGAAAATCTGAAAATAATTGCCAGCATAATTGCTTTTATTGAATAGTTGGGGATGAAATGAAAGCAATTTAAAATTGTATGGAACTTTTGAACAATTCAGAGTACCTACCTTGTTTTAAACCCTGACAACATGCATTTCATGTTTCTGGTGACTATCTGAGAAGTCTGGAAGGCCTGTCAACATACAGATGTAGTATCTTTATTTGAGTCAGTTTGCTACAGCAGGAAAATAATCCTGCAACAACAGGAAATGTGAATTATTATGTGTATTATAATTAATTTACATTTTTGTAGGGGTTGCTACATAAGGGAAAATGAAGTCTGATATTTCAATGTGGAAATTACAAACCTCAAATACATTTCTCCTGCAACATTCAATTAAGATACTTCACCTGAACAGCTGAGTGACAGATAACTGTAGACATGTTGCTAAACTATCAGGAATCAACTTGGATATCATGCTCAGATATCTTCTCTGCAAAACCTCCCAACTAACATTTATGTGTCAAATTTCCAATGACCGTGCCAGATCAGGGAAAGAATCTGGCCTCCATGGTCCTTGCGCCTGGATCTCAGTGAAATGGACCTGCTCCAAGTCTGGTGACCCCGCTAAGTATCTGTAGTTTCATATCGTACGATTGCTTTGAATCAAAGCATGGAAAGGTGAGGTGGCAGCGTCAGTCCAAATTTGACAACCTGTTATGAGAGGAGCCTTTACAACCTGCACACAGTCCCTCCTTTTTGTCTGTCTCTCCACTCCATCAATGGAGATGTCTGTTTCTCTCCCCTCAAGCTGCCCAGTTGGAGCTGAGTTTGCATGGGATGGGAGTGAGATGTACGCTACTCATCATCCGATGACATGATTTAATATTTAACCAGCTGTAAAGTTTCAAATGCTTATGTTACGGACGGTGGAACACTGGCACTGGCCAACAGGAAACGATGAAGGCCTTCATCTCTCTCCAAACCACAGCATAACATACTTCATAGAGTGATTTGTAATTCTGTTTTTCGTCTCTCTTAGGAGTGAAACCTCAAAGTGGTGGTGTTGGGGGAATGCTACCCAGGGGTAAGTGCAATTATTTGTCTATGTCTGTCTCCCCTACCCCCATCTCTCTCTCTCTCTCTCTCTCTCTCTCTCTCTCTCTCTCTCTCTCTCTCTCCCCCCCCCCCCTCTCTCTCTCTCTCTCTCTCTCTCTCTCTCTCTCTCTCTCTCTTTCTCTCTCTCTCTTTCTCTCTATGGGTCTAGGTACAGGGATGAGAGGTGTGAAAGCTGGAGGTCAAATAAAATAAAATTTTATTGGTCACATACACGTGTTTAGCAGATGTTATTGCGGGTGTAGCGAAATGCTTGTGCTTCTAGCTCTGGTCAGTGGAACTTCCACTAACATATCTGAGGCCCTAAAAGATTATGTCTTATCTCAGGACTCACTCAATTGACCCGCCTCATCACCAAACTAATTTGCTCAACTAAATATAGCTTCAGATTACGTTGTCTGTGACTTTGTTCTGGCATTTTTAGAATTAATTAAAAACTGAAAGTGGTGCAATCGTCAATGAGAAATCTGACTTAGATGCTGTCCTGCAATGCTCATTTTCCATATTAATGATTTAATATAGACTCATGACACAATGTTTAGAGTTTTTTTCCCACCATAGAGAAACATTCTCCTTTATGGTGCTCACTGATCACTGATATCTCATATCTTCTTGTGGTGTCTTGTTGTGGTCTTCCAGGGGCTGGTGCTCTTGGAATACAGGGAGGCCGTGGAGGCTACGGCACCAACGGAGCCAAGCCCGCCAAGACCGGAGGAGCTGGGGGTAATATTGATTGATTGCCATATTTAGATTTTTTGTGCTGCCAATCATAATTCATAATTGAATTTATGTCCCATCATGACCTGTCTTTTTAATGAATCACAGGTGGTCGTTATCCAGGGGGGGCTCAGCAGCTTGGAGGAGGTGAGTTTCTCAAAGATAGAGCTAAACCACATACACTGAGTCTACTGTACCAAACATTAGGAACACCTTCCCACAGTTTTTTCAAGTTGGCTGGATGTCCTTTGGGTAGTGGACCATTCTTGATACACACGGGAAACTGTTCAGAGTGAAATAAAATGCACCTACTTCCATACCACGTTCAAAGGCACTTAAATCTTTTGTCTTGCCCAATAACCTCTGAATGGCACACACACACACTCCATGTCTCAATTGTCTCAAGGCTTAAAAAAACCTTAATCTACAATGATTGAAGTGAATTTAACAAGTGACATCAATAAAGGATCATAGCTTTTACCCGGAATCAACTGGTCAGTCTATGTCTATGTGTTCTTAATGTTTGTATACTCAATGTAAGTATTCTCTGTTTACGTATTCTGGTTCAGCTTGTGTATATCTACTCTGTTTAATGTATTATTTGTGTGTATCAATATGTAACATGTCTCCACTGTCTTTCCCAAAAGGGGGATACAGAGGCCCAGGGGGGCCCGGGGGTAGAGGAGGATATGGTAATGGAGGCCAGGGAGGATATGGTAATGGAATGGGCCAAGGAATGGGCATGGGAACCGGACTGGGCTCACAGGGTGGGAAACCACGTGTAGGTGAGTGTGACATTCAGGACAAGAGATTTTTCATTCCAAAGCTTGTACTAAGAATGCTGAGTAAACATCCTCTGTCTGTTTGTCTGTGTTTGTCAGGATACGGTGGTAATGGCTATGGCACACAACCAGGTACGTGTTTGTTTGGTTACCTGGACTTAACTAGTATTTGTTTGTGCAGAACACACAATATTTAAGCTCAGTGGTGTAAAGTACTTAAGTAAAAATACTTAAGTAGTTTTTTGGGGTATCTGTACTTTACTTTACTATTTGTATTTTTGACAACTTTTACTTTTACTTCACTACGTTCCTAATGAAAATAATGTTATTTTTACTCCATACATTTTCCCTGACACCCAAAAGTACTAGCAGGAAAATTGTCAAATTCATGTACTTATCAAGAGAACATCCCTGGTCATCCCTACTGCCTCTGATCTGGTGGACTCACTAAACACAAATGCTTTGTTTGTAAATTATGTCTGCGTGTTAGAGTGTGCCCCTGGCTATCCGGAAATAAAAAAAGCAAGAAGATGGTGCCGTCTGGTTTGTTTAATATAGGGAATGTTAAATGATTTATACTTTTACTTTTACTTTCAATATTTAAGTATATTTTAGCAATTACATTTACTTTTGATACTTGAGTATATTTAAAACCAAATACTTTTACTCAGTTTGTTAGATTTAATCCTAGTTAAGTTGAACTTGTTACATTGTCTGTGAGTGCAGATTTCTTCTCCTTTAAGTTTTCTGTTTGTGGTTATGTGATTAGATGACATTGTCATGACACACAGAGTTGTCTGTGTGTTGCATGTCCTTTGACCTTGATACTTGTCTTGTTGCTAGGTTACGGGGCTGGAGCTGGAGCTGGAGCTGGAGCCAGAGGCTATCCACGACCAGGTAAGCAGCCAATACCTGCAGGCCTAAGCCATCTATAGGCCAATACTGTAGTCTACTATTAACACGCCAAGGTTCATATCTCTTACAGCTCACACCTCAAGCTCTTGATTCAAAGAACAAACTGTAAATCCCAATCAATAAATCAGTGGGGATTTCCATCTCACGCATCTTACAAATTGTAATCTGCATTAGCCAGCCGGGTCCTACATAGACAGCAAGCCTCTGTAAACTGGCTTTACAGATGTAGGATCTTCATTTGCAAACTTGTTGTGTATTTGAGTTCATAAAAGTTTTCTAAAGTTTGTCATTTCCACTTTGACATTTCTGACTTAATTTGCCCTAACAAAAAATGTATCAACCCCTAAAAAAATGTCCATTAAACTGACAGGTTTTGATGTAGATTTTTTGATTATGTTAGTTAGATAGACTCTTAAGAATTCATTCTAATCCACATGATAATAATTATCAATTATCAAACTGGATCAAATTAAGATCCTACATCTGTACAAGCAAAGTGGTTGATTGCTGTAAAGCCTCTGTACACCATACCCTGCATGGGGTGTTTTATAATTCTAATTGACAGTGCCCCTTTGCAACCATTAGGTGCTGGAGCTGGGTATCCCAATGGACAGGGATCTAAGGCGGCGAAACCGGGTAAACCTTCCAATCCTGCTGTGTCCGTCCATGTCTGCATTCATGTTTGTTTGTCTTTAGCTGTCTTTTTCAGTTTGTGCCTTCGTGTCTGCTCTTAATGTTGCCATTTTAAATAGTTCTGTATAATCAATATTTATACCTTTTTCTGATGTCAATCAGACATGATGCAAATGCATGTTGTTTGCTCAGTACATTAACAGGCGTTTATCTACTTACCATTCATGGCTGTCTTTATTGTTCTGTTGCCAGATTCTTTCAAACGGGCAGCCATATATATTTTGTTGTGGTGTGATTGGAATTGTGTATAGTAATGAAGTATGTAAGTGGGTGTGTCTGTGTATGGTCATGTTCGTGGATCAGAGCATCGTGTCTGCATGAGTCTGTCCTATAGTCCCAAGTGTGGAGTATTCACTATTACGGTCTCCAGTTTATGGTGCAGGAGCTGGAGTGCCCAATGGACAGGGTGCTAAACCCAATGGTGAACATCTGCTACCCTGTGTGTTTGTCTGTCTGTGTGTGTCTTTGTCCCAGTTTATATAAAGGGGCATGTTGCATGTAGAGACACATTATGCCACATAACCATGATATTGATTATGTAAGTTCACATGCTGTCTACATATCTTGGAGGTATAACTTTCAGTCATAGTTTTGTTTGAATGCGTTATTGAGACAGCATGCCAATATCTATTGCCATGTGTGGATCACAGCCCCTGTCAGCATGTGGTGGTTGTGGGTTTTGTTCCTAACTTTGTATAGGGATTTGGGGTTTTCTAACAGCATATGTTTGTCATGGGTCTTCTTGAACACCCCAGTATTGTATTTTCAATATGATATTTCAAATCACATTGTCATATAGAATTCTAGATTAATTTTATGGTTCAGACTCCAGTCTCTACTGGTTGGTTTTTTGGGTGAATGTGTTGAATAACCACTGTTGTGGTCTCCAGGGTATGGTGCAGGAGCTGGAGGAGTTCCCACTGGACAGGGTGCTAAACCATCCAAACAGGGTAAACCCCTCTTTCCTTGTTTTTCTGTCATCTCTTTATAATAATTAGCCTATAACCTAAAGTTTCATATGTGCACCTGGCGGCCTTTTCCTTCTTCACTGATCTGGTGCTTTATGCTCATTAAGTGGTTTCAGTGTCAGTGCTCGAGCCGCTGGCATATCCAATGGGCATACCGTTTGATACGTGGATGTTTTGTGAGTCCTGTGGATGTTTTGTGGATGTCTCGCTAAGATTCTTGTGTAATTGGCCCTGTAAATGAACTTTGGTTGTCCGTCAAGTCAGTGATGTCTGTGTCTTCTGTATTTTTGTTTCTCACTGTCCATCAGGTGGATTTGTCACTCATTTAAGTTCTTGAGTTCTTGATGGCAATGATTTGTGTGACCTCCATGTGGGCGTGTTTTTATTTAAGTGGATGTCCTCAGAGAGTATTTTTTCATGTTAGTCTATTTTGCGTCTGTTGCCCTTGTGGCTTTTGTTGTTGTCTGTCTTAGTCTGTGTCTTAGCACGGCTGATGATGTGTCTTTTAACCCAGGCCCATCGTTAATCTGGGACGAACGTCCCTCATCGTCAGAGGATGATTGTTTGGTATTGAGTGCTGAGGAACCTGGAGAAAAAGGCCCATGAAGTGTAATTTGGGCGATTTGTACTGCTGTTTAAGTTGGTGTTTAAAGTGTGTGCAAGTACAATGGTCTGCCTTGCAGCAACCCCCATGGCTATACCTTTTTGCTGGGTGCAGAGATTTGCAGTCATAGAACCATAAACTGTAGTTAGAGCTTTAGACATGAGTTTTATGTCTACATTAAGCAACAGAATTGGCCTATTCCGTCACTCGGTCGCGTCATGCCATTGTTATGAACGTTCTCAAGCCGCCCTATACCGCCACCGCCTTAGTGGTGCCCTAAAGTGGTGGTAAGCCCAGTTATTCTGGACGGAGGCTAACTACTGTTTCGTCTAAATTACACTACAGTGCCTGGAAATACTATGACATTGCTAAAGGAGTCAAATATTTTGTAGTAAACAACTTTGCCAGCATTATCATGTCGTCAAAGTTACTTTAGACAGAGGGCAATGTTGCCATTAGATGGCAAAGTTCGTAAAAAATAACATGGTCTCCTTTTAGTTAGCTAGCTAACGTTATTCTGCATCTAAAGTCAATCTGGCAACATAAAAATTATGACTAAAGGTTTTCCTACTAATTATTTGCCTCCTTTTGAATGGCATTGTATTTCCAAGCCCCTGTAAAGCACTTTTGATGAAATCTTCATCAGCGCACATTGACGATGCCTTGAGTGGAATGCTCAGTTGGGCATCAGTCCAAAACGAACATTCAAAACAATATTGTAACGAAACATGCAAACCATGAATATGACCTGCAATGGATCTTTATTTTTCTTTAATATCAACAACAATATTTAAAGGGCAATCTCTACTTCACCAGCGTCAGATTTGTGGATAAAATGTTTAACTCTGCGTCCAGAATTATGGAAGTTAGAGATATGAAGGACGCAATCAAGCTGATCTCAAAGACTTCCAGTCTTTGCGCTAACGCTAGTTAGCATTGACTCGCAAAACTGCCTCTAACTTCCTTCGTACTGGACAAAGAGACATAAAAATGGTATCCACAAGTTCATCTGACTCTGGGGAAGTAGATACAGTGCTTCGTGCCAAAATCCTGAATTATACCTTTAAGGCTTGTCTCAGTTTTTCCAGTAAAATAAAACCCAAAACATCTGTCTATGCCAATAGTTAATTATTGTGAAAGTAATCTGCCCTCAGCCACTGGTGTGCCAATGTGATATGTATACAATTTAAGTCTTCTCCAGGTCCCAAAGAATTCAATAGTGCATGGTGACAATCTTTTTTTCTGCCAGACGCCTCTGCTGGAGGTTTGGGAGGTGCTGGAAAGGGTAATAAGGGCGAAGGTCTAGTGGCACAGGATTTAACAGGAGCAAAAAGCCAAGGACCTGCTGCAGTGCCATATGTGAAGGGGCCCAAAAACCCTTGTCCTGTTGTTCTTCAAGCACAGGCAGCCAAAAGCTACGGACCTGCAGCTCCACTGGGAAAGGAAGCCAAGAGTTCTGGTCCCGTAGCTCAGCAGTCACAAGGGGCCAAAGGTTTTGGACTGGCATCCCCACATGACAAAGGGGTCAACATTTCTGGTTCTGTGGCATCCTATACACATGGGGCTAAAAGCCTAGGACCTCAGATACCCATTAGGAAAGAGGCCAAAAGTCTTTGTCCTCCTGCAGTGGCAGAAAGGGTTCCAAAGTTGTTGTTTCTGCAGTCCCAGAGTTACAGGGGGCTAAAAGTCTACGACCTCAGGTGCCTGTTGGGAAAGAGGGCAAAAGTCTTGGTCCTGTAGCACAGGGAGGCAAAAACTATGGACCTATAATACCAGATGGACAGGGAGCCAAACATTTCGTGCCCTGTTGCACAAGAAGGACAGGCATCTAAAGGCCCTTCTGCTGGGGTGCCAGATTGGACAGGGTCCAAAGGTCTTGGCCATGTAGGAGGACAGTCTACTAAAAGTGTTGGTCCTCTGGCTCCTCCTGAAACGAAAAGTCTTGGTCCCCCGGTACTGGACAGAAAGCCTATCCAATCTGCAAACAAGGGTAAAGTGTTCATTTCTTTATCCCTGCATTAATTACTGTGTCCATCTCATGACTTTTGTATCTGATGTCAAAGTGATGTCTCAGTCTGGGGCTCACTAGAAACACCTCTTCACTTGCTGTTGTTTGTCTTCAGTCTACCCATTGTTAGTTAACAACTTGGATGCATATCATCTTTCTGTTGTTTGTCTTGGTTTCCCTCCCAAAGTGTTTGTGAAAGATGCTCTTCATCTAATTACAATGTTTTAAATCTAAAAATGTATCTCAATCAGTGACTAACTCCTGGTGTTCATATAAACCTCTCTTTAGTATGTGCATATCATCTGTCTGAGGTTGCTAATGAATTTGACATGTTATCTATGTTCTATCTCCAGTGTCTTTGTCATCCAATGTCTTTAACAATTTTGATATCTGATGATTTGAGGGAGTACACTTCACTTCCTCAATTGAATTCTCATTTACATTAATAGCCTTGATTTATCAACTTTAATATATCCAGATTGGAAAACCATTTAATTCAGTTATGACAACAACTTTAAGTGACCTTCAATTAGCTGAACATGTTGATGTGTGTAGTGAAGGTATGTGAGAGTGTGGTAATATGTGTATATACTGTACCTCTATTGGAAATGGTGATGGTGGAGCAGAGCAACCTATTGGACAGGGTGCTAAAGGCGATTGTGTGTTTGCCTGTCGTCCCGTCTGTAGTTCAGTGTGTGTGATCCTGTCTGTGTCTGTGCCCTGTTGTCTGTACTATTTATTTGCACCACAGAGGATGACTTGGTTCATTCAAAACTCTGACTTACATGCTAATCCGAATTCATCCCCCCTGACTCTGACAGTCTAAATATAGAATCTCTGCTACATCTTCAGTTTAGCTTTCGATTAGAGTGTGGGTCACAATTTAATAGTGGAAACTTTAATGGTGTTCAATATGCTGTGTCATATTGGGTTCCTGAAGTATATGTATGGTTAATATTAGTTGCGGAGACTATGAGCTACGTACAGATTCCACAACGTGTCAATATGTTAGCTTTTATGTTACGTGTTTGGTCTGTTTTTATATATTTTTGTACCTATTTTTTTGTTGTGGTCTCCAGGATATGGTGCAGGAGCTAGAGTGCCCAATGGACAGGGTGCTAACCCCAATGGTAAACCGCTGTTACTCTTATCTGTGTGTCTGTCTCTGTCAAAAGTTTAAACCCTAAGAGAAGAAAGATATGACGTTACAGTAAATATATTACAACCAGATAGCTACAGAATATCCCGTTTTAAGTTGTGTTGAATAACCAGTATTATGGTCTGTAGCAAATGGTCCAGTATGCCCAAAAACACAACGATTAAACTCTGCTACTCTGTCTGTTGTTACTCTGTATGTCTGCTTCATACAGTATTGCATGATGCTGGTTTTCTGGATGAAATTGCCATTCTGACAATTATCACTATCTAGTGTGTGGGTATCAGCTGGTGAACTGCTATGATCTGTTAGTGATTTTTAAGTACATTGTTACTGTACATTTTGACTGGATGCCTAACTTCTCTATGGAAATAGTTTTATTGTTGCTTTTGTGGTATTTGATGCAGTGCTACTCAGTGTTCAGACATGCATTTGTTAAACTGTACGTGGTGCTTACTAACCAGTGTTGTGGTCTTCAGGATATGGTCCAGTTGCTGGTGTTCCTAATGGTGCTAAACCCAGTGGTGCTAAACCCAATGGTAAACCTCTGCTACCATTACTGAATGTCAGAGAAAACATCTCTATTTCTCTATCGCTGTATCGTTCATGACAGAACTCAATGGTCATTGATAAGCTCTACAGAGCTAGCCATTGTTGAGTAACCAGTATTGAGTAACAGTTGTTGTGGTCTCCAGGATATGGTCCAGGAGCTGGAGTTCCCAATGGTCAGGGAGCCAAAGGCAATGGTAAACCTTTTCTACCTTGAATGTGTCTACGTCCATCTTCAATGTTTGCCTTTCTATCTCAAAGTTGAGGTTGAGCTGAATGGTGCATGGCTGTGTGGTAATGCCAAAGGTTGTAGCATATTATGCGTGCATGTGTGTGTTGTGTGGTACTCTTATCTTTAGAAGAATATTGGTTATATGCTCCCGAACACAACCAGCTAGTGTTCAAATCAAATCAACATTGTATTCGTTGCATGCTTCTTTAACCAGAGGTGTAGATTAACAATGAAATGCTTACCCTTTCCAACAATGCAGAGAGAGAAAGAAAATAGGTTTAAATACACAATGAGTAAAAATAACTTGGCTATCTACACGGGGTAACAGTACCGAGTTGACATACAGGTGTACGAGGTGACTAGGCGACAGAATAGATAATAAACGGTAACAGCAGCGTAAAGTGCCTTCGGAAAGTACGTTACAGCCTTATTCTAATATGGATTAAATAAATAAAAATTTCAGCAATCTACACACAATACCCCATAATGACAAAGCTAAAACAGGTTTTGAAATAATTTTGCAAATGTATTAAAAATAAAAATCTGAGACAGGATTGTGCTGAGGCACAGATCTGGGGAAGGGTACCAAAACACCTCTGCAGCATTGAAGGTCCCCAAGAACACAGTAGCCTCCATCATTCTTAACTGGAAGAAGTTTGGAACCACCAAGACTCTTCCAAGAGCTGGCTGCCCGGCCAAACTGAGCAATCGGAGGAGAAGGGCCTTGGTCAGGGAGTTGACCATGAACCCGATGGTCACTCTGACAGAGCTCTAGAGTTCCTCTGTGGAGATGGGAGAACCTTCCAGAAGGACAACCATCTCTGCAGCACTCCACCAATCAGGCCTTTATGGTAGAGTGGCCAGACGGAAGCCACTCCTTAGTAAAAGGCACATGACAGCCCTCTTAGAGTTTGACAAAAGGCAGCTAAAGGACTCTCAGACCATGAGAAACAATATTCTCTGGTCTGATGAAACCAAGATTCAACTCTTTGGCCTGAAACCTGGCACCATCCCTACGGTGAAGCATGGTGGTGGCAGCATCATGCTGTGGGGATGTTTTTCAGCATCAGGGACTGGGTGACTATTCAGGATTGAGGCAAAGATGAACGTAGCAAAGTACAGAGAGATCCTTGATGAAAACCTGCTCCGGTAGCAGAGGGGTATTGTGTGTAGTTTGATGAGGAAAACAATTATTTAATACATTTTAGAATAAGGCTTTAACATAATAAAATATGGAAAAAGAGTCTGAATACTTTCCGAATGCACTGTATGTGATGAGTCAAAAGAGTTGGTGCTAAAAGGGTTAATGCAGAGAGTCTTGGTAGCTTTAGGTTAACTATTTAACTAATTATTCATCAGTCTTATGGCTTGGGGGTAAAAGCTGTTCAGGGTCCTGTTGATTCAAGACTTGATGCATCGGTACCCCTTGCCGTGCGGTAGCAGAGAGAACAGTCTATGACTTGGGTGGCTGGAGACCTTTGACAATTGTTGTGGCCTTCTTCTGACACCGCTTGGTATAGAGGTCCTGGATGGCAGGGAGCTCGGCCCGTTATGTACTGGGTCGTACGCACTACCCTCTGTAGCGCCTTGCGGTCGGTGTTTGCTATATATTTGTGCATGGCTATGAGCTATGTGATTAAATAATAGGATCGAGGGCAGAATGTGTTGTACAAGTGGTTTTGATCAATTCTCTATAAGCAGTGTTGAGTAACAGTTGTTGTGGTCTCCAGGATATGGTCCAGGAGCTGGAGCCCCCAATGGTGGTAAAATCAATGGTAAACCTCATTCTGGGTGTTACAGTCTCAATCACTCTTTCTCTGTCACTGTCTTATGATAACCTACATCATGTTAGTTTAGAAGCTCTACAAAGCTAACTTGTGTTGAGTAACCAGTAACGGTTGTTGTGGTCTCCAGGATATGGTCCAGGAGCTGGAGTTGCTACTGTATCTGGTGCTAAAAATAGTCAACTTTTGCTACCCTGTAGTTTTTTCTATTTCTATGTCTATTTCCCTGTGTCAGAGGTGATCTGCACTCTCACTGTATTGCATGTTCGGTGATACCAATATAAGTAGGTCTTTGTCCATTTTTGTGTCAAGACCATTTGAATAGATTTGAGAATGTAGCGATAAGTAACAGTTGTTGTGGTCTCCAGGATATGGTCCAGGAGCTGGAGCTCCCAGTGATCAGGGAGCCAAAGGCAATGGTAAACCTCCACTACCCTGTCTGTGTCTCTCTGTCTGTCTTTGTGCATCTTGTCTGTCTGTGTCAAGGGCAGCATGCATTGTGTTTGCAAGTGGTTTTGATTTATTTTTTGTTGTTGTAACGACTGTTGTTGGTTCCAGGATATGGTCCAGGAGCTGGAGCTCCCAACGGTGCTAAAAGCAATGGTAAACCTCTTTCTGAGTGTTTCAGGTCTGTCTCAATCTCTCTTTCTTTGTTACTCTCTTATGATACGATACAGAACTTCTGTTTATAATACCTACAGAGCCAACATTTGAGTAACCAGTGTTCAATAATAGTTGTTGTGGTCTCCAGGATATGGTCCAGGAGCTGGAGTTCCCAGTGATCAGGGAGCCAAAGGCAATGGTAAACCTCTGCTACCCTGTCTGCGTGTCTCTGTCTTTGTGATGCATTGCTGCATGCCTTTAACCTCAACTGTTCATTAGAATTACCATATTGAAGCCTTTGACAGATCTAGTGTGCTCAGGCCAGTGTGCCACTAAATGTTGATGCTGGTTTGGTCTGTTGTAGAACAGGGTTGAGTAAGAGTTGTTGTTGGTTCCAGGATATGGTCCAGGAGCTGGAGCACCCAACGGTGCTAAACCCAATGGTGCTAAACCCAATGGTAAACCTCTGTTACCATTACTGAATGTCAGAGACAACATCTCTATTTCTCTATCGCTGTATCGTTCATGACAGAACTCAATGGTCATTGATAAGCTCTACAGAGCTAGCCATTGTTGAGTAACCAGTATTGAGTAACAGTTGTTGTGGTCTCCAGGATATGGTCCAGGAGCTGGAGTTCCCAATGGTCAGGGAGCCAAAGGCAATGGTAAACCTTTTCTACCTTGTATGTGTCTACGTCCATCTTCAATGTTTGTCTTTCTATCTCAAAGTTGAGGTTGAGCTGAATGGTGCATGCTGTGTGGTAATGCCAAAGGTTGTAGCATATTACGCATGCATGGTCTGGACATTTTTAGAACAGTTTAGAGTAAGAGTTGTTGTTGGATTTAGGATATGGTCCAGGAGCTGGAGTTCCAAATGGTCAGGGAGCCAAAGGCAAGGGTAAACCTCTGATAACCTGTCTGTCTCACAATGGTAAACCTCTGATAACCTGTCTGTCTCACAATCTGTCTCTGTGTCTTTCTGTATCAAAGTAGAGCTTCTTTGACAGTATGATGCGTGCTACAAAAGTTGGTGCAATGTGACTCATGAACGTTGACTAGGATTAATATATTTGTGCATGACCAGAGGGAAGATGGTCCAGGGTAGCATGTTTTGTACTCATGCAAGTGATTATTTACAATAAGTCTGTGTTGATAGTGTTGAGTAACAGTTGTTGTGGTCTCCAGGATATGGCCCAGGAGTTGGAGCACCCAACGGTGGTAAAAGCAATGGTAAACCTCTTTCTGAGTATTCATCAGTCTCTATTACTCTGTCACTTTAGAGGTAAACAGGCACCTTTCTCTGAGTCCACCCATCACTGGGTGACGCTCTTTTTCCTGGTCGTTCATGTCAGACATTTAAGTACTCTGAATCTTTCCATTAGGTCAAATAAACATGACAGTATGCCATGTTATTACAGTGAAATGCTATAGCATCATTTATTTTTAATAAGGTGCAGAACCTCTGATTATATGATCTACAGAGCTAGCCATTGTTGAGTAACAAGTATTGAGTAACAGTTATTGTGGTCTTCAGGATATGGTCCAGGAGCTGGAGTTCCCAGTGATCAGGGAGCAAAAGGCAATGGTAAACCTCTGATACCCTGTCTGTGTTGTTACAGTCTTTGTGCGTCTCGTCTGTCTGTGGCAAGGGAGGCATGCGTTGTGTTCTGTAAGCAGTGTAAGGTAATCACTATTGTGGTCTTTAGGATATGGCCCAGGAGTTCAGGAACCCAGTGGTGCTAAAAGCAATGGTAAACCTCTGATACCCTGTCTGTGTCACAGTCTGTCTCTTTCTGTTTCTGTATCGAAGTGGAGCTCCTTTGACTGTGTGTTGCATGATATTTAGAGCTTTCTTTAACAATACATTTTTGGTGACACGGCATTTGCTGGCATCCTCCCAAATGCTAGTCAGCTAGTCTTTGTGATATTGTTTTGTGCATGGCAAAGAATCTGTGTTGAATTACTAGGATAAAGAGCAGCATGTGTTGTGATAATGCAAATGGTTTTGAAAAATCAGTGGTTAGTAACACTTGTTGTGGTCTCTAGGATATGGTCCAGGAGCTGGAGTTCTCAATGGTGGTAAAAACAATGGTAAACTTCTTTCTCAGTCTATCTCTGTCTCTGTAATGCCACTGTGTCTTGGCACCTCCCAGTGAGGGTTGGACACCAGAAGAGGTACTGTTTAAAGTGGGTCCCCTGTTAGGACAATGACACAGTAGGAGGAGACAGGGCGATATGTTTCTTATTTTAAACCATTCTCTGGGTGGTGTTGTTTTTCATGGTCCTTCGAGCCGGACACGTAATATATAATAATATCTGCCATTTAGCAGACGCTTTTATCCAAAGCGACTTCCAGTTATGCGTTTATACATTTTACGTATGGGTGGCCCCAGCGGGAATCGAACCCACTACCCTTGGTGTTGCAAGAGCTATATGTTGTTTATATTATGATAAGCTGCAGAGCTAACTTGTTTTGTGGTCTCCAGGTTATGGTCCAGGCACTGGAGTTCCCAGTGATCAGGGAGCCAAAGGCAATGGTAAACCTCTGTTACCGTGTCTGTGTGTCTGTCACTTTTTACTATTTTCCTTTGTGGTTGTAATATTGTGTAGGTAGCACTGTCGAGTAACATTTGTTGTGGTCTCTAGGGTATGGTCCAGGAGTGGGAGAGCCCAATGGACTGGGTGCTAAAGCAACCAAAACTGGTAACCCCATACAATCTAGCTGTCTGTGTGTCCACCTGCATGTGCCAATCACTGTCGTTTGTAGCGATCACTTTGTGTCAATGGCTATATGATAATACCCTCTAGGAATGATGCACCGGTCTTGTTGGCTCTATGTTTGTGTTTTGTTAAGCACACTGGAAGCAATTCACGTTTGATTAATTGCTTTAGGGATGATTGACTTGAAATTTGACCTGAGTTGCAGGTTTGTCTTGTTTTCACCGTGGCTTGGATTTGTGTAAACATATCTTTCTGTCTGGTCACAGTTATGTGGTAAGCATGGATGTTGTGTGTCACAGGCTACAGCCTAATCACAGTGATATGTAATGTGCATGTATGTTGTGCTCCACAGAAAATGAGCCAATAGCAGTATTGTGTGATGAATGCTTGCTGTATGTGTTCCTCCACAGGTTACAGGGTCAATCGCAGTGCAATGAGTTTAGGGATTGTGTCAATCACAGGGTTTTGTGCTGAGCTTTGTTGACTTATTCCACAGGCTACGGTGCTGGAGCAGGCAGCTATCCTGGAGCAGGCAGCTATCCTGGGGCAGGGAGCAACGGCTATGGAGCAGGTAATGGAACTGACACTGACAGACAGAAACCTAACCAACATCTTCTCTCCTTTCAATGTATGGCTCACTATTCTGTGGCAGAAAGACAATTATTTGAAACATTACTAAATCTGAAACAGGTTCCATGTTACCTCTTCACAGTACGTTCTAATGCATGTTAGGTGATGTAATTGGAACTCATTTCAAAGTAGATGATAGCTTGAGTAGTGAATGCACCTATGCTACAGGTCTTGGACAAGGAGGATACCCCCAGAATGGAGCAGGCAAAACTCCAGGCGGTGAGGATTCTACTTTTTTGCTTTGTCTTTCTATTTCTGTCTCTCTTTATATATCTCTGTATCTTCTATTTTTTCTATCTTAATCAATTTTACCCTCTTCATCGCTCTCGCTTTCTATCTCAGGTGCCAGTCTGGGACAGGGAGGATACCCCCAGGGTGGAGCAGGAGGATACCCCCAGGGTGGAGCAGGAGGATACCCCCAGGGAGGAGCAGGAGGATACCCCCAGGGAGGAGCAGGAGGATACCCCCAGGGAGGAGCAGGAGGATACCCCCAGGGTGGAGCAGGGGGATACCCCCAGGGTGGAGCAGTAGGATACCCCCAGGGTGGAGCAGGGGGATACCCCCAGGGTGGAGCAGGGAAACCAGGCAAAGCTACTGGTGGTGAGGCTTTTACTTTGTCACCATGTTTCTTTCTTTCTTTCTTTCTTTCTTTCTTTCTTTCTTTCTTTCTTTCTTTCTTTCTTTCTTTCTTTCTTTCTTTCTTTCTTTCTTTCTTTCTTTCTTTCTTTCTTTCTTTCTTCTCACTCTCTCTCTCTCTCTCTCTCTCTCTCTCTTTCTATTCTCTTTTTTCTCTCTCACTCTCATTTTCCCTCTTCATCACTCTTGCTCTCTCTCTCTCAGGTGCTAATCTTGGACAGGGAGGCTACCCCCAGGGTGGAGCAGGAGGGTCTCCCCAGGGTGGAGCAGGAGGGTATCCCCAGGGTGGAGCAGGAAAATCAGCCGGTAAGGCCTATTACAGTTTTTCTCAGTCGCTTTGGTACATTTCTCGAATCATTCTTAACATTTGCAAACCAGTCGATTTCTCAAAACAATTATTACAAACAGCACAACACAATGGATGACCTGCAAAAGCCTGTAACTTGCTCAAAATCTCTAGTCCATTCCTCAAAAGTAAATCTTTATATCAATGAACATGTCAGTGCCATCAGAATGTCAAGTCCGTATGTCATTGTTCACAAAGAAGATGCTTAGTTTTGTCAAAAAGCTTAGTCGTGTTGTCAATATAAAACTGTACTCTTTAGGTATTTTCTGATGTACACTATGGCTACATTTTTTATGACAATGATTGAAAATGCACAACGCTGCACTTTTTCTGTATGGAATTTATACATTGCAACAGTACAAAGTCCCACATTCCTTTATCTGAGATTAGGATTGCAAGAGATTGGACAGGATTCACATTTATGCTTTTATTTTTGGTATTCAACAAATTACAGTGTCATTGCGATTCAGAAAGAAAAACCCAAAACTATTTTATAGCACAAAGAAAAAAATACTATGTCAACATAGAAAAGGTTACCACAGGAAACGCTTCTTTCTGTACAATCACAATGGTATGAGGTCCTGACGTTCCAGTCTGTTGGGCCAAAGATTCTCATCTACATCACAGCGGATATCTTCTCTTGCGATGTAGCAAGGAAAGAATCTTTTAGAGTGTCTTATCCAGCCTCTGCAGGTGTCGACTGTGATGTCCTCACATGCTGCATCCTTGGCATCCACCAGGGTCATTTGGTTATGTGGCTGGCGATCGTAGACCTTCCACCTCCACGCTGAGAATAACTCCTCCATTGGGTTAAGGAATGGGGAATAGGGCGGGAGGAAATCCATCAGCATCCTGTAGAGTTTCACAAACCATTGCCTGATGGTGTTTGAGCGATGGAAACTCACGTTATCCCAAAGTACCACATACTTTGGTAACTCATCACGAACCTGACCTCTCTCATCAGCTGGTATGAGATCCCTGTATTGGGTGTCTAAGAAGGTGAGGAGACGCTGTGTGTTGTATGGCCCTATAAGGGGGATACGCGTTACCACACCATTCTCTGACAAAGCAGCACACATAGTGATGTTCCCTCCCCGTTGGCCTGGCACATCCACAGTAGCTCTGTGTCCAATGACATTTCGACCACGCCTTCTGATTTTGGTCAGGTTGAAGCCAGCTTCATCCAGGTATATGAAGTTGTGATGTGGTTCACTTGATTCCAGTTCCATTATACGCTATATCCCAGAAAATACAACATTATTTTCATGAGTTATATGTATTTCATTTTGGACAACATAAAGTTACGTCAAATATACACACATTACATGTTCTTTTCTACAGCCAAAGCAAATGTATACAGCTCACACTTACTGTAATTACTGTATGCACATATTTGACCTGTACATATTGGTACCGTAGCTCCTTCACTCTGTCACCATTCCTTTCAGATGGTACATGGCACAGCTGTTTCATGCTCATATGGTTTCTTTTCAGCACCCTGTCCATAGTTGAGATGCTAACAGATTGGATGTTTACAAAGACATTGTTGTCTTCTATAATGGCACTCTGAATCTCCATTAGTCTAATGACATTATTTTCTCTGACCATGGTGCAGAAAGCCTCCTGCTGTTGAGGTGTGAAAAGGGGCCCTCTCCCACCCCTGTGAGGTAGTCTTGCAGTCCTGTTTGGGGAAATATTGTGATGCCAAACACAAGATTGAGGAAGATTTCAGTGTAAATAAAGTATGTAGTATTACAGTGCAGTGCACATTCTTGGATTACAAACCTGTTCTCTCTGCAAAACATTTGAATGATTGAGGACACGGTTGTTCTCCCAACATTCGGCTGCACCCTTCGACCAGCCTCAGCCATTGTAAGGCCATGATTGACAACATGGTCCACAATAGTGGCCCTTATTTCAACTGAAATACGCAACCTGATCTTCCAGAAATACGTGAAATGAACACGACCCCTTAACCCCGATTTACGTGGTGGTGGCACGGAATGTGTTGAAATTACGTGTCGGCACCACGGAAACAACACCCATACAAAGTCAATGAGGCTCATTTGTCGTGGTGGACACACGGATTACCTGGTTCAACAACGTCACACAGTGGGCGCGGTAAATGTTGTTTTCTAGTTTACTAAACGTCCTCCTTTTGTAATGTATTATAGTGAATTTGTTCCAATTTTTGTTGTCTAAATAACAGTAAATTGTTTGTGATATAACTGTAACGTCCCAGTCTGACATACAGAAGGAGCCGGAGGCACAGATGTTATTTCCAACGCTTTATTAAGGCTAAACTAAACTCAGGCAGCTATAGGCTACTGCCCACGCCCTAACTACACGCACTCAATCAAGTATAAACACACGGAACAGAAACGGGAGAATATGCTAACACTTATTGCTAACACACAAGAACACAGGTTGGAACATGCTACAAGGAAAAACAAGACTGACTAAAAACCCGCCTAAACTTCCCCTATTTAACTGTTACCCTGGTAACCCTCAGGTGCCGCCCCCCACAGACTGGTAGAAGGTATGCAGTAGTTTACTGCACACGTTGAAGGACCTTAGCCTCCTCAGGCTAAGGTTCTGGCCCTTTTTGTACAGGGCACCGGTGTTACCAGCCCATTCCAGCCTGTTGTCTATATGGACTCCCAGGAACTTGTATGACCCAACCATTTCCACATCCATCCACTGTACAGGGACTGCAGTCAGTTGTGCCTTGGTTCTCCTGAAGTCCACCACCATCTCCTTTGTTTTGCTGATGTTGAGCTGAAGGTGGTTCTGCTCACACCATAACACAAAGTCACTGATTGTGCTCCTGTACTCCTCCTCCTGCCCACCCCTGATGTACCCTACAATTGCGGAGTCATCCGAGAACTTCTGTAGGTGGCATGTTTCAGAGTTATATCTGAGGTGTAGAGGGTGAACAGGAAGGGGGACAGGACCGTTCCCTGGGGGGCCCCTGTGTTGCTCACTGCCCTGTTCTGACACACAGCTCTGTAGTCGCACAAATTGTGGCCTACCGGTCAGGTAGTCCGTGACCCAGGAGACTAAGGGTGCTTCCACTTTCATCCTCTTCATCTTCTCACCCAGTAGCAGGGGCTGAATGGTATTGAAGGCACTGGAGAAGTCAAAAAACATAACCCTCACAGTGCAACCTGCGTTGTCCAGGTGAGAGTAGGCCCTCTGCAGAAGGTAGATGATTGCATCATCCACCCCGATGTTGCCCGATGTATGCAAACTGCAGGGGGTCCAGTGATGTACACACCAGGGGTCTGAGGTGAGCGAGGACTAACCTTTCCAGGGTCTTCATGATGTGGGATGTTAGCGCTACAGGATGAAGTCATTCAGGACAGTGGGGTGTGCCTTCTTTGGCACTGGGACGAGGCAGGATGTTTTCCACAGCACAGGGACCCTTTCTAGGCTCAGGCTAAGGTTGAAGCGACGCTGGAGTATTCCACACAGTTGGTCAGCACAGACCCTAAGCACCCTTGGGCTGATGCCATCAGGGCCCGCCGCTTTCCACTGATGTTGTCTCTCCAGCTCTCTCTTCACTTGGTTGGTGGTGAAAGCCAGCCCAGGTGGGGAGGTGGGGGGAAGGGGGCTGTTGAGGATCAGTCCAGAGGGAGCAGGGGTGGAGGTGGGGTCGCTGATTGTCTCAGCAGAGGTGTTGTGAGCAAAGTGGGGGTGGGACAGCCGTGAGGGTGTGTGGCCTGGGGAGCTGGAAGGGAGGTGGACAAGGCCAGTATCAAACCTGTTAAAAAATTGGTTCAGCTCATTGGCTCTGTCCTGGGTCCCCTCCGTCTGCCCACTGTTGGACTTTTTGAAGCCAGTGATATTTCTCATACCCTTCCACACCTCTCTCACCTGGCTCTGCCTCAGCTTGTCCTCCATCTTCTCCTTATACACTCTCTTCCCCTCAGCAATCCGCAACTTCAGCTCCCTCTGGACGCATTTCAATTTGTCCTTGTCCCTCTCCTTGAAGGCCCTCTTCTTCTCATTCAGCAGGGCCTTCAGGTCGCTGGTGACCCAGGGTTTATTATTTGGAAAACAGCGTACCTTCCTGGTGGGTACAGATTTGTCTACACAAAAATTAATATAGTCCATTATGCAGTCAGTAAGTCCATCGATGTTCACCCCATGAGCCTCACAGAGCACATCCCAGTCTTTTGTTTCAAAGCAGTTCTGTAGGGCCTCATTCGCCTCCGGGGACCATCTCCTAATGGTCCTAGTGGTCGCAGGCTGCTGTTGGACCAAAGGCCTGTAGAGTGGAGTGAGGTGGACAAGGTTGTGATCCGATCTACCGAGGGGAGGGAGTGCAGTGGAGTTGTATGCATCCTTCACATTAGCATATAACACGTCCAGAGTTGTATTATTCCTGGTTGGGCACTTCACAAACTGTTTGAACGTGGGCAGCGTTGAAGAGAGAGATGCATGGTTAAATTCCCCCGAAATGGCAAAGAAAGCACTGGGATGCGCTGTCTGTAACCTAGCGATAACAGAGTGGATAACGTCACATGCTGTGTTTGCGTCCGTGGAGGGCGGGATGTAAACAATAACAGCAATGGCCACCGTGAATTCCCTCTGCAAATAGTAGGGTCTCAGGCTAACGGCTAACAGCTCAATGTCCGGGCTACAAAACTCTTCCTTAAGAGTACTATTGCTCGGATTACACCATCTGTTGTTAACTAATAAAGCCAGCCCACCACCCTTGCTCTTACCGGGAATAAACGCTATCCCTGTCTGCTCTGATGGTCCGGAACCCGCCGATAGTGACGTTCTCTATGGGGATGTTATCGTTCAGCCAAGTCTCAGTAAAAAACACTAGGCTCGCTTCCCGATAGTCTCTTTGACCACGGACAAGAGCCTCAAGCTCGTCCATTTTGTTATGCAGCGATCTCACGTTGCCCATAATGATAGACGGTATAGCCGGCTTGTTCTTCCTCAGCTTCGCTTTACACTTCAATCCCGCCCTACGTCCACGCCGTCGCCTTTTCAACTCGTCCGGAATATCAAACTTTTCCCTGGGGTGCAGCAGCGCTGCGTGTGCTAAATCCAGGAGCTGGGCTCTGTTGTAAATAATAATAATTATTGACTCCTGTCGACGTTCCTCAGTGATAAAAAGGAACGTTAAAACCGTAGCACTCCATAATCCTGAACTATTATAGTTTAACTGTAGCAAAAAAAACTAAAGAAAAGAGACAAAAAAACTAACTAAAACGAACTAGAACAACAATTTATGCACAAACAACGGGAGCTGCTTAACAGGCAACCACGCAGGGCGGCACCAACACCATGTGCTGTGCTCTAATGTTTTTTGGGTTGTCACCACAGGTTATGGTGATCAAATGGGAGGAGCATACCCCGGGGCTGGAGTGGGCAATGGCTATGGGAATGGTGAGTCAGCATGCTTCCCCTTGTCAATTGCTGAGGTCATATTCCTTTAAAGCCTTAAAATATAACTACAGTTAGAGGACACTGTAGACTGAAGTATATAGCTGAGGCATTGACGATGAAATATGAGATTCAATAGATATGTTTGGAATGACTGAGGGTTACAGTAGCAGGGTGAAACACAGCTGCTTCTCTAGAGATGGAAGACAGCTGCAACAAGGTTGTCACTGAGAAGTGATCTTAAGTTAGAGAAGTCAGATCCTGAGGGTCTCTGCCATCAGGAAGTGACCTCAACTTTCTTTGTCCTCATGCAGGTGGAGGCCCAGCTGGGGGGGCCAATGCCGTGCCTGCAGGTATTTGGTGTGGGCATGTGTCTCTATCTATCTGTGTGTCTGTGCATGGCATGCACCTGTCCTTCTCTATCTGTTATCCTTTATATCCCCTGTACAGTAAATACTGTTGTGGAAAAGTAATGTTCTGCCACAACATTACACAAGCCCACGCTAAAGCCAGAGGAGTTGGAAAGCTGCATGCAGTGTTGTTTGGGGACTGTAATGCTTGGTTTGAGACTAAATGTGTGCTTTCTTGTGAAAGTTTTTAACATGCCCCCTCCTCTCCACAGGCTATGGCAATGGTTACGGTGCCGGTGCTGGAGGCAATGGTTATGGAGCCGGTAGGTCTCATCATCTATAGCCCACCAACTAACATCTGTGGGTGGCTGACCAACTAACTGACCCGCTCACATACAGACATAATTATAATTGCTTGATGATTATAATCATGTTTCAGGGATTGGGTACCCAACAGTGTTAGCGGATGGTGCTGCTGGGCTGGGAGGCAAGGCAGGGAAGGGAGCAGGAGGTAACCATTCATAACCAGTAACAACTCATAATAACTCAATCAGGTAACTACTCTGTTCTATGGAAACATGACTCTCTCTCAGTAAGATAAGGAAGGTCAGTAACACTTTCTATGCAAATAATGCATTATAACACTTGCTATAAGCTGTCATAGTTAGAATGTTATAACTTAGGATCATACATAGGCCTACTGAAAATAAATAACAATCTTTCAAATCTGCATTGAGAGCGGTAAGAGGGAAGTCATAATCATTTGACATGTCATGTGTAATGTAACAGTGTGGACGCTAGGTGTAGCAATTGTCACCCATTTGGAAATAATTATTGACCATGCCAATGTTCTGCCAATCATGTCATCAATATCTCCTATAATTTGGTTTTATGAGGGGCTTTATTCATCACTTTAGGGGACCTCTATCTAACCACAGAGTTAACCGCCCAGGGGTTCATTGTTTGTTTTATTCCTCTGCTATTCTAGGTCTTGGCGCTGCAGGATATCCACAGGGACAGGACAAATATGGTGAGGAAGTCGCCCCGAGATGGAACAGGAGGGATCAAGAAGTGTATATATTTCCCTAAAATGTCTTGAAAAGATAGAGGGCATCAACAAGCAGGGTGTTCACATGGAAGGAGAATAACTTTCACCCTAATTGATGTCACCAATCACATCACACTCCCCAATGCTACAAACGAAAGTAATGAAACACTCCCTGGACATATCATAGTGTAATACCTAATCACTCACCCAAAACACTCCGAATTACCATCGGAAATGACCATCTGAAATCAATTATCAATTAATCCATAATCATGTAATAATCCATAAACATGTAAACCCTATGGATGACCCCTTTAACCAGACAGTTATGTTTATAAAACATCTGTTTCAGGAATGCCAGTTCATGCATGTTCAGCACATCATTCATTATATCATTTGGATGATTACATCTACATACTGTATATCTTCATTCTAAATTCAAGGATACATAGCGAAACAAAATTAAGTCTCTCCAATCATACATTCTGTGTTTCACTTCTCATTTTACAAACTCTCTACACTCACTCCGATCATCACTGGGTAATCTGTGTAATCCATCTTTAATTTGCATGCCTCCTCCTTCATGCAGTACCCTGTGTGTGTCTGTAGGGGGTGCTGGCTCTGGTCCTGGTGGTGCTCAGCCTGTAGTCCTCGCTGGGCTGGGACCAGATGGTGGGAAGTCAGGCGGGTATGGCCCTGGGCCCTACGGGGTTGCTCAGCCTATGGGGCTGGGGCCTGATACTGGCCTGGGTAAATACACAGTAAAGAGAGGGGAGGGTGAACAATAGAGGCAGTAAAAGGACAGAGAAAACGGAGTGGTCTGGAAAAATAAAGAGGTAGACAGAGGCTGAAAAGTAGAGAGATGGAGAGAAGAGGAGGATTAGACAAAGAAAAAAGCAAGTCAGTGATGAACACTGAAGCAGTAACAGAGGGACTCAAAGGTCACTGTCAAAAACTCAAAGGTCACTGTCACAGGAAAGACAGCAATCAATGTCATTTTACACATTTGCTTACAGTTGACACCATAATTTTGTCATTTGTTTTGTATTGACGTGGTCTGTGGGGTGGGAGGCGAGATGATGACTCTATAAGCAAACTTGTGGTGTTCCACAGGGGGTGGAGTCGGTCAGCTTCCGTACAATGGAGCCCCAGTCAATACTGCTGGACTGGATGGTAAGAGCACTGTGACCCAAGGAATTTTTTGTGTTACAATTCCTTGCTGTGACTTGTGATCCTGCTTTTACAGTGTGGATCTGTGAGGGAAAATAAACTGTGTGTGTGTGTGTAGTTGTGAATGTTTATGTGAGGTCTTGTTATAACAGTATTTTAGACACAATTAAATACACTTTTTGTAATACATTCTCCCAGCAGGTGCTGGAGGCTACCCTTATGGCGTTCAGCAACTGGGTCTTGGTGGTAGTGATGGAGGCAAATCCGCTGGCAAATATGGTGAGACTGGTGGTGTGTGTGTGTGTGTATGTGTGTGTGTGCGAGTGAGTGAGAGAACATAAGAAAGAGAGACAGAGATTGTGTGTGTACTATCCTTTTATCTGTAAGTGTGCGTGTTTGTGTGGTCATTTATCTCTAAACATGCCTTGCTTCTGCTGTCTCCGACTATCTCTCCAAAGGCAACGGTGGGTTGCCACAGGGTGCACAGCCTTATGGACCTGAGACTGGTGGTGTTGGTGGTGGGAAGCCACCTTGCAAAAATGGTACATGTCTTTGTGAACACATCCTATATGTGTCGTCTGTCGCTGTACGTGTGTGTGTGTTGTGTGTCCGTCCGTCTGCTCATGTGCTACAGTGGGGCAAAAAAGTATTTAGTCAGCCACCAATTGTGCATGTTCTCCCACTTAAAAAGATGAGAGAGGCCTGTAATTTTCATCATAGGTACATTTAACTATGAGAGACAAAATGAGAAAAAAAAATCCAGAAAATCACATTGTAGGATTTTCTCTCACAGACCTGTAACTTCTTCTTTAAGACGCTCCTCTGTCCTCCACTCGTTACCTGTATTAATGGCACCTGTTTGAACTTGTTATCAGTATAAAAGACACCTGTCCACAACCTCAAACAGTCACACTCCAAACTCCACTATGGCCAAGACCAAAGAGCTGTCAAAGGACACCAGAAACAAAATTGTAGACCTGCACCAGGCTGGGAAGACTGAATCTGCAATAGGTAAGCAGCTTGGTGTGAAGAAATCAACTGTGGGAGCAATTATTAGGAAATGGAAGACATACAAGACCACTGATAATCTCCCTCGATCTGGGGCTCCACGCAAGATCTCACCCCGTGGGGTCAAAATGATCACAAGAACGGTGAACAAAAATCCCAGAACCACACGGGGGGACCTAGTGAATGACCTGCAGAGAGCTGGGACCAAAGTAACAAAGGCTACCATCAGTAACACACTACGCCGCCAGGGACTCAAATCCTGCAGTGCCAGACGTGTTCCCCTGCTTAAGCCAGTACATGTCCAGGCCCGTCTGAAATTTGCTAGAGAGCATTTGGATGATCCAGAAGAGGATTGAGAAAATGTCATATGGTCAGATGAAACCAAAATAGAACTTTTTGGTAAAAACTCAACTCGTCGTGTTTGGAGGAGAAAGAATGCTGAGTTGCATCTAAAGAACACCAAACCTACTGTGAAGCATGGGGGTGGAAACATCATGCTTTGGGGCTGTTTTTCTGCAAAGGGACCAGGACGACTGATCCGTGTAAAGGAAAGAATGAATGGGGCCATGTATCGTGAGATTTTGAGTGAAAACCTCCTTCCATCAGCAAAGGCATTGAAGATGAAATATGGCTGGGTCTTTCAGCAAGACAATGATCCCAAAAACACCGCCCGGGCAACGAAGGAGTGGCATTTCAAGGTCCTGGAGTGGCCTAGCCAGTCTCCAGATCTCAACCCCATAGAAACTCTTTGGAGGGAGTTGAAAGTCCGTGTTGCCCAGCGACAGCCCCGAAACATTACTGCTCTAGAGGAGATCTGCATGGAGGAATGGGCCAAAATACCAGCAACAGTGTGTGAAAACCTTGTGAAGACTTACAGAAAACGTTTGACCTCTGTCATTGCCAACAAAGGGTATATAACAATCCTACAATGTGATTTTCTGAAATGTTTTTTCTCATTTTGTCTCTCATAGTTGAAGTGTACCTGTGATGAAATTACAGGCCTCTCTCATCTTTTTAAGTGGGAGAACTTGCACAATTGGTGGCTGACTAAATACTTGTTTGCCCCACTGTATATATGTTTTTGTGTGTGTTTTTTGAAGTATGTCTGAATGTGTTTGTTCCTCCCATTTACATGTGTGTACTTGTCTCTTGTCATTTCAGGAAACGTAGGGGGCTATGTAGCACAACCAGCAGGTGATTAAACTCACACTCACAACCACAACCCCTACACTGCTTGTCTCTAGAAATTCCGTGTATGGTAACTGCTTGAGGTGTGAATGCATGTGGGTGAGGAAGCGCACAAATTGTTCAGTGTTAGTCTGTTGTTCATGTTCTGTGCGTGTCTTGTAAATGTTCCTTGTGTCCTGTTTGTGGTAACTATTGTTATGACTCTCATCTTGGCATGTGACTGCGTAGGCTATGGTCAAGGACAGCTGGGTGCAGGTCAGAGTGCCCCCTACAGTAACGGTAAGTTATAAAGTCACATTCCCTGACTGAAAGTCCTGCTCTCTTCTGTCAGAATAATCATGTTAGTTCCTGTCAGTGGAGGCTGGTGAGGGGAGAACGGCTGGAATGGAGTAGATCCATTTCAGTCGTTATAATAATTATAGTATAGAGAAAGAGAGGGAGATTATTGGTTGGAATGGAGTGGATGGAATGAAATGTGTTGCACTCTACTCCATTCCAGCCATTACCATAAGCTGTCCTCCCCTCACCAGCCTCAACTGGTTCCTACATCTAACTAGGGATGTCCATTAACACTGTTGCATTTTTTTTATGTTCTGTTGTTTGTTTGTTTGTTTGTTTTGTTGTCTGCTGAAATAACAAAACCTAAAGCAAGGGTCCTCCAATGTGGAGAACATTCTGTCATCTGTTTGCTAACCTACTGCTCCACCTTTGTGTCTGACTGTGTGTCTCCTTCAGGAGCAGGAGGGAAGGAAGGCAAATATGGTGGTGGTGGTGGTGGACTGAATGGATTCTTTGGAAATGGAGGATACAAAGGTGTGTGGGAGGAGTGTGTGTTGCTAATTTATGGTTGTCTCTGTGACTGAGCACAAGTCACCTTACCAGTAATTTAGATCAGAGGTTCTTGGCCTACCTTGTTTTATTGTTCTCTTTAAACAGCTGCATCACTCAACATAATTTCTTCTCATCCCTCTCTTTCTCTCTCTCTCTCTCTCTCTCTCCAGGTTAAGTCAATCAGCTGAGGCCTTCTTGAAGTGAATATTTGTTCCATTCCATCATGTGTTCATTGTGACGTTTGTTGTTTGGTCATTCCATTTTGTGTTCTGTATTGTTGTGTGTCTGTCCCCTCTCTTCCTCTACGCCCCCTTCCTGGTTTTGGACATTGTATTGCCAGTGTATTTGTGTTCATATCCATTTCACACTAAAGGTCAGAAAGCAACCGTATAATGTCTGTCAGTCTCCTCATTCTTTTAACCTTGTTAAAAGTATGGTAAATGTACTGTACATGTAATGAGGGGGTTGAGTTTTAAGAATGAAGCTCTATGAGTTTTTAATCAACACCAAAGAAAATAAAATTCAAAGACATGTTCCCAAAACCTGACACCTGAAATCTTCTGAGGCCATTATAAAGGGGGATATTCACTGGGGCATTATGATGGATATTACAT
Source organism: Thymallus thymallus (assembly GCA_023634145.1). Lineage (NCBI taxonomy): Eukaryota > Metazoa > Chordata > Actinopteri > Salmoniformes > Salmonidae > Thymallus > Thymallus thymallus. The sequence goes on from CM042398.1 coordinate 15,088,660, forward strand.
ACAGAGGATGTCATGTGTATAAAACTATTCTTTAGTACCTCAGTATGCTAGTGGTGTTTGTTCATGACATAGTACTTCTTATGTTACTGTGATGCTATTACTGACAATGTGTCCCCAAAGGCCTTCATTTTCTACACATGTTCCACAACAATAGTTTTTTGTTATATCAACACGGCAGTACACTTCATTCGTGTTTTACATGGCGTCACCTGTGCACAGGAAACCATAGCCCTTCCTCTCTCAAGTAAGGCAAGAGTGACTTCAAACAACTGGTATCTCACTTAGACTCAACGAAACTAAATGCAACAATACATAACGTAACAATACAACACCTGACATAAAAAGAAAGGAAAGTTATGCACATGCTCATCTTGCATCAACATGTACATATTGCCTGATTGTTAACTTTAGAGAACTTTGCATTTGAAACATAACAGAAATCTCCAAGTATTTTATTTAAGTCAATCATTCAACAATTTTAACTTGAACGCAAGCCACCTTGTAAATAAACACGTACAAAACAAGAAACTAATTCTCAAAGATACAGTATAGAAATAAAAGCCTTTTATTGGTTGGAGAAGTCTACCTGAAAAGGATCTGGGGTTTTTACATGGGTCACCATGCATACCTCTAAAATCTACCACACTCTCTGCTCCCTGTACTGATGCTCTTGTTGGCATGGAGTTTGGGTCCATCCACCAACACTCCCATAGTCACCAGCATGTCCTTTGGAATGAGACGGGAGTGGCGAGATACATACACCTTCTCCAGGTGGGGATTCATAGGGGAGGGCACATAGTCCATACAGGAGGAGCCACCCAGACTGGGGGCACACACCGCCTCCCACTTGTAGAACATCTGGCCATGCTGGAGGTTGCAGAGATCCTCCTTCACCCCGGCTGTCAGTTCCTTCTCACATTCTCCTAACAGGTCGTCGTTCCACTTGTCGTCCTCATCCCACACCTCAAATCTCAGCTTCTTACTTGTTGACAGATCCACGGTTCCCAGGTCATAGCTCATTGCCCAGCTGGGGTTGTTGTTGTTGTAGATAACTGTAGTGCGTCCGATTGTCTGACCTGCGAAAGCCACCTTCACGTAGCCGTCAGTGGCAGTGGTGTGGTCTCCCCACAGGTTGGCCCCTCTCTGAACAGTGATGACCACCCGTGCCAGGCCCTTGCGCATGGGGCAGCAGTCGGCGCTCACCCCAGGGTTGTTGTTGCAGCTGCAGACGCAGGAGTCTCTGTGGTCACTTTTGATGCCAGTTTGACAGGGTTCAGTACAGTTCTTCCACAATGCCTTCTCCAGGATGTAGTCGCTGATGGCCTTGCGCAGGTGCTTCCGAGCTGGGTAGGTGGTGGGAAGCAACTCATGGAGAGATTCCAGAGAATAGGAGACGATGTCAGGGTACAGTGGTAGTGAGTTCAGCCATTCCTTGTAGGAGGAGGGATCTTTATCAGCAGAGAAGAGGAGCTCTGGTTCTGTGGTGTGGCCACCCTTCACCTCTGTGAACCTGTAGGGTTTTTGTAAAGGGCAGTACACATTTCAGTAAGTGAGAGTATGTAGAGAGAGAGAGAGAGAGAGAGAGGGAGAGAGAGAGAGAGAGAGAGAGAGAGAGAGAGAGAGAGAGAGAGAGAGAGAGAGAGAGAGAGAGAGAGAGAGAGAGAGAGAGAGAGAGAGAGAGAGAGAGAGAGAATATCTATATGTGAATGAGTTGCAGACTATAATTCCCCACCTATCATTGAAGACACTGGAGAAGCTGGCCTTGCTCTCTGTCTTAGACTTATCCTCCTGACAGTGCTTGGACTCAGTCTTCAAGCTGTTGCTGTCACCTACACTGGCAGACGCCTCCACATCCAGACACATCTTTACCTCCTCTGCACTGAGACCTTGCAGGCTGGCCTGGCACTGCACGATACTGGTCACAGACTGCACTGTTCCACCCAGGCTCACCTACACACAGGATGAGAGGGTAGTGATGAATGTTCCCAGAGAGATGCCAGTAAACTGCACATCTAGGGAAAAAACCTCATTTTGATCTTTAGTTTGTGTGCCTATTGCCTTGATGATTTACCACATTGATGTTGACCATTTCTCTCCCTCACCTTGGTAATGTAATGGGTGCCAAAGTTATCAATAAGCTTGTAATAACGTTGTTTGTTTCCTTGTTCATATATTTTGGGGAGATTCTTCACTGCTGTCTTGAATTCCCGGTGTAACTTGGGCTGGCCGGATACTCGATAGCTTTTTTAGGGTAGAGAAAAGAGAGAGGGGGGTTAATGTTGTACGGATACAGACAAACACTCATAAAATTAACCAATCAAAGAAATATACCAGACACAAACATGCAAAAATACACTTTTATTGACAATCCCCAAAGGAAACTGTGAGATGAGGTTTCACAGAGACACAAGGGTAAAATGAGCTCATGCTGTGTGGGCCACCTGATGTTTACCTATAATACCCGCAGGACACACCGTGGCTTGTGAAACTGAACTTGTCACTCTTGGTTTTCTCCATGGAGTACTCAGCCAATTTGGAGTTTGTTCCAGCAAGCATAATCTTCCCGCTTTTTGATCCCTTCTTTAACTCTAGGTTGACCTGCCAGTTATTCTCCACAGCAGAGCCGCTTGAGCTGATGAGAGACTCACTGGAGCGATGGAGTTTACTGGACACTTTCATACTACACTGGTGGTTTGGTCTCCAATCCACCACGGCCAAAGGAAGCCTCTGTTGTTTCCCTTCCAGATAGGGATTCTTACAGAGGGTGCATGTCTTGTCTTTGCGTTTCCACACGTTCATGTCAATGACAAAGGCTCCTTTGCGTTTCATTTTGGTGATGTCAAAGCCTTCTCCTGCTAGGTTGGTTCCAGGAGCAAATTCTGCCTCTTTGCACTCATTGGCTGAGCCGATGGTGCATGATTGGCAACTGGGACGAGGAAGGGACAACATGAGCACTGCCCAGAGGCATACTATCAATAAGGACATCCTGGATGAGGTGAGAAGTTGTTTGGACGGGCAGCTGCAAGTCACTGTTTATGCTGAAAAAAATAATAATGTGGGTCAAAAGTTATTTGTGAATTGGAGGTTAATTATTGTAATTAAGTAAACAATTATTGATAACCAAGATATAACATACATAACTTATTGCAAGTCATCATGCAAATGGTAACCTATAGGCTAGATCATAAGATAACAAGTGTTATTCATCTACCTACATGTTTACCATATTTTACACAAACGTATGAAAAGTTGGTGCTAGTGTACATGGAACTTCGACATAAATATTCCCAATTTACATAATAGTTATTGTTGAATTCTAGTTCCATGTCATCATATTCATTCCCTGAATTGAATCCTCAATGGAAACTAATCATGACCCTCAATTTGAAATACATAATATGGTATAAGCAAAACATTTGCATAAACTCAACCTGTCTCATCCCACTTGTTATCTATCCATTTCAAATGCCACTCTCTTATTACTCTTATTGACTGTACAGTTTTTTGGTGCATATTTTGGTCAATTTCTCTTTCTTTTGTTATCCAATGTGGTAGTAAATGTGTTACTGCAGCCTACTATCAAAGTCAAATCCAATTATTAGAATATGTGTACTCAAAAGTAATATTTTCATATAACTATTTGTGTATGTTTCCTTTCTATACGAATGGTGCAAAGCAAAACAAAATATGCAGCATTAAAACTCACCTTTGACCGGTCTGTTCACTATGTGATGATTGTGAGAGTGAGAGGCTGGGGCAATAATGTACCGTATTAAAGTTCTAAGTGATATAGGAAATGGTGTGCTCATACTCAAACAGGGGATGAGCAAATGGAGGGTTTAGGTGATGTTGGTCTTAGTATACACGATGCAAAAGAGTGTCTGGCGCAGTATAGAACATTTAGTGGTTTCAGAGAGCGAGAATTGAGCGGAAGAGGGTTGGGGTGGTGGTCTGGTGTGCTGCTCAGTGGAAAAATACAACAGTGGTCTCCCAGTTAAATGATAATCATATCTGCCATCATTTGTCAAACGTATTACTTTGTCATTTCTCTGAAGTGGTGGTGTGGGTTGAGAATATGAAACTGTTGAGAACATATGATAGCCTATTGGTTAAGGAAACCCTGAGTGATGTGATATAAGAAGGAATTTACCTTCTCAATTATATAAATGCTAATTCAATACAACAAGCTACATGTATGTTCTAAAATTGTCAAATATAATCAGGTTGTTGCTGTAAAAGAGGCAGAGCAATATGAGCTGGCCATGGATAAATGACTGACTATTTTTTTTGTCAATACATTTTTTTTATTTTTCAATATGACATTACACCATTAGACTAATAACAACAAAAACATTACACTCAACAAGGCAGCAAACAAGACAGCACCCTTATATCAGTGAACAACAAGTAAATAATAAGCAAAATGAAAGATCCCATTATACATACATTTGTACTAACTTATATACCCCAGCTTCTCACCTGCACATCCAGCCCCTTACATATACTGAAGAAAAATATAAACGCAACATGTAAAATGTTGGTCCCATGTTTCATGAGCTGAAATAAAAGACCACATGTAACCCCGCCAGCCCAGGACCTCCACATCCGGCTTCTTCACCTGTGGGATGGTCTGAGACCAGACACCCAGACAGCTGATGAAACTATGTGTTTGCACAAGCGAAGAAGTTCTGCACAAAATGTCAGAAACAAACCTGACTGCAGTTGTCGTAACCGACATCAGTGGGCAAACGTTCACCTTTGATGGCCACTGGCATGCTGGAGAAGTGTGCTCTTCACAGATAAATCCCGGTTTCAACTGTCTATGCTTTGCCCTCTCACAACTACAGTATCATATCAGATAGAAGCACCCACAAGCTATGGGGACTCTTTATTAGCCAGTAGGACAACGAACACACTTTATAAATGGCCATTTGAATGCACAGAGATACCGTGATGAGATCCTGAGGCACATTATCGTGCCATTCATCCGCCACCCTCGCCTCATGTTTCAGCATGATAATGCACTGCCCCATGTCGCAAGGATCTGTAACAATTCTTGCAATCTGAAAACGACCCAGTTCTTCCATGGCCTGTATACTAACCAGACATGTCACCTATTGAGCATGTTTGGGATGCTCTGGATCGACGTGTATGACAGCGTGTTCCAGTTCCAGCCAGTATCCATCAACTTTGCACAGCCATTGAAGAGGGACAACATTCCACAGGCCACAATCAACCGCCTGATGAACTCTATGCAAAGGAGATGTGTCGCGCTGCATGAGGTAAATGGAGGTCATACCAGATACTGACTTGTTTTCTGATCCATGCCCCAACTTTTTTTTTTAAGGTACCTGTGACCAACAGATGCATATCTGTATACCCAGTCATGTGAACTCCATAGATTAGGACCTAATTAATTTATTTCAATTGACTGATTTCGTTATATGAACTGTAAAATCTTTGAAATTGTTGCATGCTGCCTTTATATTTTTGTTCAGTGTAATTCAAAGTGTTCCCATATCAGACAAAATGTTAAGGAACAATGCCCACTCTCCGTTGATGCACTCTACCATGTAGGCTGCTAATTTTCAAATGTAGTTGGAAGTTAAACCATGTTTGAGGGAGATTCTACTGCCTTAGCTCCAAGCTTAATTTTGTCAATCTTAATGTGTCGATCAGAACTATCAAAAAAGAAACAATGGCATCAAGTCTCTCATATAAAGAGACTGCCATGTATGGCATAAGAGAGAGAGATTGAGTGGAAACAATATTCATAACTAAGTTATTACTTTTTGGTGAACTAATGTTTTTTATATTGAATCACAATCTATACAACGAATTATTAGACATACCTCCAACAATATGGGGACAATATATTTTCTCTATACAGTATCATATCAGATAGAAACACACCCATAGAAATATAATCTATGAACACACACATGAACACAAGTCTGCGCTCCAATTGGTTAAGTAATGGCATGTTCATGTTATAGGCTTTCCTATTGGCTAGTGAAGGGCGAATTTAGAGCACAAGCTGTGAGGGCTGGTTGATTGACATGGCACCCGTCACCCTGTCTGGCATTACAATGAACCTCTCACCTTCTTATCCCATGTGCATCTTATTTTTAAATAAACTTTGCTGTTGTAGGCCTACATTTGTTAACTACGTGAAAGTAATTAGAAAAATACATAGAAGATGTAATATTCATGTACAAATAACTTTGTTTGTTTTTGCCATCATGTTTCCTAAATTCTAGAGAAAGGATAGCCTAATTATTGGTGCAGCCATTATTAAACATTATTCCAAAAGAATACCAGACAGTGACTGGTGAGGTATGGTCCCTGTCTCCCTTGTGCTGTTTTCTCATAAAACTCCAGGGTCAGTCCCCCGGACTCAGTAGTCGATACTCTTCAGTACTTCTCTAAACCCACATTGGATTAGAGCGTCACTGCCCGGTACAGGGCATCAATCATCCGATGCAAGGGATTCGACGCCGGTGAACAAACGAGCCACATTTAACAAGAGTTTGGAATCTTGATGGGAAATGGGGGTACCAATACGAGAGAAGATTTGGACACGAACATCTGTATTTTTTGGTGTCCGAGTGACATCTTCCTTATTCATATTTCTTTGAAATCTCCCGGTGTAAATCACAGCAGCAGCACACTAACGCGTTCCATCTCCACAGACATCTGCAGTTGTCGGTCGGTGACAAACTAGCTAGCTAGCTAACTGCAACCAGAATATGGATATTTTTGTAAATACAATAGAGATAATTGTGCGCGAGCGTTTAGCTGCTTTTACGTTATGACCTGCTAACGTTAGTCCTGCATTGGAAATCTGACCGCTAAACCCATTCCTGCTCTGTAGTCAGCTGTATCAAGGTGACGGATGGAAATAGCTAAACTACGCAAGCTAGCCACTGGACTTGTGAACCGGTGGTGCAGATGAACTAACTACGGCTAATGCTATATGCCGTGGAATGTTGTACGCTAGCTACACATTGAGTAACTAGCTAGCAAGCAGCTACCATGAATTATATTTTGTTAGCTAACCTCCAAGAGATGTTGTGCTTTATGTCGGCAATTAAATGTAATATGTAATGTATACCACGGGCTTACACCATGTATGTGGTTGGCCTCGTCTTTGTCAACCCCTGTGGTTGACACAAGTAGCGGTTTTTAAAAGCAAACAGCGGGATAAAAACACTGTCACCGGGTAGTGGTGCTGAAAAGAAAGAACAGATTTTCTGTCGCTAGGTCACAGTAGCTATGGTATGGGAGCTAGCTAGCTAGCTATTTAGCTAGCAGTACATTATAGCTAGCTAACCCCCCCATATTTTATCAATGGTGTCTAATAAATTTTTATTCGCAATAATTCTGTTATATGTGTATATAGGTGTACAGTCATTATTTTACTTTTTTGGCGGCGTCGTTCTAACTATTTTGGTTGCTATGGCATTTTTAAATGGACCCAGACTATTAGACTGGGCGAATTCACCACCTCATCTTCAATTCAACAAATACGTCCTGACTGGATACCGACCAATATCTTCCGTCCAAGACTGTATCAGAAGCCTTTTTTACATGCACAACGAATTGGGAAACATATACACACATGGTGAGTTTAGCTAACGCGCGTTAGCTCTCTAGAAATGAATGGAATGGGTTTGTTAGCTAGTAGCAACAGCAGTGCAGATCTTGCCTGGGTGAAGGTTTCGCTATGGAGTGATTTCAGTGCCAAAAGAAACTATTTTAACTCAATATTTTTCTATTTGTATTAAGATATTGAATTTGAATTCTATATTTTTCGATTAGTAATGCACAAATTAATTCAACTAGTATTTCATAATTTTCAGTTTGAAAATGCAGTTAAATAATTCCATTTCAATTTATTTAAATATTAAAATTCAATATGTATATATTCAATTGCGATATGGTAGATATTGCATTTATTGTCTGTGTATCAAGTTTACAAAATATCATTTAAAGTTTACCAAAGTTTCTTATGTTAAACTTCTCAGATACATCCTGGCACTTTGCCAGCAAGGGATGGTAGGAACAGATAGAATCATAAACTCCAGGGTTCAGATTCACTTTCAAATTCAGATTAAAAACCAGAGACAACATCCTGGCACTTTGTCAGCAAGGAATTGTAGAAAATAATAGATAGAACCCCTTTGGAGTTTTTACATTTTTAACATGTGTAAGTCCCATTTCCTGCAGTCTAGAGCAAAAAATACTCAATTAAATGCTAATAAATAAATAAACATTTTAACTTTTTAGTTTTTTTACATAGTGGTGCAGCCAGTCTACAAGGTGGCGCAGCGCCCCTTTTACATTGGGGAGAACCCTGCGCTCTGTGTTACAGGTTTCTGGTATTTTCTTATGCCAATGTGGCATGTTTAATTTATTTTCTTCCAATGAATTTGGCTCTAGCGTTTGTACTCTTTGGTCTATAAGCGATTATGACCCCTTTCCTAAAAGCTAAAACTCGGAACATGGTTGTGCCTTCTGTGACCATGTTTATGCCTTCTGTGACCATGTTTATGTGATGAGAAACTTAGTTTCAAGTCTCCAGCAAGGGTACTCATTATAATGTGACTGACCAGGTTAAGACATTGTTAACCTGCTGAGCTAAATCCTAGGCATTGGTTCTGTGAGCCTGAATGGGTCTCTTCGAGGAGGAGGTCAAAGGGGGGTGAAGTGTAACAGGTGGTTCATGGACCATGCTTGCGTAATGAGCACTCTGATACCTGAAAAGTTGCATTGTCTGGCGCACAGGAGACCTGGGTTAGAACCTAATCATGTCTTCCGGTCTCAGGCAAGGTTGTTCATCACATGCATGGTTCACCAAACCACCGCTGTTGCACTCTCATTAAATGTGGTAAACAGATTCTTCTGCCACACAAAGTGTTGTTCTGTAGTAGGCCTGAGTTCGAACCAAGTTAGTTATATTGGTGCCGTGAGTATGAGGTCAAAGGCGGGTGAAATGTAACCGAGATCCACACTTAATGAGTAACCTAGCTGGAGACTTGAAGACTTGGGATAGCTTCCTGAACTCATCCATATGGGATTTAGCTAAGTGGGCTAACACAGTCTTGTGACATGCTGGAGACCCGGTTTGAACCCAGTCAGTCACGAGCAAGATTAAATAGGGAGTGTTGCTCAGTCGGTAGAGCATGGTGCTTGAAACGCCAAGGTTGTGGGTTCGATTCCCACGGTGTACCAGTATGAAAATGTATGCACTCACTACTGTAAATCGCTCTGGATTAGAGCGTCTGCTAAATTACTTAAATGTAAATGTAAAAGCTATCCTTTGAAGGGCTATGACAGGGCTTTTCAACTACTGTATATTCTTATGGGGGCCAAATTGCTATGCAATTTCTACCATATTGAATTTTAATATAAATTCAATTGAAATTTTTCATTTATAACTATTTATTCAATTCAGTTTTAAATAATGAAATACAAGTTCAATTTATAAATCCAATGATTAAATTAAATAAATTTGTGCATTACAAATTCAAAAATGTTGAATTCAAATACAGTTTCTGTTGGCACTGAAATCACTTCATACTGTGTCCTTGCTATTGTACTTAGTTGAATCACAGTAAGTTGCCCACAGGCAAAACCAAAGAAAAATCTCATCAGCTGATCTGGGGGCGGCAGGTACCCTAGCGGTTAGAGCGTTGGGCCAGTAACCAAAAGGTCACTACTTCAAATACCCGAGCCGACAAGGTGAAAAAACTGTCGATGTGTCCTTGAGCAAGGCACTTAACCCTAATTTGCTTCAGGGGCTGACCCTGTAGGTAGGCTGTCATTGTAAATAAGAATTTGCTCTTAACTGACTTGCCTGGTGTAAGGTTTATGTTCAATGAGGTCTCTGGAAACCTTTATGGTTTTCAGGTTTGGTGTCCAGAGACCTCTCTGGAAAACTCTATGTTTCTGTTTTGGAATTGGTCCCCAATTAGAGGCAGCTGCGCCGCATTGCCTCTAATTGGGGAGCCTATTTTTGTTCAGCTTTCACACCTGTGTTTGTGGGTTTTTGTGTGTGTTTCATTTTGGTTTTGTTTCACGCCGGTTCATGGTCGCGGTCTCGCCTTTTATTAGTTTTGTGCTTTCGGTTGAATAAAAATGAATGTCTTCGCACTACAGCTCTGCGCCTCGTGTCCTGTTTCCTCATGACCGTGACAGAAAAACCCACCACACCAGGACCACACAGAGCTGGACAATGGAGGAGCTCATGAGTGTTAAGGAGCTTGTGTCCGTAGAGGAGTACCTCCATTGTTCAGTACTGGGAGGAGCATCGAACCCAGGGCAGCGGCAACACCGGCGGGCGCCACGTCGGCGTGCCAGGGGGCAGGCCCAGCGTTCAGCCCAGAGGAACCCCCATGTGGGGGTGGTCTGGCAGGTGTGAGGAAGCACCGAGACCAGCATCCACATGGTGTCTGGCGGAGCCAGAGTTCGACTGGGGGTCGGATTCGGAGGATGGAGAATATCAAAGGGAGATGTTCTCGGGATTAGTGGAGCAATGCCGGCAGCATTGGGATGAGGACGAGGGTGACAAGGCGGAGCTGGAGGGTATGGTGCCCGACGTGTGCATCCCCAGTCCGGGTCACAGAATACCAGCCTCCCGCACCGGACCTCCAGTTTCCGCCTTGAATCCGGTACGTCCTGTGTCCGCTTCCCGCACCAGATCTCCAGTGCGTAGCACTAGCCCAGCTCGTACAGGGACAGCCTGACGTCCAGTACGTGCGCCCAGCACGGTGCCTCCAGTGCCGGGCCCACGCACTAGACCTCCGGTGTGCCTCCCCATCCCGGTAAGCCCAGTGCCGGTTCCACGCACCAGACCTCCGGTGCACCTCCCCAGTCCGGTACGACCCGTGCCGGCTCCTCGCATCCGACCTCCAGTGCGTGCGCCCAGCCCGGTGCCTCCAGTGCCGGCTCCACGCACCAGACCTCCGGTGCGCCGCCCCAGTCCGGTACGCCCTGTGCCGGCTCCCTGCAACCGACCTCGAGTGACGGTCCACAGCCCAGAGCCTCGAGTGACGGTCCACAGCCCGGAGCCTCGAGTGACGGTCCACAGCCCGGAGCCTCGAGTGACGGTCCACAGCCCGGAGCCTCGAGTGACGGTCCACAGCCCGGAGCCTCGTGCGACGGTCCTCAGCCTGCAGCCTTCCGCTGTGCCGGTGCCCAGTCCGGTCCTCAGCCCCGCTCCAGTGCCGGAGCAGCCCGCTCCACCGGTGCCCAGTCCGGTACCGGTCGCCAGCCCCGCTCCAGTGCCGGAGCAGTCCTCTCCACCGGTGCCCAGTCCGGGACCGGTCGTCAGCCCCGCTCCAGTGCCGGAGCAGTCCGTTCCACCGGTGCCCTGCTGGTGTGACTAGTCTTGCGGCGGGAGTTCGCGCTGTTGGGGGGGGGGGGGGGTACTGTAAGGTTTATGTTCAGAGAGGTCTCTGGAAACCTTTATGGTTTTCAGGTTTGGTGTCCATTGACCTCTCTGGAAAACTCTATGTTTCTGTTTTGGAGTTGGTCCCCAATTAGAGGCAGCTGCGCCGCATTGCCTCTAATTGGGGAGCCTATTTATGTTCAGCTTTCACAACTGTTTTTGTGTGTGTTTCATTTTGGTTTTGTTATGGTCGCTGTCTCTCCTTTTATTAGTTTTGTGCTTTCGGTTTAATAAAAAGGAATGTCTTCGCACTACAGCTCTGCGCCTCGGGTCCTGTTTACTCACGACCGTGACACCTGGTTAAATACAAAATAACATGATTAGCTTTATGTAAAGTTTTGGTAGAGCATTACAGCACAGAATAAACTGGTAATAATGTCAGATAGTATGGTCATAAGTTATAGTTATTCAATATGAATTTGCCCACATACTCTTATTCAGTATGTGTTGGGCAGAGAAGGAGAAGGCTGTCTGTCTCTCTAAAAATCTTGAAGTGACCAAGATTGCATATAAAACCATGATCTCTAGCATAGGATTCTTGATGACCTCAAGTGAAGTCAACTTGCTACGGTATAAAGGATGCTTGTGTACCAAAGGATTGTTGAGTTTTAGTGTCAGTCAACTCCTTCAGTTTTACTTACAGCACACCTGGCCAACAGTCATTAAAACAGACAGGATTAGTGATCAGCAGGGCAAGGGGGAATTTATGTCTGAAAGGAGGAGGAAACCTTTAAGACCAGGAATGATTGATTGATTGATTGATTGATTGATTGATTGATTGATTGATTGATTGATTTATTGGCAGGCAGCTTAGCCTCTCCCTTACTATGCAATTCGTCATTCAGAGAAAAGTCAATAAAAGAAAAAGGACGTTCAGAGAAAAAGATTTGTTATTCAGAGAAAAAAGTGATTGCAATACTTTTGGATAGAAACGTGCACCTCCTGTCTAAAGAGTAGCAATCATACTTTGGACCTCTTAGGCTGCATTTACACAGGCAGCCCAATTCTTATCTTTTTTTCACTAATTTCACTTTTGACCAATCAGATCAGCTGTGAAAAATATATCATGTGATTGGTTAAATGACCAAGAGAGCCTGTCCAGTTGTAGTGCTGAGTGGGGTAGGGAGGGAGGGGTGCAGAAGAGATATCACACTTAATATAGATGTGTTAGACAGGAGGCTGGTGGGAGTAGCTATAGGAGGATGGCCTCATTGTAATGGAATAAATGGAACGGTATCAAACACATCAAACATGGAAATCACATGTTTGACTCCATTCCATTAATGCCATTCCAGCCATTACAATGAGCCTGTCCTCCTATAGCTACTCCCACCAGCCTCCTCTCGTGTTAGATGGCATTGGCTGTATCACCTGGCCAGGACAAATGATCTGACATTGGGAAAGGCAGAGTGAGCGAAAGATGGGGTAGAAGGCGGGATGTGGAGGAGAATGATATGTGTGTATCACCAAGCACCTCCCAATAGCCGAAGTGAAGCAACCTACATCACATTTCTGTAGTTAAAGGGCAATTCTATTGTAATGGAATTACGCTGCAATTTTTTTCACAGGAAAGAACTGCATTTTTCCAGTAAATGTTGTTTTATTTGTATTTACTGTGCAAGGTTCTCCCAAAGAATGTACTGTAAGAGAAAAAAAACACAGAGCCTTCAGAAATTACCCCTTTACTTATTCATACCCCTTGACTTATTCCACGTTTTGTTGTTACAGCCTGAATTCAAAATGTATTAAATATATTTTCTCACCCACCTACAGTACACACAATACCCCATAATGACAAAGTTTTAGAAATGTTAGCAAATTTATTGATAATGAAATGGAGAAATTTCTCATTTAAATAAGTATTCACACCCTTGAGCCAATACTTTGTAGAAGCACCTTTGATGGCGATTACAGCTTTGAGTTGTCTATCAGCTTTGCACATCTGATTTTGGGGATTTTCTCTCATTCTTCCTTGCAGATTTTCTCTTGTTCTGTTAAGTTAGATGGGGAGTGGCGGTAAACAGAAATCTTCAAGTCTTTCCACAGATTTTCAATCTGTATGCTTGGGGTCATCGACCTGTTGGAACATAAATATTCGCCCCAGTCTAAGGTGGTTTGCACTCTGAAGCAGGTTCTCATCAAGGATGTTCCCTCTATCCTTACCAGTCTCCCAATTTCTGCCGCCCATAGCATGATGCTGCCACCACTATGCTGCACAGTAGGGATGGTTTTAGACGGTTGATGTGCTGTGCTTTCTCCAGACAAAGCGCTTTGCATTTGTCTCATCAGACCACAGAATCTTTTGCCTTATGCTATCCGTCTTTCACGTGCATTTTTGCAAACTCCAGGCATGCTGTCATGTGCCTTTTTCTCAGAAGTGGCTTCAGTCTGGCCACTTTCCCTTACAGTGCTGTAGAGACTGTCCTTCTTTCAGGTTCTCCAATCTCTGCCAAGAAACTCTGTTGTTCTGTCAGCGTGGTCCTCCCTGACCAAGGTCCTTCTTGCCCGGTTGCTCAGTTTGGTCAGACAGCCAGCTCTAGGCAGAGTCTGGATAGACCACTGGGCTCTTGGAAACTTTCAACACTACAAATTGTTTTATACCCTTCCCCAGATATATGCCTAATCACAATCTCGGAGATGTACGGACAGTTCCTTGGACTCCATGGGATAGTTTCTGCTCTGACTGTCAACTATGGGACCTTTATATACTGTGTTTCTTTCTAAATCATGTCCAAACAATTGAATTGGCCACAGGTGGACTCCAATCAAGTTGTAGTGACGTCTCAAGGATGATCAATGGAAATTGGATGAACCTGAGCTCAATTTGGAGTGTCATAGCAAAGGGGTGTGAATGAGTATGTAAAATGTCATTTTCAACAAATGTACAAAAATGTCTAAAAACATGTTTTCACTTTGTCATTATGGGGTATTGTGTGCAGATGGGTGAGAAAATACATATAATTAATCAATTTAGAATTCCTGCTCTAACAACAAAATGTGGAATAAGTCAAGGGGTATGAATACTTTCTGAAGGCACTTACACTCAGTTGCCAGTTTATTAGGTACACCAGTCTAGTACCAGGTTGGACCCCCTTTTGCTTCCAAAACAGCCTGAATTCTTCAGGGCTTGGATTCTACAAGGTGTGGTTGGTGTTCAAACATTGCTTAATTGTTAACAAGGGACCTAACGTGTACCATGAAAACATTCCCTACACCATTACACCACCTCCACCAGCCTGTACCGTTGACACCAGGCAGGATGGGGCCATGGACTCATGCTGCTTAGGCCAAATCCTGACTCTGCCATCAGCATTACGTAACAGGAACCATGATTCTTCGGACCAGGTGATATTATTCCACTCCTCAGTTGTCCAGTGTTGGTGATCGCATTCCCATTGGAACCTCTTCTTCTTGTTTTTAGCTGATAGGAGTGGAACCCGGTGTGGCCGTCTGCTGCAATAGCCCATCCGTGACAAGGACCGGCTAGTTGTGCGTTCTGAGATGCCGTTGTACTGCGCCGTTATTTGCCTGTTTGGCCTGCCTGTTAGCTTGCACGATTCTTGCACAGGGCTACACTGACTGAATGCTTTTTGTTTGTCGCACCATTGTCAGTAAACCCTAGACACTGTCATGTGTGAAAATCCCAGGTGGCCGGCCATTTCTGAGACAGTGGACAATCGTACCACGCTCAAAGTCGCTTAGGTCATGCTAGAGTTCAATCGAACAGTAACTGGATGTCTGTCTGCCTGCTTTATATAGCAGGCCATGTGACTCATTGTCTCTGTATTTGTTATCATATAAGGCTATTATTTGCTCTAGATTGCAGGAAATGGCAGTTACAGGTGTTCAAACCCCCCCCCTTGCCATACAGTCTCTGCATAATTTCATTACCGTGGATTTAAAAAAAATATACCCTTTTAATTAACTAGGCAAATTCTTATTTACAATGACGGCCTACCCCGGCCAAACTCAGACGACGCTAGGTCAATTGTGCACTGCCCTATGCGACTCCCGATCATGGCCGGATGTGATCCAGCCTCTTGCACTGAGATGTAGTGCCTTAGACCACTGCGCCACTTGGGAATTGCCCAGTAGTGCAGCAGTAATTGTTGCTGAAGCAAAACAAGAGCTTGTGGAAAGTGAAAGGTGTCTATGCAGTAGCGCTATGCCGTATTGCTAATGTGATTGGACATTTATAACACATTTAAGTTTTTTTTTTTTCATTTCATTGGAATATAATAACAAGTGAAAATAAACTTTCCAGTACAGTAGTGCAAACTGCAAGCTTTTTGTTTTGGTAAATCTGGTGCTAGTTGTTAGCAAGATATAGGCCTATTTGACCAAACCCTGTTTATCCCCTTCACCCCCTCCCAACAGGTATCCCTCTGCTCTGCTTCCTGTTCCTCATCCCGCTCAACTTCCCCTGGTCCCAGATCAGTGTGACATGGCTGGGTGTGGTCCACTTCCTGGCCTGCCTGTCCCCCCAGCTGGGCTCTGTGCTCTACCACCTCTTCATGAACCACGAGGGAGGAGAGTCTGTCTACCACACCCTCCTCACCCTCGACATGTGTGGCATCTGCATGATCAACACGCTGGGTAAGCAGAGGGGCTTCTGGGTAGCAACTAAAAGCTCTCTACTCTCGCATCCCTTCTTTAATTCTCTCCACCTTTATCTCCTCTTCTTTCTTTCTCTTCCAGCCTTTTGTTTTCTGTTTACACGGTCTGGCACACTCTTTTTGTGCAATCCATTTTCATTTACATTTATGGAAATCATCCTGAGTATCCAATAACCAATGGGTCGTTCCAACAATTCGGTGCCTTTTGAGATGTGTAACTTGGTGGGGGAAAAAAGTTTGATTTCACACTTTGTCATAAAGAGCACATGTATAACTTAATTTAAAAAAGAATTTTCCCATCTCATAAAAACATTACTATAGTAAGTGCCAAATAAAGTATTATTATTATTATTATTATTATTAATAAACCTTCATTTTGACAGGGAAGGCATACTGAGACTACGGTCTATTTTTAAGATGAGCCCTGCATAAATACATAGTTCATTCATATTAAGAAAAACAGACACATTTATCAATATGGAGGTCTCTGATAATTTCTCTGAACTGACCAAGAGGGACCAGAACATCTTGTTTCAGAGCTCTCTGTGAGTTGTTCCACATAAAGGGTGCAAAAAAACTAAAAGCAGCTTTACCCAACTCTGTGGAGACTAAAGGGGCCTCTAGTGATAACCAAGCCTGTGACCGGATTTGGTCATTTGTAAGTCTAAATTGAATGAATTATGATAGTAGATACATAGGACGTTTCTGCATGAGTGCTTTATAAATAAACACAAGAGAATGCTCCTCTCTCCTTACATACAAAGAGGCCCAACCCACGTTTTGATACAAAACACAATGGTGAGTTCTATAACCATCACCAGTAAGGGCACAATGGAAAACAGCATCTGGTGGTTTAAGTGTATATGCTGTTCCATGCATATAGATAATTCCATCTTAAATCAGCCATAAATCCCTTTATGGGAAATTGAAGTTTGTTGTGTGCAACAGGGAGGGGTAATTGAATGAAAGCTTAACAAAAATATTGTAATTATTAAAACATGCTCGACCCACTCAGTTTTCCACCACAAAACACCAGAAAATGCCCAAAAAGAGTAGAACCAGCTCACCTGCTTTTCGACTATGATTTGGTTATCAGATGTTCAATGTTTCTTTGGGATTTTTTTTTTTAAAATGGAGTAGTTTCACCATCTTAAAACGAGAGTTCAGTTCAGGTAACATGGTTGACCTTAAAATGAATCACTAATCACATTAAATAAATAAATAATCTTCAGTGTGTTGTGTTTTCCTCAGGAGCGCTGCCCATCGTCTACAGCACCCTGCTGTGCTACCCCTTCACCCGCACAGTGGCTCTGCTCGTCTACATCCTGCTGTCCAGCTACGCCATCTACTCGGCCATCACGGCACGGAGTAGCGTGCGACGCCTGCGCTCCTTCGCCTGGCAGGCCCTGTTCCGCTTCTCCTTCTTCCTGCTGCGCTGGGTGGGCGTGGGCGGCGGCAGCCCCACCTCGCTGCAACACTTCCTCACCATGGACGCGCTGGCCGTACTGGGCGGGATCATCAACATCTTGCGCATCCCAGAGCGCTTCCGCCCGGGCCTCTTTGACTACTGGTGCAACAGCCACCAGATCATGCACGTCCTGGTGGTGGGCTCCATCCTCTACCTGCACTGGGGTGTGCTGGACGACCTGCTCTGGATCAACAGTCACCACTGTCCCTCAGACTGAGCCCCACCCTGCCTGGAGGAGGACCAGCGGGTAACAGGGTTTAGGACCTCTGGGCGGATGCGGAGGGGGGGGCACACTGAGAATGGGACTGGGACTGTGTTATGGAGCCTGTTTAAAGAGGTAATGGTTGGGAAGGGAAGATGGGAGGTGCTGTGTTTATGAAGACGTGTATGGAAGGCCAGATAAAGTGTTTTACATAATAGGGATTGTTGCAGGCTTTGACACACGCACACCTAGCAAGAATGTGCATACTGTATCTGTATCCACCTTGCTATTATACATGCGTGGCTATCTATGTTAGGGAACACACACAAGGATTGGACATTGGCTCACTGGTCATCATGGATTGCAAATTCACACACAAACACACACACACACACACGGCAGAGGATCTGCGAAGATTACACATAAAGGAGATTAAGGATTTGATATCAGAAACACACACAGAAATGTCTATAAAAAAATCATGATATGCAAGTGAAGTTCCACTTGAACAATAGTTGATTTGATGTTGACTTATCAACCTATGGCTTTTATCAAAGTTGATCCGTCAATGATGCATTCATTTTTCTAGAGCAGACGGACCATTTGGTTAAATGAGATCATATGCACTGAGCAGGAAGTATTTTTCTGATGTATCATTCAGATGTCATTCTATTGCAACCTATGCAGCACATAGCATATAAACTTTAGAACAAACACACACACACACTCACCGCGTAGCATGCTTACATGCTAGTAATGCACAAAGCACTCCCAGACCTGTCACAAAGTCCTATGGAACTACTTGAGTTACTGTGTATTAGAGAGGATATTCTCCCTCTCTCATTATTTCTTTCATGTTTGTTTGTCTCTCCCTGTCTCTCGGGTTTTGTCTGTCTAACTCTCTCCCTGTCTCTCTGTGGTCAGGTGGGGATGAACTGGCTATGGGTGAAATGTATGGGTGAAGGGGTTCATTCATTGGATTGTTAGTGCTCATTTTGTTTGAAGTTTACCTCACTTTTAGTGCAGTGCAGTCCACTATACTGAACTTGGATGCATTGTACCATTGGAAATACAGACATTTTGAATAGGGTGTCATGACAGATTATGCACGTTTCCAATTGCTATTGCTGAGTTACATTAAGTTACTCTTTATTATTGGTTGACCGTAATCTTATGAGACAGCATGTGTTTTATTTATTCATCAATATCTATGTTTAAAGTGGCTATTCCTCACATTGAACTGAGGAATTGTATTTTGTTTTGAATACGGATTTGTCAATAAGAATTAGTTAATTACTATTTATTAAGTAAAAAAAAATATTTTATTGTTGATTATTATAATTTTAATGACATGTTTGGCACATAGTGTAGTCAGTGGAAAGGGCACAGAACGTCTTAAATAACGCTGAAAATGAAGGTGCATGTATGTATGTCTCTTTTATAATACCTGAACAATAGTTAGATGACTGTGCAGGATGGATCTTGTTGACTGAAAAGGGTAGTTCTGCCACCAAACAGATGCCAAATGTTTATTACGCTACAGTATTAGAGAGTCAGTCTGTGATGATGTTCTTAAAATTAGAATGGACTATTATTATTTGACTACTACAGACTAGTAGGGTTAGTTCCTGTAGTTCCCCTGAGAGGGTGGAAATGGCCGACAGCTAGGCTACTTTCTAGGGTTTCAACTGTCCGAAGCCAGATAATGATTTGGTATGATGCACTGCATTCTATTATTATTACTACGTAACATAGCCCAGCTGGACTCTTTGTTACCCTTAGAGAGCCACAGTACTGTAGTACCAAGCTGACCTGTGGCATATAGTATTTCATTAGGCAACTGCAACCAAGAATGAATGAACCCCTAACCCTCTCACAATTTTCAAAACCAGTAACCCTGAGCAAACTATTTAAATTGAGTTGGCACTAGTTTCTGCACTGGTATTTAAGTTTATGCTCTGAGGAACAGTACAATGTTTACTTTTTGGATTACTTTTATGTGTTTTATTGATTGTGTTCAAAGATTTGCTGTGAGGGGCCTTTAACTTGTCCATGGGACGACTAGGTAAATACGAATCCTACATGTTTCTATGTTACATTGCACTTTTGTAACCTGGTGCACACATACCCACACTAATTTCCACTTCACTCACAAGTTGCCAAATGAAGTGTCGAGGGCCTCCGTTGTAGCACATAGTTTGCTCACATTGAGTCAAGGGTGAGAGAGAATATCCCAGCCTCTCCCACACAGGCCTCAGACTGCAACCCGACCCTTACTAGTGTTAGACCTTAGTTCGTTTTTCAGCCCCCTTATGAAACCACCCCTGTCATGGTGAGTCCGTTACAAACATGGCCCCTTGTGTCGTCATAAGCTGAAATTGTATTACAGTGCACTGAATGAAACTGATTATTAATGCATGTTAGTAGCTCTCAAACGGAAACTCATTGTCTCATACGAGGACTTTAACTTAGTATTAGCCAAATGCGTGTGCATTGTAACATAGGACACGTCATGTCAGTCATTCCAGCTAATAGCTTCACATGCTGTCAGGGCAGTGGACCACGAGTGATAAGAGAGGAACATACTACATACAGTATATACTAATACAGGAATATGAGGGACTAGAACAGAGGCAATACAACTATATCAAATAAACTGCACTGTTTATTTTTTTTTTCAAAAGGGCTTTGGATCAAAGTGAATACCATTAATTAAACGTATTTAAAGTCCATAGAAATAATGTAAATGTATGTATGTAGATTATATATACATACAGTGTAAACAGTATATAACTCTGATACTTTTTTATACGTTTATGTAAAGAAAGCAGAAGTAGGGACCTGGAATGCAATATGTATGTAACATCAGACCTTGTAAGAGAAAGGCTGAGGGGTGGTACTACTGTGTATTTAATATCAACGACATCCAAGCTATTTACTAAAATATGTGAACCCAGATAAAACTGAAATTCTTTTCAGTTCTATTGTAGAGATGGGTAACTGTGTGGGTTTTTGAGACCCAGGATTTAAGAATGCTTTCACTCAATTAAATGTAACCTCTTTTTTTTATGACTGGAAAAGATGGGGAGGATACAGGAGGGAGGGAATGTGAATACCTCTGATTACAACTGGATATCTATGCATTATCAGATACTAATACATTTACATTGTCTGAAGTGGATGTGTGTTCTGATGGTATGTTTCTCAACTGTCACAAAGAACAAAAAGAGCCAGTTAGCTCTCTACCCAAAGTGACTCCACCACCCCACCATCCTGGGTTCTCCACTTCTCAGGGTGCCATAGCCGTAGTTGTTACATTGAGGCCAGGGGGTTCCTCTCTGAAACATGGCTTTTAGAGCCACACACCACAGAGGCCACTGTGAGGGACTCCTGAACGGGACAGGTGTAGGTATCTGAGGGAAGGTAAGAGTTAGCAGTAGTAGTAGATGTAGAAGATTATTTAGGGATTCTTGGGGTGGGCTCTGATAAAAGAAGGTGACATGTATTTAAAGAGTGGTTGGGTAAAGAGTAAGACTGTGAAAACCGGGTAAAATGGATTCAGAGGGAAGGGAGGGAATAGAGTGTGGTGGGAGAATGAACTGAAAACCATTTTTCAGAGATTGAACCAGGCCACCCAACGGTACCATTTTTCAGAGATGGAACCAGGCCACCCAACGGTACCATTTTTCAGAGATGGAACCAGGCCAGCCAACGGTACCATTTTTCAGAGATGGAACCAGGCCAGCCAACTGTACCATTTTTCTGAGATGGAACCAGGCCAGCCAACTGTACCATTTTTCAGAGATGGAACCAGGCCAGCCAACTGTACCATTTTTCATAAATGGAACCAGGCCAGCCAACGGTACCATTTTTCAGAGATGGAACCAGGCCAGCCAACAGTCGTTGTTTTAATCTGTATATTCTGCTATTCTATGATGATAACGATGACATGATGTATGAAAACACTAACAAAAAGAGAAAAAAAAATGTTTGTACACAGGTGCCAGCTAGCCTGTTTCTGACTATTTATAAAGGATTAACTGTCTACACTATTGTTATACGATGATGATACTTATTATTATTATTATTATTAATACAATTATTCTGTGGAGGGTTGGTACTAATTATGATACTGTCTGTACATATGAAGGGCGCTTTGTTGAGGGTCTGTCTGTTTCTCTGTTTATCCTTGTCTTCTGTCTGTCTTGGTTTATCTAAATTAAATGAATGACATTTGGCCCCATCTGGTGGACATAACTGTGTAATGTTGCAGTCCATTACATGTATTGTATCGTATATAAAAGGCTCACAGCCAACCGTTCTATATCTGGCACAGAAAGCCCAATTCTGATATATTTTTTCACGAATTGACCAATCAGATCAGCTCTCTGAAAAAGATCTGAAGTGAAAAGACTTGATGTGAGTAGTCAAAAGACCATTAGACCATCCATGCTGTATCACAACTGGCCGTGATTGGGAGTCCCATAGGGCCGTGCACAATTGGCCTAGCGTCGTCCGAGTTTGGCTGGTGTAGACCGTCATTGTAAATAAGAATTTGTTCTTAACTGACTTGCCTAGTTAAATAAAGGTTAAATAAAATAACAAATAAATAGTGGTAAAAAATACCTGAATTAGACTGCCTGTGTAAAAGCAGTCTATGTGACTGACTGACTGACATACCTGCTACTTATCCTAGTTAACATGCTAGGAGTGACCAAACCCTGCATGTTCAGGGTGCACAAACAAACAAATTATGTATGTATATAATGGACCCTGTATGTTTGAATATGAGCTATTTTATATGAGCTAATCTGTGTTTTAATGTGTTGTGTTTTGTCTGTCCTGCTCCATGTCTGGGTGCAAGTTGCATCCTACTGTGCCTCATCGACCCGCCTGTGTTCTTCTCACCAATACTTCTGTTAATGTATGGCCATCTTGTATCTCCCTGTGTCTAGTTTCTGTACGTGTCCATTTGTAGTGTCTTGCATTATACAGACAGGCCGCCCACTCCTCAGTCTCCAGCAACGATTGTGCAATAAACTGAAGTATATATTTTTAAACCTGCCTCTGGCCTGCCATCCTGTTTTTTGCCTCTCCTGTTCTGTTCTCTTGCTTGTTTTAATGGAGATATTTTCAGGGGGGTTGAGGGAGCAGGGTATGGTTAAGGATGCATGCATGCGTCTTTAAACAGAGCCAAGCTGAGCCATGTCATTCTCTGTTTGACTTCATCCTGTTATCCATACATTGTGCACAGGGGTTAAATTGTGATTTTGTAGGTGATTGTCCTGAACACAGCAGCACCCTCTTTGCACATATTTATATCCCACAGTCAACAGTCCCCACTGGAAGTAGGCAACTACAGTCTGGTAGATGCTAAGAGGGATCCTTGGGACGACCTAACTCTAGTATTCATTGTTTGTTAGAGCACTCTGGAGACTCTGTTCCAGTGACATTATGATGCTTATCTTCATATTTATATCTACTTAAAAAAAAAAAATCAAATCAAAGTAATACACGTTGATAAAGTATTACACACATGCTTTGATGATTTGATTAGTCTAATTAATTAGGCCCACTTTGGTCTACATTTCAACTTCTTCATCTAATCTCTTCTTGACATCTGTCATTCAAATGTTTCACTCCCAGCAAGTAGGAAGACAGAACGAGACACCTCCCATTTCCACCTTCATCTAAAGCTCTCACTTCCTCCATCACATAAAGAGATCTACCCTAGACTACCGGATCTTACTCTTCTCTCTGGTGACACAGCAGAACCAAGCAGGGAGCCTGACTGAGCAGAACATTTCCCCACCACTAAAACAGGTAGGCCTGCTTTAAGCATCCTTCTCCTACTAATCTCACACTCACCATGTGACTGATAGTCAATAATTGCTGTCACTTTATATGATCATGCACAGCAGTCTTAACTGTAGGCCCACACACACACACACACACACACACACACACACACACAAACCATTATTGACATGTACTCAGGTCCTGGTCCTTTATAACATTAAGGCACACTCTGCAAAGGATTATTGCATTAGATAAATGTCTACCAAAGGGGTCTTGTGATGCACAAATGCTACAAGAACAATGAGGCCTAAGTCTTTAGCCAAGGGATCCAGAGTCAATGCTAAGGTGCAGCTTCAGATTTGAGGAAGTAAGGTCTGCAAATGGAGGTAAATTCTATGCTCGCTCTTTTAGAGTTGACATTTTACATGTATGGGCTGTAGGCCAAGACTGAGTCATTGAGTGCACTAATCTTCTTATTGATAAATCTTTAACCTGTGAAATGTAGCCTATGCATTGAACATGAGGACTATCCACTGACAGTAATGCATGACATACCATACAAACCCTAAATTGGACGACAATATTTAAACCCGTTGCATTCTCTTTGGTTATAGCTCGCGAAAACATAATATCATATACATATCTGCCAACTGTTTAATGTGTGAAAAAAAAGGAGCATTAGAGAGGGACGAAGAGAGCATGTGTGTGAATGAAACGGAGAGAAAGATGGTTTTGTGGTTTTGTTGTTTGTTCTGTAGGATGTGGTCTAACTGTTGCTCTAGGTTCCTGGTTCACATGATTTCCACACAGCAGTGGAGTATGCCTTTCAGTTGGTCTCTATAGTCCCATATACTCATATTTCCTTCAATTCTCCATCTTGTCTCTCTCTCTGTGTGGGTTCATCCTTATGACTAGATGTGAGTTGAAGCATTGCACAGAGCCACAAGTGTACCTCAGATAATAAAGACAAAAATAAACAGTTGAAGACTGGAGGAAGTAGTTGTGCAAGTTTCTTCTTCCCCTTTTCTCTGCTTTTCCTGTATTGTCTTTCCTTACTGTAGCTTTGGGTCTGTATGTCTGTGTCCTCACTATGTGTTTGTCTTGTGGTCTAACTAGTGAGTGGGTCAGTGATGCTTATGTTGTTAAGAAATTTTGTGTCATCTAAGGTCACAGTATTCAAATCTCTTCATAGCGCTTCATATCCTGTTAAATGTTTCTACTTGCATTTTTGTACTATTTATGCAAATTATTAACGGTTCCATTTATTTCACAGATTACTGGTTTTCTTCTATACATCTCTCTCACTTTTTTTCTCTCTCTCTCTCTCTCTCTCACTCTCTCTCTCTCTCTCTCTCTCGTTCACTGTCTCTTTCTGTCCATGTAAATGTTGTATGGCATCATAAGCAACACCTCCTTTTATAGGGGTGCCGAGTGAGAGTTCACTGGCTACAGTAGCAGTCTGCATATTCTTAAATCCAGTAACCACTTGACTGCTCTACCACAGTGTATTAAAACTATGCCCCTCTTCCTTTTTCTTCTCTCCTCTCCCTGTCCTCATCTCTCACACTACCGTCCCTCCCCCCACTCTCTCCTCTCCCTGTCCTCATCTCTCACACTACTGTCCCTCCCCCCACTCTCTCCTCTCCCTGTCCTCATCTCTCACACTACCGTCCCTCCCCCACTCTCTCCTCTCCCTGTCCTCATCTCTCACACTACCGTCCCTCCCCCCACACTCTCCTCTCCCTGTCCTCATCTCTCACACTACCGTCCCTCCCCCACTCTCTCCTCTCCCCGTCCTCATCTCTCACACTCATCCCTCCCCGCACTCTCTCCTCTCCCTGTCCTCATCTCTCACACTACCGTCCCTGCCCCCACTCTCTCCTCTCCCTGTCCTCATCTCTCACACTACCGTCCCTCCTCCCACTCTCTCCTCTCCCTGTCCTCATCTCTCACACTACCGTCCCTCCCCCACTCTCTCCTCTCCCCGTCCTCATCTCTCACACTCATCCCTCCCCGCACTCTCTCCTCTCCCTGTCCTCATCTCTCACACTACCGTCCCTGCCCCCACTCTCTCCTCTCCCTGTCCTCATCTCTCACACTACCGTCCCTCCCCCACTCTCTCCTCTCCCTGTCCTCATCTCTCACACTACCGTCCCTGCCCCCACTCTCTCCTCTCCCTGTCCTCATCTCTCACACTACCGTCCCTCCTCCCACTCTCTCCTCTCCCCGTCCTCATCTCTCACACTCATCCCTCCCCGCACTCTCTCCTCTCTCCTCTCTCCCTCCTCATCTCTCTCCCCTCTCAGGTCACCATGTCCAGGAAGGTAGTCAGGGCCAGTAAGTTCCGACACGTCTTTGGCCAGGGGGTGAAGGCTGACCAGTGCTACGATGACATCCGCATCTCCCAGATGACCTGGGACAGCAACTTCTGCTCCGTCAACCCCAAGTTCGTGGCCATGATTGTGGACGCCAGCGGAGGAGGGGCCTTCCTAGTGCTGCCCCTGAACAAGGTGGGCCTGAGCAGAGATACAGAGGTCAAGTGAATGCCTTAAGTGAAGTTAGACTTTTTCAGGCCTCAAAAGTGGTCTAATGTTAATTTCCCTCTCCATCTGTTATGTAGATCTATCCACATGCCTCAGTCTCGAATCTTGAAGTTTGAAAATGTCACCTTCATTCATGCCTAGGTTTCCCCAACTACGGTACAATTTTGATGAAAATGTTAATTGGCGTGTCGTTTGTACAGTGTTCTAAGGTTTAAAGAACCATGTTTTTTTTACATTTGAATTTTGAGTATTGCAAGGCGGCATCACACATTGTGCTGAATAAGGAAGTTTGGGGCAGAGTTTCGGTTCTACACGTCACTCGATCTCTCTGTGCTGTTGCTAGTTCACCATATTTGGAGCGCTTCAGTGCAACACAGTCTTCACAGGATGTGGCTAGGGCGCAGTATAGTGCAGCTGCATATACAGTCAGGTTCAACATTATTAGCACACTTGAAAAAAAACCTGTATAAAATAAATAATACTAATACTGCGCTATTTACTGAGCTAGAGTTATATTTTCATGCCATCTGAATATAGCAGCGCCTGGAGATCAACGTCATTGGCACATGGTTTGGAACGGGTGTTATGGTCAGACAACCTGAAAATATAGCTATTTGGTCATGCACACCAGTGGTGGGTTTGACATTGGAAAACAGAAGCATATGTGGGATGCAGGTACAGTATCAGCATGGGACGAATGTGCTGCAATATCAACAACAAGCACATACACTACAATGTATGTGGACACATGCTAGTCGAACATCTCATTCCAAAATCATGGGCATTAATATGGAGTTGCCCCCCCCCCCCTTTGCTTATATAACAGTCTCCACTCTTCTGGGAAGGCCTTCCACTAGATTTTGGAACATTGCTGCAGGGACTTGCTTCCATTCAGCCACAAGAGCCTTAGTGAGGTTGAGCACTGATGTTGGGCGATTAGGCCTGGCTCGCAGTCGGTGTTCCAATTCATCCCGATGGTGTTCAATGGGGTTGAGGTCAGGGCTCTTTGCAGGCCAGTCAAGTTCTTCGATACCGATCTCGACAAACCATTTCTGTATGGACCGTGCTTTGTGCACAGGGGCATTGTCTTGCTGAAACAGGAAAGAGCCTTAACCAAACTGTTGCCACAAAGTTGGAAGCACAAAATCTTTTAAAATGTCATTGTATGCTGTAGTGTTAAGATTTCCCTTCACTGGAACTAAGGGTCCTAGCCTGAATGATGAATGAAAAACAGCCCCAGACCATTATTCCTCCTACTTTACAGTTGGTACTATGCATTGGGGCAGGTAGCGTTCTTCTGGCATCTGCCAAACCCAGATTTGTCTGTCAGACTGCCAGGTGGTGAAGCATGATTCATCACTCCAGAGAACATGATTTTTACGCGCTACGTGCTTCAGTGAGCTTGTGTGGCCTACCACTTCGCGGGTGAGCCGTTATTGCTCCTAGACGTTTCCACTTCACAATAACAGCACATACAGTTGACCAGGGTAGCTCTAGCAGGGCTAACTTGTTGGAAAGGTGGCATCCAATGACAGTGCAACTTTGAAAGTCACTGAGCGCTTCAGTAAGGCCATTCTACTGCCAATGTTTGTTTATGGAGATTGCATGGCTGTGTGCTCGATTTTATACACCTGTCAGCAACGGGAGTGGCTAAAATAGCTGAATCCAGTAATTTGAAGGGGTGTCAATATACTTGTGTATATATAGTGTATATAATAGTCTTATAGTGGTCAATATCTAGATTGGTTTTGAATCCTTTATGTGATATTGAATCATAAAGGCGTAATTGAAAGACGTTGGCATTAAGTGTATGTATATTCATATACAGTACTATAGAACAGATAGATATTACAGATTTTTCATGGGTAGATTCCATTGCATCACTGTTTGTCTGCCTCTTGGACTTCCTGTAACAGGATGAATATTAGTCCTGTCAACCCAAATTCACAGTGCATTTAAGGCCCAACGATTTGGTCAAAGGAAGCCATTGTTCTCCAATGAAGGCTAATTTGATTTAAAGGTAGACAGTGAAATGCCGCAGCACTGCAGATACAGTCGTATGAAAGAGTTTGGGCACCCCCTGACAATTTCCATGATTTCCATTTATAAATAATTGGGTGTTTGGATCAGCAATTTCATTTTGATCTATCAAATAACTGATGGACACAGTAATATTTCAGTAGTGAAATTAGGTTTATTGGATTAACAGAAAATGTGCAATATGCATCAAAACGAAATTAGACAGGTGCATAAATTTGGGCACCCCAACAGAAAAATCACATCAATATTTAGTAGAGCCTCCTTTTGCTAAAATAACAGCCTCTAGACGCTTCCTATAGCCTCTAATGAGTGTCTGGATTCTGGATGAAGGTATTTTGGACCATTCCTCCTTACAAAAAATCTCCAGTTCAGTTAGGTTTGATGGTTGCCGAGCATGGACAGCCTGCTTCAAATCATCCCACAGATTCTCAATGATATTCAGGTCTGGGGACTGGGATGGCCATTCCAGAACATTGTACTTGTTCCTCTGCATAAATGCCCGGGTAGATTTTGAGCAGTGTTTTGGGTCGTTGTCTTGTTGAAATATCCAGCCCCGGCGTAACTTCAACTTTGTGACTGATTCTTCAACATTATTCCCAAGAATCTGCTGATATTGAGTGGAATCCATGCAACCCTCAACTTTAACAAGATTCCCAGTACCGGCACTGGCCACACAGCCCCACAGCATGATGGAACCCCCACCAAATTTTACTGTGGGTAGCAAGTGTTTTTCTTGGAACGCTGTGTTCTTTTGCCGCCATGCATAACGCCCCTTGTTATGACCAAATAACCTTATTCCAAAATGAAGCTGGCTTGTCCAAATGTGCGTTTGTGGCGTGTGTGCAGAAAAGGCTTCTTCCGCATCACTCTCCCGTACAGCTTCTCCTTGTGCAAAGTGCGCTGAATTGTTGAACGATGCACAGTGACACCATCTGCAGCAAGATGATGTTGTAGGTCTTTGGAGGTGGTCTGTGGGCTGTTTTTGACCGTTCTCACCATCCTTTGCCTTTGCCTCTCCGATATTTTACTTGGCCTGTCACTTCTGGCCTTAACAAGAACTGTGCCTGTGGTCTTTGATTTCCTCACTATGTTCCTCACAGTGGACACTGACAGCTTACATCTCTGCGATAGCATTTTGTAGCCTTCCCCTAAACCATAATGTTGAACAATCTTTGTTTACAGGTCATTTGAGAGTTGTTTTGAGGCCCCCATGTTGCCACTCTTCAGAGGAGAGTCAAAGAGAACAACAACTTGCAATTGGCCACCTTAAATACCTTTTCTCATGATTGGATGCACTTGTCTATGAAGTTCAAGGCTTAATGAGCTCACCAAACCAATTGTGTGTTCCAATTAATCAGTGCTAAGTAGTTACAGGTATTCAAATCAACAGAATGACAAGGGTGGCCAAATTTTTGCATAGCCTATTTTTCACACCTGATTTAATTTCATACAACTTAATATGGCTACACTAAAAATATTTGTCTGGACAATACCCCAGTACTCAGCTTTTATTAGAAAATGAATGGCATGCCACTGTGATCATTTTCTGTGACGACAGAGTAAATTATTATGCAGCCTCAGAGGGGTGCCCAAACTTTTTCATACGACTGTATTGAGATGAGCGAGATGCAAGACGCTCTCACACAGTCACACAAAGTATCTGTATGTGTGCACGGGTTCGCTTCCCGCTATTACAGCGTGGGAGCCACAGGACCAAAACAGCGGAGAAGTTGAGCCTCGCGCCTCAACACTCTTAGTTGTTGTGGAAATTGACCCACTATTCTGTTTATTTTCTACGTCATATCGCTGAGTCTACCTTTAAGCCTCTTGATTTTTATGTTGGAGAAGTTTATTCTTATGTCACTTAACTACTCTGGCAACCTATGGTATAGTTATTATTACAGCAATATAACCCGTTTTTGATAACTGTATTATTGAGACAGTGAGTGACTAAGAGGTTTTTGGATGGCAGCTGATTGTTCATGTAGCTCATCTTTTTTCTTTGTGTCTCCCTGTAGACGGGCCGTATTGACATGTCCCAGCCCACAGTCTGTGGACACACAGGCCCAGTGCTGGATATTGAGTTCTGTCCCCATAACGACAACATCATTGCCAGTGGCTCAGAGGACTGCAGTGTCATGGTAAGCAGAGGTCATAATGTTGAGTAGAATGTGTTAACTCAGTGTAATAATACACCCTCCTCTTCCTCTACCTCGCCATCGTTCAGATTTGGGAAATCCCGGACGGTGGCCTGGTCACGCCCCTGAAGGACCCCGTGGTGAAGCTGGAGGGGCACTCCAAACGCGTGGGCATCCTCAGTTGGCACCCCACTGCCCACAACGTGCTCATGAGCGCAGGTATAGCACTGTTC
The DNA here is from genome assembly GCA_023634145.1 of Thymallus thymallus. Lineage (NCBI taxonomy): Eukaryota > Metazoa > Chordata > Actinopteri > Salmoniformes > Salmonidae > Thymallus > Thymallus thymallus. The sequence goes on from CM042398.1 coordinate 15,119,151, forward strand.
TGATGCATCGCCTCAGAATACAAGTTCCTCTTCAACTGTAAACATAAGTGGAGTAGCACTGCATGGCCTAACTGCCTGTTCCTCCGTCTCTCTCCCCTGGCTGTCAGGCTGTGACAACGTGGTGATCCTGTGGAACGTGGCGTGTGGCGAGGCCGTGGTGAGGATCGACTCGGTCCACCCTGACCTCATCTACAGTGCCTGCTGGAACAGGGATGGCTCCCAGATCCTCACCTCCTGCAAGGACAAGAGCCTACGTGTGCTGGACCCCCGCAAGGGCACCGTCATCGCTGTGAGTGCCCCCCTCCCTGCCCCCTCAATACCACAGGAGAACCATCCACTTTAACCCTAGAGAGTCAGATGCACCTAGCTATTGGTTTAATTTCATGAATCTAAATAGAATCACAGCCACTAAGTGGTTCATATAGTTCCCTTCACATTTTGATAGATTAACCTCCTTCCTCTCTGCCTCTCTGTCTCTCTCAGGAGAAGGAGAAGACCCACGAAGGCTCCAGGCCAATCAAGGCTTTGTTTGTGTCCGATGGGAAGATCCTGAGCACAGGCTTCAGTCGCATGAGTGAGAGGCAGGTTGCACTTTGGGACCCGGTGAGTGTTATGAAACAATTATGAACTTCATATAAAGCTTATGAATGGTATCTTAAGAACCGACATGACCTGTATGTGTTTGACAGAAGAGCTTTGGGGAGCCGCTCACCCTGCAGGAGCTGGACACCAGCAGTGGTGTCCTTTTGCCCTTCTTTGACCCCGACACTGGCATCGTCTACCTCTGTGGCAAGGTTAGAGTTCAACGCACACACATGCAAACACACACAAGCACAGGTGGGGAGAAAGGCTCAAAATAATGGTCGGAACGGAGCAAACCATGTGTTTTATTTATTTGATACCATGCAACTTATTCCGCTCCAGCCAACCTCCTGTGACACACACACACACACACACACACACATACACACACACACATACACACACACACACACACACACACACACACACACACACACACACACACACATACACACACACACACACACACACACACACACACACACACATACACACATACACACACACACACACACACACACACACACACACACACACACACACATACACACACACACACACACACACACACACACACTATGGTTTACTAACCATTAATATCCCTGCCTCAGGGTGACAGCAGTATTCGGTACTTTGAGGTGACGGATGAGGCTCCCTATGTTCACTACCTGTCCATGTACAGCAGTAAGGAGAGTCAGAAGGGCATGGGGTACATGCCCAAGAGGGGCCTGGAGGTCAACAAGTGTGAAATTGCCAGGTAACCACACAGAGTGTTGGACTTTTTCACTCGCTAATATACACACACATACACACAAGCACTGCTTGTAAAATGGGAACGTGTGTTGTTTCATTTACCCTCTGCCAGGTTTTACAAGCTCCATGAGAGGAAGTGCGAGCCCGTTGTCATGACGGTGCCCCGCAAGGTAAATACACTTTTAAACAATGACTATAACTCAAAGCATGTGATTCCTAAATATCTCACTTTCTCTCTGTCTATCTCTCTCTTCAGTCTGACCTGTTTCAGGAGGATTTGTACCCAGACACCATGGGTCCAGAGCCGTCTGTGGAGGCCACTGAGTGGTTTGAAGGCAAAGAGGGCCAACCTATCCTGATATCCTTGAAGGACGGTTTTGCGACAACCACCAAAACCAAAGAGTTCAAAGTTCACAAAAGTCTTCTGAAGACCACATCAGCTGCCGTGGGGCATCAGCACGATAACAGTGGGGTAAGGACATGGCTGCATTTACCTACATGATTTGATTTATATGTGAATAGATACTCTATTTTAGATATGGCGTCCTCTTTTGCACAGTTGACCAAGAATCCCCCCTCCCCTCCTCCCTCTCTCCCTCTCTTTCTCTCTCTCTGTTTCGCTCTCTCTCTTTTTCTCTCTCTTTTTCTCTCTCTCTCAGGAGATACATGCCTTGCAGAAGGAGGTGAAGACTCTGAAGGAAACAGTAGAGGAGCTGATCAAGCGTGTGAGCGAACTGGAGAGAAATAATTGAAATAGAGCCGTTGGGTTAGAGAGGGAGCTGATGGAAAGAGAGAAATGAGCCGGAAGTGTAAAGAGGAGGAGAAGAGAAAGAGGAGAGGAAAGATTAACAAGAAAGTGAATGAAAGTGAAATAGTTTGAAATAGTTGGGGATGTTTGAAGGAAAGATGGATAAAGGGAGAGTTGGAAACAGGAATATATTTGGTGCCCAAGCATGAATTCGTTTTTTGGTGTGAATTATCACATTTATAGATACTTGTTTTTAATATATGCTCTTACATAGTTGGAAATAAAAGTCCTCAATATTTTCCAAAATATTTAAACTTGTTTTGCTTATGTTAACATTTCCAAACGCCATCCAAAGGATGTCACACCTGAAGGAGATGACAATAATTTTGCAACAGAATAAAATAAAAACATGTATTTATTATTTGATACACAAAAGTAAAAGACAAGCTGATTTACATAAGTAAAAAGATTGTGATCTCATGGACGTAAATTATATATACAGTCATTTGACTATACCTGTATTTTGAAATGTATGACCACTTGAGTCACCTTGCTCTCCTCACCTTGCTCTCTGTTGTTCATTCATGGCATTATAGAAACCCGTCACCCAGCATAAAAAAACGAAACGAAATAACACATTATAACAGGGGTGTTAAACTCATTTTGCCCAGGGGGCTGCATTTAGTCTTCAACAAGTTCCTTGGGGCCACACTGAAAATTGGTTATATTTCCTTGCCGTCACAAAAAATATGTCCTCTATCCATCGTTTTTGGAGTTTCTGATGCTCTCTGACTTTCATTTAGGTGAAAGCCTTTGGATTAACTACAACTAAACTGGTCTTACTCTTTTGGAAATGTTCAATATTTACAACCATTATTTCCACTAATAATGTCCCTTCTTTATCCTCAAGATTAAACCCCTCCCTTTTCTTGTTTCCATTCCGTCTGACCCATTTCCTCTCTCTACACACATAGAAACATACAGAGGTGTACTGGATGCTCTAGATGTAGTTCTTATTGGCGGCGGGGTTTGAGGCGCTGTTGCTGTAGTACTTGGCGGTTCCTCCCGAGCTGCCAGATTTGGCTCTGCTGAAGCACATGAGCAGTCCTCCAGCCAGAATCAGCAGCACCCCAGCAGCCCAGCCAATAAAGATACAGGTTCCCAGCTCCATCTTCTGGGTCACAAGGGGGTTGTAGAAGTTGCTGATGACGTTGTGGGCGAACCAGCTGACAGGGATGATAAGGAGGAGGCCAGACACCAACAGGGCGATCCCGGCCACAAGGCTGATCTTGGGCTTGACGTCCTCGTTCTCCACGCAGGTAGTGAAGTCGGCACCGGCGAATAGGATGAGGATGGCCAGGGAGGTGACCATGCAGCTGATGATGGTCATGGCGCGGGCCGCCTGCAGGTCAGATGGCAGGACCAGCAGGGACTCGTAGCTCTTACACTGCTGCTGGCCGGTACTCTGCACCACACAGTTCATCCACAGGCCCTCTTGAGTTTCCTACAAACAGAGACAAATAGTTAACAGTAATACACACACCATTCATTCATTACAGCTTATTTTACTTCAGCATATTGCATCCATTCTACGTTTTTTGAGTTATTAGAGTCATTTGAGTCAATATAATGTTAGGGCTAATAAAACAGTTGATCTGCTCAATACCTGTGCCGTTACGATGTTCTGTCCTGTAAATGATGACACTCTCCACCTAGGGATGGCACAGCACACAATGCCCCCGATCAGGCCTAGGACCCCAAGGGCCACACATACAATCTGTACCCCAGCAGATCCCATCCTGGAAGAGATGGGGGGGGGGGGGAGATGCTTTAAATGGTATAAAAAAGAAGTGTGGTTGCTTTACATGTAGAGATAGAATAGAATTACATGGTAATTTCTGTGATCATCACGCAGCAGGTTACCCCACAATTACCTACACACACATACTTACACACACTGACTCATTCCCTATGACAGGCCTGTACAAGTCAGGATTGTGTAGCTCAGAGTGCATTTAAAAACAAAGTCTCAAAAAGCACAGCCCTGAGACAGTGTCGTGTTGTGACAGGCCGGTCTACCCCAGCCTGCTGCTGCGGCAGCTTAGTGGCATGCTGCCACTCCTAGTCTCACTGAGACTTCAACATCTCCTCACCTGGATCCACTAAATCTCATCTAGCCCTGCGAAAAAGTCCAGCAAATGTCATTGTTCCTTGATGTTATCCCTTTAGCTGAGTACAACATCACTAAATCAAGCCAAAAGAGCTTTTCTTCTACCCCAAAAGGAAGTAGCCTCGCAAAACGTCACACCTTTATCTTTATTTTGTCCACTGGATCATATTATATATTCCATCTAAGCTACTCTCATTGAATTAAGAAAACGTGCAATAGTGCTTACTTGGACCCTCTCCTTGTATTCAACTGGACAAGAACAGGCAGACTACTAAAACAAAGACAAAAATGTGTCTTCTCTTCTCACAAGGACCCATAGAGGTGAGGATAAGAGGAAGAGGAGGAGAATGAGAGGATGGGGGTGAGTTGGTAAGAACAAAATGACAAATAGTAATTGTTGCTGTTTATAGATCCTGGTGAATCACTGAATCCTGAGTATAATATGAAGGCTTTATGTTTGGTTCGTCAATGGAATAGAGTATGAAAACATTTCTCATACCATATTGTAAAAAGTAGCATATTTTGGATGAACCATAGAGTGTTTCACAATAGATTAATGTCAAAAGTAAAAGTTTGGATATATTTGTTTGTACTTTGCATATGGCCTGAATTATACATACCATAGTCTGTTTGAATTAAGTGGATGTTTAGATACTCATAAAAGTATAAGGATGTTCCATGCATGTGTCTGCCCCCTAAACATACCATCAACATAAATGTATTTAAAACTTGATTGGATAGGTTACTCCGCTAAGACTTATAACAAATTAAAATGTAGTTATAATGCACTATGGTGCTGGTATGTTTCATATTTTAAATAGCACAAAATCAGAGATACAGGTAGAAAAGTTGAACAAATACCTTATGATGTGTCCTTTTGTCTTGATTGGAAATTTGAAAGGTAAAGTTCTGTGTCAAGGGTTTTCCTTCTCTTTAAAAAGGAAATTCTACTCTCTTAATTCCGATGTTGGTTGTTGATCTGTGTAAAGCGGTGGTCTTTTATGTAGCTGGTGTGATGCGAAGGGGTTTTGTAGTGGAATGTAAAGTGAAGGGTGGGGCCGGGAAGAACAGGAGAGAGAGGGAGGCTGGATGTACCTCACAACCAGACTAGACTTGTCTAATGCCTCGCTTTCCCTCTCTTTTTCCAGCTTTGATTTGTGTTTCTAGTATTGATATTCCAGGTTTAGTCACAACGTTTTAGCAGTGTTGGGAAAGCTACTCTGAAAATAGTTTACCAACCTACCAATTACTTCACACTGGAAGAAGTTAAGCTACACTAAAGCTACCCTTAAGAAAAATATAGTTTACTTAACTAAAGTTACTTTGAAAAACTAGTTCACTACATCCAAACTACTTTGTGAAAAATTATCATATGTTAATCTGAAATGTCATAGACTACGAATTGTAAGAACAGATCACTTTATGTTACCAGAATATGTAACAATACCATCATGCCGCCCAAAGCTAAAGAAGGTGGGAGTAATGGAGAGGACAGTGTTTCGCTATCTTTTAAATCAACAAAAATATGTCTACAAGCAATTGTTACAGCAACAGGAAAATACCTTCATGAGCTATGTCTATAAGCAAATGGATAATAGTAAGATTGAGGTGGAGCACGCCCATAGGTCTGGAATACCTGTAACCAGCTCAGGTGACAGACCCAGGCCGATAGTGGTCAAGTTCCTAAGGTTCAAGGACAAGATGGCTGTGCTGGAGAGAGCCAAAAACTTGAGAGGAATCATCTTCCGCAACAAGGGACTACTCTGAAGCTGTGTGCCAGAGGTGGAAAGAACTTATCCCAGCTATGAAAGCTGCCAGAGAGCGTGGGGACATTGCTTACATCCCCTACGACAAGCTCATTGTCCACCCTCCATCCCAAAAGCCTGGGAGGAGTGAGAGAGCCAAGCTTCCGGAAGTATTCACACCCCTTGACGTTTTGACATTTTGTTGTGTTAAAGCATGAACACCATGACGTGAAATTATGTTTTTCTATTATTTTTTGCAAATTAATAAAAAATTAAGAGCTGAAATGTCTTAAGTTAATAAGTATTCAGCCCCTTTATTATGGCAACCCTAAACAAGTTCAGGAGTAAAAATGTGCTTAACAAGTCACGTAATAAGTTGCATGGCAATAATAGTGTTTAACATGATTTTTGGAAAACTACCTCATCTCTGTACCCCACACATACAATCATCTGTAACGTCCCTCAGTTGAGCAGTGAATTTCAAACAAAGATTCAACCACAAAGACTAGAGAGGTTTTCCAATGATTCCCAAAGAAGGGCACCTATTGGTATATGGGTAAAAGAAAAACAAAAAAAAACAGACATTGAATATCCTTTTGAGCATGGTGAAGTTATTAGTTAGACTTTGGATGGTTTTTCAATACACCCAGTCACTACAAAGATACAGACGTCCTTCCTCAGTCAGTAGCCGGAGTGGAAGGAAACCGCTCAGGGATTTCACCATGAGGCCAATGGTGACTTTAAAACAGTTACAGAGTTTAATGGCAGTGATAAGAGAAAATTGAGGATGGATCAACCACATTGTAGTTACTCCAAAACACTTTTGTCATTATGGGACATTGTGTGTAAAAAATCTATTTAATCAATTTTGAATTTAGGCTGTAACACAGACAAATGTGGAATAAGTCAATGGGTATGAATACTTTCTGAAGGCACTCTATGTAGCCTTAGAAATAAGGTTCATAAAATCAATAACTTGCTAACATCGGATAACATTCATATACTGGCCATCTCTGAAACTCACTTACATGATTTATTTGATGAAAAAGCAGTAGCAATACAACGATATAACATCTACAGAAAAGACAGGAATGCCTATGGGGGAGGTGTAGCTGTACATGTTCAGAGTCATATTTCTGTCAAACTTAGAGAGGATCTCATGTCAAGTGTAGTTGAAGTGTTGTGGTTGTAAGTTCACCTGCCTCATCTAAACCCTCTTCTTGTGGGCTGCTACTTTAGGCCACCAAGTGCTAACAGCCAGTATTTGGATCATATGTGTGCAATGCTCAATAATGTGGGTGATATTAACAGAGAGTTCTATTTTCTCTCAAAACTAAGCTTCTAACTGTGACTAATGTCTGTAATATGACCCAGGTTATCACTCAATCAACTACAGTGCATGCAAATAGTGTTGGATCTGTTACATCGACTTGTATTGATAATCTCTTCACTAATGCTGCAGAGCTTTGCACCAGAGCAACATAAGTTCCCATTGGCTGTAGTGACCATAACATTGACCACATTTACATGCGCACAGTATTCCGGATAGTAGCACAGTATTCCAGATAGTAGCAAAGTATTCCGGATAGTAGCTCATATCCCCCTTAAGGTCTTATTATGGATAAGACGTTTACATGCACCTCTGATATCCCTCTAATCTAATGAGTATCCCTGTATCCATGAATGAAAATAATATTCCTCATTTAAGTTCATATGGGTAAAGTAGAATAGTAACTGAAATATGGACACTGACTGTAGGCCTACAACCTTTCATATGTAGCGTAATATAATATGAACTCCTGCAGAATTATGCATTTATTGCAGTGAAATTATACAACAAATGCTAATTTTGTTTTGGGAACAGGAGTGGAGAAATATGATTTCTTTCTTTCAGCATCTCTTGAGAAAATGTACTGTGATGCAAGCAGACAGTATTTCAACTACATAAAATATGGACCCAAGACGAACTGAAGTCTTATCAGAAACCTGTTTTGTAGTTTTCTCAGATTTTCATTTCCTTAAAACCAGTCAAGCTGATGACATTTGGACGTTTTGCACAGGACCAATCTTTCTACTGTTTTGGAGTTATTCCGTTTTGTCCCCGGTCCCTGAACGAAACAGACAACTCTACTGGTGTTAACTACATTACTAATGCATTCATTCTATCTATTTAAGACATTATTCTGGTGAGAAAAACTTTATTTAATTTTCTGGTGCAACAACAAATTGCACAGGTAGCCTACTTTTTGAAGTGATTTGTTTGACAATCAGATGAAAACATAATCAATCACACAACACCCATGACATGTGAAACTGAGCCTGCAATTATTCTTCTGAGATCTTGGCTGATTTCTTTTGATTTTCCCATGATGTTGAGCAAAGAGGCACTGAGTTTGAAGGTAGGCCTTGAAAAACATCCTCCAATTGACTCAAATTATGTAAATTAGCCTATAAATTAGCCTATCATCATTTTCTGGAATTTTCCAAGCTGTTTAAAGGCACAGTCAACTTAGTTTATGTAAACTTCTGACCCACTGGAATTGTGATATAGTGAATTACAAGTGAAATAATCTGTAAACAATTGTTGGAATAATTATTTGTGTCATGCACAAAGTAGATGTCCTAACCGAGTACCAAAACTATAGTTTGTTAACGGGAAATCTGTGGAGTGGTTGAAAAATGAATTGTAATGACTTCAACCTAAGTATATTTAAACTTCCGACTTCAACTGTACAGAACTAACATCAACAACATGCATGCCAGTCTTTCCTGGTTGAGGGTTGACAAGAGATTATCTGCTTCTCTTCTAGTTTTTATGAGAAATATTACTGTGATGAAAATTCCTGGTTGTCTGCATAATCCAATAACATACATCTCAGACACCCATACATGTTTTATTTTTATTTTTATTTATTTCACCTTTATTTAACCAGGTAGGCCAGTTCTCGTTTACAACTGCGACCTGGCCAAGACAAAGCAAAGCAGTGCGACAAAAAACAACACAGAGTTACACACGAGAATAAAGCAAGTGTACAGTCAATAACATAATAGAGAATCTATATACAGAGTGTGCAAATGTAGTGCAAAATGCAGTAAGGTTAGGAAGGTTGGACAATAAATAGGCCATAGTGGCGAAATAAGTTACAGATTAGAATTAACACTGGAGTGATAGATGTGCAAATGATGATGTGCAAATAGAGATACTGGAGAGCAAAATGAGCTAAAATAATAAATATGGGGATGAGGTAGAAGGGTGGGCTATTTACAGAAGGGCTATATACAGGTGCGGTGATCGATAAGCAATTCTAACAGCTGATGCTTAAAGTTAGTGAGGGAGATAGGAACCTCTAGCTTCAAGGATTTTTTCAGTTTGTTCCAGTCATTGGCAGCAGAGAACTGGAAGGAATGGCGGTGTTGGCTTTGGGGGTGACCAGTGAAATATACCTACTGGAGCACATGCTACGGGTGGGTGTTGCTATGGTGACCAGCGAGTTGAGATAAGGTGGGGATTTTCCTAGTAAAGACTTATAGATGACCTGGAGCCAGTGGGTTTGGCGACAAATATGTGTTGAGGGCCAGCCAACGAGATAATACAGGTCGCAGTGGTGGGTAGTATATGGGGCTTTGGTAACAAAACGTTTGGCACTGTGATAGATTACATCCAATTTGCAGAGTAGAGTGTTGGAGGCTATTTTGTAAATGACATCACCGAAGTCAAGGATCGGTAGGATAGTCAGTTTTACAAGGGCATGTTTGGCAGCATGAGTGAAGGAAGCCCTGTTGCGGAATAGGAAGCTGATTCTAGATCTAATCTTGGATCGGAGATGGTCAACGTGAGTCTGGAAGTTGAGTTTACAGTCTAACCAGATGCCTAGGTATTTGTAGGTGTTGACGTATTCCAAGTCAGACCCGTCGAGAGTAGTGATGATATTCCGGTGGGCGGGTGCGGGCAGCGTTCGATTGAAAAGCATGCACTTAGTTTTACTAGCATTTAAGAGCAGTTGGAGGCCACGGAAGGAGTGTTGTATGGCATTGAAGCTTGCCTGAAGATTAGCCAACACAGTTTCCAGAGAGGGGCCAGATGTATACAGAATGGTGTCATCTGCGTAGAGATGGATCAGAGAGTCACCAGCAGCAAGAGCGACATCGTTGATGTATATAGAGAAAAGGGTTGGCCCAAGAATTTATCCCTGTGGCACCCCCATAGAGACTGCCAGAGGACCGGACAATATGCCCTCTGATTTGACACACTGAACTCTGTCTGAGAAGTAGTTGGAGAACCAGGCAAGGCAGTCACTTGAGAAACCAAGGCTGTTGAGTCTGCCAATAAGTGCGGTGATTGACAGAGTCGAAAGCCTTGGCCAGGTCGATGAAGACGGCTGCACAGTACTGTCTTCTGTTGATGGCAGTTATGATATCGTTTAGTACCTTGAGCGTAGCTGAGGTGCACCCATGACCAGCTCGGAAACCAGATTGCATGGCGGAGAAGGTACGGTGGGATTCGAAGTGATCGGTGATCTGTTTATTAACTTGGCTTTCGAAGACTTTAGAAAGGCAGGGCAGGATGGATATAGGTCTATAACAGTTTGGGTCTAGAGTGTCTCCCCCTTTGAAGAGGGGGATGACTGTGGCAGGTTTCCAATCTCTAGAGATCTCAGACGATACGAAAGAGAGGTTGAACAGGCTAGTAATAGGGGTTGCAACAATTTTTGCGGATAATTTTTGAAAGAAAGGGTCCAGATTGTCTAGCCCAGCAGATTTGTAGGGGTCCAGATTTAGCAGCTTTCAGAACATCAGCTGTCTGGATTTGGGTGAAGTAGAAGGGGGGGGGGGGGGGCTTGGGCAGGTTGCTGCGGGGGGTGCAGAGCTGTTAGCCGGGGTAAGGGTAGCCAGGTGGAAAGCATGGCCAGCCGTAGCAAAATGCTTATTGAAATGTTCGATTATCGTGAATTTATCGGTGGTGACAGTGTTTGCTAGCCTCAATGCAGTGGGAAACTAGGAGGAGATGCTCTTATTCTCCATGGACTTTACAGTGTCCCAGAACCTTTTGGAGTTAGTACTACAGGATGCAAATTTCTGTTTGAAAAAGCTGGCCTTTGCTTTTCTAACTGACTGTGTGTATTTGTTACTGACTTCCCTGAAAAGTTGCATATCGCGGGGGCTATTCGATGCTAATGCAGTGCGCCACAGGATGTTTTTGTGTTGGTCAAGTGCAGTCAAGTCTGGGGTGAACAAAGGGCTATATATGTTCTTAGTTCTAAGTTTTTTGAAAGGGGCATGCTTATTTAGGATGGTGAGGAAAGCACTTTTAAAGAACAACCAGGCATCCTCTACTGACATACCCCACAAGACATGCCACCAGGGGTCTCTTCACAGTAAAATAGTATAAAACAACATCTAAACGCACAATAGGGACTGTGAAATGACACACACACAGACACACTCTATCTCACTCTAACACACACAATCTACACATGTTATTCTTTAGTTGTATTGTTTGTATATCATTGTATTTTAAATTTGTGTGACTGTTCTTGTCTATCAGTATTTTGTTTCTTGTCGTGTTTTATGTTTTTGTGTGGACCCCAGGAAGAATAGCTGCTGCTTCGGGCAAAACCTAATGGGATCTAAATTAATAAATAAAACCAATAAATCACAAAAACTATGTTTCAAGTTAGAATTAAGCAGATCTCACACTGAAAAATATAGGAAATGATTGCCTACTTTACCCATATTTTATTTTATTTTTTGAAGTAATGAATATGCTCTACAGATGGTCATACTATCAACAAAGAAACTGCTTGCTAACGTTAGGGTTAGGGTTAGGTTTAGAATAAGAGTTAAGGTAAGGGTTAGGGCTAGGGTTATTACTTTTAGGATTAGGATAAGGGTTAAGGTTAGGGTTAGTAGATAGTTTAAATGTTACTGATGTGTTACCCACTACTCCCCAAGACTGCCTTTTAGAGATTGTATCGAATTGAAACAATATTTTTTGGGTTGTAAAGATTGAAGGTATGAACAACAATAACAGCAGAGGCCACTCAATACCAACATGAAACCATGAATCATTTGATCCATAGAAAACACGTAGCCTATGATTCACTGTGAATTCAGTCCATTCAGTCACCCCCTCTCCTACCCCTACCTGTATAATAAGGCACAGAACTCACAATGTCCCGCCGCATACCCCACACCTCCAAGGAAACGTTTCACCCATACCTCTGTCGAAACTGTCTGATGAATAGAAACACAGGTGAGAGGGATGGATTTGGAAAACGGGTAAAGGCTGAGTTAGGAGGAGGGTTGTGTAATAGTGACCTGTAATGGAGGAACGTGGATTTGTGGGACAGCTTTATGTACGCCCTAACAGTTTGTGGGCACCGTTTATCACTGTTATAGTGCAATTAATGTATTGTTTAGTTTTGTGTTGTATAGTGGTTTTGCTGGCATGCATCCCACATTAAAAAATGTGTTTCGCCACTGGGAAGTTATTAGGAATGTCGAGAAAGAGATGGGTTAGGGTTGCACAACAGCAACACATTACCTTCTCACAAAGTTATACACTACACACGACACACTAAACTACTACATTATTTGAATCATCTGTGTTGTGCTAGGGCAAAAAACCAGGACCGAGTTTGGGAAAACTTGGTGTAACCGACTGTAAATTATGTACTGTAATTGTAACTTCTAACACGAGGTGGCAGTCTACTGGTACCAACCCCGTTCGCTTTTCCACTTGATAGCCAGCCACAAAGTGAACATAAACATAATTGAAAACATGCTCCTTGGTATTAATTTAAGGTTAGGGTTAGATACACGGATAGCAGTGTGGTTATGGTTAAGTTTATGGTAAAAATATTTTATGAAGATATATTGTAGAAATAGGCGGAGTTTCTGACTTTGTGGCTGTGGTAGTTCTTTATACCTCAGTAGTGGTAACTAGTGACGACCGTTGACGTAAAACAGCTGGAGGTGGGGCACCAGTGTGTGACGGATGTACAATGCATCCAATGGAAAACGACAACTTGGGTTCAAAATCAAGCAGTGACCCAATCATCATTGAGTAAATCTAAAGAACTCGCTTAGAATCAACCCCCTCTCTTGTCGCTTCCCCTGAACAACACAGCCCTTTTTAAGTTCAGTGGGGGAAGAGAAAGGGGGACTCTGAAATACGAAGAGAAAAAGGCACAAAACAGAGCGAAAAGAGCCCTGTCTTCTACACGGGAAGACTATTGTCAAATCAAAGGTTTATTATATGTTAACATTTCATATTTGCATAATTCATTATTAGCTAGATATCATTAAAGCGGGTAGCTTGGTTTGTTAGCCATTGCTAGCTAACGTAGCCTGCCAACTAACATCGGCTAGCTAGCTTGAACTAACTAGCTAGCTAACCCATTTAGCCAGCTAGCTACAACACGGAAGGGAAAGTAAAGCCAAATGACGTTTCCCCCCTCAATTTGACAGAACTAAATATAAGCTGCCTTGTTATTTGTTTAACTTGATCGGTACTTGTTTTTTTGTCTCATCGAAGAAGCAACAAGAAGCGAAGGTCTTGACTGCCTGAACCACGACTAAAATAAGTAAAATGGCGGAGCCGGACAAATTAAACATCGACTCCATAATACAGCGTCTTCTGGAAGGTGAGGATTTGTACTTAACTATGAATCAAATCACTTAAATGTATTAACTACGAACCAGTTGTTATTTCGATGTTTGTATTTCCAAAGAAACGTCGGTATTCTAACGATGTATGGTGTATCTTAACGTAGTTAGCTGGCTTAACGTTGTGGCCGATTTAGGGCGCGAGCTACCTAACCTAGATCTGCGAACTATTATGGCAAATGGGAGAATGGTATGATATTATTCAAAGGAATGCAAAGCTATCCAGGAACGTAGGTTAGAAAGTTTTGTTTAACAGTAGCCAATATTTCCATACTGTAGTTTGTTTGCCAGTATTTACCTAGCGTTGTCTAGCACACATACCGGTTATTCTGTAGCCTAGGTAGACGATAGTACATGGGCATTAGATCTGTACAATCGTCTAGGTTTGATGTGCATTCCCTATAATACACTCGTGTCCCGCTATGGACCGGCTCGTACATAAAACATTCTCTATTCAGGCTGCAAAGGCAAACACAAATTGAATGACGGGGGAAATGTGTACTTTCTTTATTAAAACACATTTTTTTATATATTTTCGGCCAATTTAAGATATTGAATACCATGTTCAGCAATGTGTGCAACATCCTAAATTGTCCGAAAATTGATTTTTCTCTCCGTTAACCAAGTTATGGAGGAAAGTGATGCCTTTGCAGCCTGAATGGAAGATGCTGTATGTAGGAGAAGTTCCACTGGGGACACAAGTGTATTACCAGGAATGCACATCAAGCCTAGGTTATAGTGCATGGGCACTAGATCTGCACAATCTGTTGCCTAGGCTAGTTATTCAGACTAGGAACAGATTGCAATTCATGCCTGGAAGTGTACTTGTACATGTTTTTCAGGGCTGCAGATGCAATTATGTGCTGAAAGCATCCTTGCTGAAGTAAATAACTTAAAAAATATATACAAGCTACGGTAGGTCTAGCTGTATATACAGTGAATGGCACCAATGGGTCACACTGGCTTTCATTTGGTGCTACTGTCTACGCAATGGTAACGTACTACTGTAATGTTCCATGGACAGGAAACATCAGTGCCCAGGTTTTAGACTGTTCTGTCTAAAGAAGGCCAGTGGCCATAACTACTTTATAAAGTATAGGGAATATCCAGATTTGGGTTTGTTTTTCATTGGCCAAGTAGCCCACATTATGGTGCATTACATTCTCTGGGATGGCAGTATATTTGTTTGTGTAACAGTGTTACTTCTGTCCCTCTCCTTGCCCCAACCTGGGATTGAACCAAGGGCCCTCTGAACACATCGTCAACTGTCACCCAAGAAGCATTGTTGCCTATAGCTCCACAAAAGCACCGTCCATTCCCGAGCAAGGGAAACAACTACTTCAATGTTTCGAAACGAATGACGTCATCAATTGAACAGCACTACCGCTCACATCGGCTACAGAAGCGTGAAAAGTAGAAATATGGAAAGACTTGGGGAATGTGAGGGACGGTGTTGTTTGCAAGTAGCAGGCCTAATGTCTTGCATTCTCTTGGGTGGGGGGGGTTTAATAGTTATTGAAACTTATGATAAATGTTGGTAGGTTACGTAATGGGAGACCTGAGGCTGTCAGACCAATATAAACCCCTCCAGCTACTAACTCTGCAGGGCTCTGCTGTAATGAGCACAGTGGCTGAGCCAGACATGAGCTTCTGCTGGCCTGGGAACAGTTCAGAAAACAGGAAGAGGGGCATTCTGCTGCTCTTGGAACTTGTTAGGTTACTTGTCTGATTGGTTTAAAGGCCAAGTCAGGTGTTCAAACCCCTAGTTCCAGGTCTGTTTTCTCAGTGGTATGGCTCCTCTACATCATGGTAATAGTGGTGCATCGTGTTGTAGGGCTCCACCACAGATAGAACAATGAGACCGACGTTTCGCCGGATGTATGTGTGAAGCATCCGATTGACAATTCCACTCACTTTTAGGGCGACAAGTAGCCTAGCGGTTAGAGCGTTGGGCTAGTAACCGAAAGGTCACTGGTTTCAATACCAGAGCCAACAAGGTGAACAGACCTGTCGGTGTCCTTGAGCAAGGCACTTAACCCTAATTTGCTCCAGGGGCAGATCCTGTAGGTAGGCCGTCATTGTAAATAATAATTTGTTCTTCACTGACTTGTCTAGTTAAAGGTAAAGTAAAAAAGTACCAAATATGGTAATGAGAGGAAGCCCAGTGCGAGAAAATGACATCATGATAATTTTCTCATAGGTGGAACATTTGATCTCAATACCGTTTTCTGTATTCAAAACTAGAATCCGTGGATTGTAGATTTTACTCTTTGCCAAAGTAAAAAAAACAACAGTTGTTTAGGAGTGCAATAGCAAATTGAGTTATTGCACACACGCACTTCAGAGTAGGCAGTCCCTAACGGAAATATGTAAATACATTCTAGAACGCTCCAAAAGGACCTCGCTAACTCTTGCTTGGCTCTGCCCCCCTCCTTGCTTGTACTACCCGCTATGACTAATTTGTTCCCATTGGAAACGACAGGCTGTGGTTTATCTTGGGTTAGTTATAAAAAATCTTTGGCTCCCCCATGTTGTAGTGCTCCATTGTGTTGTCCGTCCACTTTGTTGTCCCCCACAATGAAATCAGGTAGGGGACCGTGGATCGGTCTCTGTTCGTACGTTAGTCAAAATGCGGTCTCAGACACCACTGGCCCGAGTTTAACGAAACTTGGGTGAACGATGCGTCTTGCCATAAAGATCCGGCATTTACAAAATTACACTGATTGGCTCAAGGCAGGAGCTATAGTAATTAACTGAAATGTGTGAGTCACAGCAGAGGAAGAGGTGAAGCGAGAGAGATAGGTGGGCCCAAAATCTGTCTTCTCCGGCAAGTGGGGTTTTATACACTGCTCAAAAAAATAAAGGGAACACTTAAACAACACCAAGATTGGCAAATTCGCCACTGGCGCCGGCAGCAGAACGTTGCAGGCAGCAGAACATTCTCTACGGCGTCTCCAGACTGTCACGTCTGTCACATGTGCTCAGTGTGAACCTGCTTTCATCTGTGAAGAGCACAGGGCGCCAGTGGCGAATTTGCCAATCTTGGTGTTCTCTGGCAAATGCCAAACGTCCTGCACGGTGTTGGGCTGTAAGCACAACCCCCACCTGTGGATGTCGGGCCCTCATACCACCCTCATGGAGTCTGTTTCTGACCGTTTGAGCAGACACATGCACATTTGTGGCCTGCTGGAGGTCATTTTGCAGGGCTCTGGCAGTGCTCCTCCTTGCACAAAGGCGGAGGTAGCGGTCCTGCTGCTGGGTTGTTGCCCTCCTACGGCCTCCTCCACGTCTCCTGATGTACTTGGCTGTATCCTGGTAGCGCCTCCATGCTCTGGACACTACGCTGACAGACACAGCAAACCTTCTTGCCACAGCTCGCATTGATGTGCCATCCTGGATGAGCTGCACTACCTGAGCCACTTGTGTGGGTTGTAGACTCCGTCTCATGCTACCACTAGAGTGAAAGCACCGCCAGCATTCAAAAGTGACCAAAACATCAGCCAGGAAGCATAGGAACTGAGAAGTGGTCTGTGGTCACCACCTGCAGAACCACTCCTTTATTGGGGGTGTCTTGCTAATTGCCTATAATTTCCACCTGTTGTCTATTCCATTTGCACAACAGCATGTGAAATTTATTGGCAATCAGTGTTGCTTCCTAAGTGGACAGTTTGATTTCACAGAAGTGTGATTGACTGAGTTACATTGTGTTGTTTAAGTGTTCCCTTTATTTTTTTGAGTAGTGTATATATTTTTCACTCACCAACGAGGTGTTTTTGTATGGAGGTCAATGAATGTCAGATTTGGTTAACCAAAAAAATGTAATAGCTTATTTGCTACGTGTGGCTTAATTGATCAAATAGGAGTTTCACAATACTTTAGTTCAATGCTCATTGCACATTGTATGAAACAGACTAGAGAGCTAGCACATAAGTCTACTTTTGAGTAGGGTCTGCGCTGTGCTAAATTTTGGGAGTTGAGACATAAAAAAGGGTATCGTTAGAAAGGTTAACTTCTCTATTACAGTAAAATGTCTCAAATGTGTTTGTGTCTATATGAACAATTCTGTTGTACCAAATACAAATAGCCAGTTGAAACTGCTTGTTGTCATAGAGAAGGAAGTAATTACATACACTTAGGTTGAAGTCATTAACTCATTTTTCAACCACTCCACAGATTTCATGTTAACAAACTATAGTTTCGGCAAGTCGGTTAGGTAATTCTTCCAACAATTGTTTACAGACAGATTATTTCACTTATAATTCACTATCACAATTCCAGTGGGTCAGAAGTTTACATACACTAAGTTGATTGTGCTTTTAAACAGCAAGGACAATTCCAGAAAAAGATGTCATGGCTTTAGAAGCTTCTGATAGGCTAATTGACATAATTTGAGTCAATTGGAGGTGTACCTGTGGATGTATTTCAAGGCCTACCTTCAAACTCAGTGTCTCTTTGCTCGAAATCATCGGAAAATCTAAAGAAATCAGCCAAGAACTCAGGGAAAAAAATTGTAGACCTCCACAAGTCTGGTTCATCCTTGGGAGCAATTTCCAAACGCCTGAAGGTACCACATTCATCTGTACAAACAATAGTACGCAAGTATAAACACCATGGGACTATGCAGCCGTCATACTGCCCAGGAAGGAGACGGGTTCTGATAGATAGATAGGTACTTTATTGATCCGAAGGGGAAATTTCTTTGTCAAGCAGCTACGAAACAAACACAGGGCAGGTGCAAAATACATGATACATAGAGCGGCTGTATGAAAAAGTATCAAAATACAAGAAGTCTGGAGTGCAACAAATAGTCTAATAGCCGCCGGCAGGAAGGACCTCCTGTAGCGCTATCTGGCACACCGTGGTGGGATCAGTCTGACTGAAGGTGCTCCTCTGCGTCATAACCATGCAGAGTGGGTGACGTCCATGATGGCCAGCAGTTTGGTCAGGATCAGTCTCTCCACCACCTCCTCTAGTGTCAAGGCTAATCCCCAGAACAAAGCTAGCCTTCCTGATCAGCTTATTAACCCGAGAAGCATCACCAGCGTTTGTTGGCGCCCCAGCACACCACTGCAAAAAAGATGGCACTGGCCACCACAGACTGGTAGAGGGTATGCAGTAGTTTACTGCACACGTTGAAGGACCTGAGCCTCCTCCGAAAGTAGAGGCGGCTCTGGCCCTTTTTGTACAGAGCCCCAGTGTTACCAGCCCATTCCAGCCTGTTGTCCATATGGACTCCCAGGAACTTGTATGACTCAACCATTTCCACATCCATCCCCTGTATAGGGACTGCAGTCAGTTGGGCCTTGGTTCTCCTGAAGTCCACCACCATCTCCTTTGTTTTGCTGATGTTGAGCTGAAGGTGGTTCTTCCCACACCACAACACAAAGTCATTGATTGCGCTCCTGTACTCTTCCTCCTGCCCACCCCTGATGCACCCTACAATTGCGGAGTCATCCAAGAACTTATTTCAGAGTTATATCTGAAGTCTGAGGTGTAGAGGGTGAACAGGAAGGGGGACAGGACCGTTCTCACTGCCCGTTCTGACACACAGCTCTGTAGTTTCACAAATTGTGGCCTACCGGTCAGGTAGTCTGTGACCCAGGAGACTAAGGGTGCTTCCAGTTTCTTCATCTTCTCACCCAGTAGCAGGGGCTGAATGGTATTGAAGGCACTGGAAAATTCAAAAAACATAACCCTCACGGTGCAACCTGCATTGTCCAGGTGAGAGTAGGCCCTCTGCAGAAGGTAGATGATTGCATCATCCACCCCAATGTCTCCTAGAGATGAACGTACTTTGGTGCGAAAAATGCAAATCAATCCCAGAACAACAGCAAAGGACCTGAAGATGCTGGAGGAAACAGGTACAAAAGTATCTATACCCACAGTAAAACGAGTCCTATATCGACATAACCTGAAAAGCCGCTCAGCAAGGAAGAAGCCACTGCTCCAAAACCGCCATAAAAATGCCAGACTACGGTTGCAACTGCACATGGGGACAAAGATTGTACTTCCAAATGGACAAGGACCCAAGCGTACTTCCAAAGTTGTGGCAAAATGGCTTCAGGACAACAAAGTCAAATTATTGGAGTGGCAGTCACAAAGCCCTGACCTCAATCCTATAGAAAATGTGTGGGCAGAACTGAAGAGTGTGTGAGCAAGAAGGCCTAGAAACCTGACTCAGTTACATCAGTTCTGTCAGGAGGAATGGGCCAACATTCACCCAACTTATTGTGGAAGGCTACCCGAAACATTTGACCCAAGTTAAACAATTTAAAGGCAATGCTACCAAATGCTAATTGAGAGTATGTATACTTTAAATAAAAGGATTAAATATCAGGAATTGTGAAACTGAGTGTAAATGTATTTGGCTAAGGTGTGTGTAAACTACAACTGTATAGGCCAACCCTGGCCTCTTTTTGACTTTGACTGTGTCTCTTGATGGCTGGAAGAGTGTGTTGTGGAAACAGTGTTGGACTCGGTCCATGATAAGGTTGTCTGACAAATGCAGAATAGGCTTGATAATTGCAGTATATAGCAGTGTTTCAACTCATTAGCCTAATACGTCATGTATGGGGTTTTATATTAGTTTAGAAGTTTGGGCTAGCCATGAATCATTACCGCTTGCATTTTTTCCATTCAATCCTGCTGTATTTGTATGATGTAGAGACAGGCCAAGGTAACTGCCTTGCTTATGGTTGATAAATCACTAGGGATTCACTTAATCACTAATTTGTCAGAGAATGATGACTGACCACCATCGGCCATGTACACCTTAATAACATGTGGGCTGGCCTGGTGACAATGTTTGCAAACCAATTAAATGCGCTGGATGGTGTGACTCGTTTCAATGCGATTAACCATCAGCCTCCTGGCCTGTACATCTGAACGGTCAGTCCAGGCCGCTACTGCCGTTCTCCTCCTGTCGCATCTATGAACATGTCCATATCTGCCATGGACATATCAGGAGGGGAACTGTTGATTCGCAACAGCTTTCCTATTGTTCTTGTCCAACTTTTATTTTCTATCCCGTGACCAGCAAAGCGGAAAGCCTTTGTCTGACCCCCATCCCCCACACCCCTTCTCTAAGCTCACTGTTGCCATTGGCCATGTGGCTAACTTTAGAGTAAGCTCTGTCAGGGCTTAGTCGGCCTTAATCCAGGTTTAAAGTGACAAGCAGCACTACCCTATTTATACCCATGTTTAACTCTTAAGGGCCAAGGCCTGTGTTGCTGCCTAAACATGACACTGTTAATCTAGATTTAGTGCTGAGGTCCTACCTAAATTAATCAGGCCCTAATCTGGATTTCACATGACTGGGAATATAGATATGCATCTGTTGGTCACAGATATTTTAACAAAAAAGGTAGGAGTGTGTATCAGAAAACAAGTCAGTATCTGGAGTGACATCCATTTGGCTCATGCAACACGACACATCTCCTTCGCATAGAGTTGATTGGGGCCTGTGGAATGTTACACTGTTCAATTGGATATTGGCGAGACCTAGAACACGCTGTCGTGCACGTCGAATCCAGAGCATCCCCAACATCCTCAATGGGTGACATGTCTGAGTAGGCAGGACATGGAAGAACTGGGACATTTTTAGCTTCTAGGCTAGGAATTGTTTACAGATCCTTGTGACATGGGGCTGTGCATTATGCTGAAATGTGGTGATATCGGCAGATGAATGGCACAACAATGGGCCACCGGATCTCGTCATGGTATCTCTGTGCATTCTAATTTGTTGTCCGTAGCGAATGCCTGCCCATACCATTTTTACCACTAGGATGACTAGGTCATCCCAGCCAGCCAAACCCTCCCCTAACTCAGACGACGCTGGGCCAATTGTGCACCGCCTTATGGGTCTCCCGGTCGCGGCCGGCTGCGACACAGCCAAGGGATCAAACCCGCATCTGTAGTAACGCCTCTAGCACTGCGATGCAGTGCCTTAGACTGCTGCGCCACTCGGGAGGCCAGCTTCAGCAATTACTGTACCAGGTGCGTGCTAGACACATTTGTTGTGCTTTATGATTGATTATTAGAAGGCTTTTCTGTTGATGCTTGTTTGTCATTTCTCAGCTCTCCTGTGATGGTTTATGGAACGCAGGCATTAGGAACTTTTCACTTGCACCTAGGAAAGACCGCAGAACATGCAGGAAAGGAGGTGGAATTGAGAGTATTAAAGAGTATTCCCTGCTCCAGGGCTACAATGGTGCATTAACTATATTAAACATTTGACCATTTTGTATCTCCAGTAGAGCTGATCACCTGTGTCAGTGTTGATCATTGAACATTATCATATCAGTTGCACTGTTGATTTGCACCTCTGCTTGATGAATGAACACTTACACAGCCACAGGGTGGATTTTTATTTTCCTGGTAAAATGTGTGTGAATGTCATAACTAGCTACTGTACTCAACAAACACGTAAGATTCTTGAGATGCATTGAGCAGAGCTAGGGGATAGCCAGGAGCATGCCTCAGGAAGACGCTCAGCGCAGCACTGTGCATGTGTCCCTTGTGACCTGACTAGCCTGCTACTACTAGCCTGCTTAGCTCTGCCGTGTGGTCAGAGACGGCCTAGCAAATGCTACACTGCTACCAGACTGATTGCGGTGCACTTGTAACCAGAGAGCTCTGAAGTTTGCCATCAATCATGTTTATTTAATTATGATATAGGCTTACTTTGATTTGAAGGGCAGTGTATTTGATCCTTGTTTGAGTCGTCCATCCTCTCTGAGTGCAGTGTGAGATTTGCTGTGTGTACCTCTGTCCTGGTTACATCAGCAGACAGACAGGCGGGTGGTGTGTTCATACGTGCTTCTGGGGCTGGGTGCGCACTGCACACTTTTGTTCAGACTCATAGCCAGCCCTGTACCCTCTGCTGGGGCTCAGCTCAACAGTACCCCCATCATCATCATCCCCTAGCCTTGAGTGCTCAGAAATTACGATCACAACCCCCTTACTTCTCATCTAGGTTTCACACGCTTTGTAACCTTGATTCTCACATCAAATAGTTATCTACCCTCCTGGCTTGTGCTGTGTGAGCAGATTCACCTTGGCTCTGCAGTATTCTCAGGGTTGTGCTGTCAGTGGGCTCTGTAATATTGATTGGTTCCCCTGCCCTGGTGTGCTGTGTGATATCTGTGGCTGTGCTATTTGTGTATGTGTTGTTTCCATGGTCTTGGCTGAGCATGTTTGTTCAAATAAGCACGATGTCAGTCCTCACTCTTGCTTGCTCTGTCTTTCTCTCTTCAGTTAAGGGCTCTCGGCCAGGCAAGAACGTTCAGCTGACAGAAAACGAGATCCGTGGCCTTTGCCTCAAGTCTCGCGAAATCTTCCTCAGCCAGCCGATCCTGCTCGAGCTTGAGGCACCACTCAAAATCTGCGGTGAGTCATATTGGATAAGTTACGATGGCTAAAATTGGTTTCATAGTAATTGATGTTGGTGGAGCAAAGCAGCTGCGCCTCTGACACATAGCTGATAGTGAACGCTCCAATGTTTCACAACATGACTGATGTCTGATTTACTGTAGAATTCTAATCTCTAATTGCCTGTGCGATCTCAGTCCAACGGCCTGTATACACACACACATCTAATGTAGTCAGGGAGGGTGTGGCACTGACTGTCCACCTCTGTGCTGCCCCCTGCAGGTGACGTCCATGGTCAGTACTATGATCTGCTGCGGCTGTTTGAGTACGGAGGCTTCCCCCCAGAGAGCAACTACCTGTTCCTAGGGGACTACGTGGACCGAGGGAAGCAGTCCCTGGAGACCATCTGCCTGCTTCTGGCCTACAAGGTCAAATACCCAGAGAACTTCTTCTTGCTGCGCGGCAACCATGAGTGTGCCTCCATTAACCGTATCTACGGCTTTTATGACGAGTGTAAGTGCAGAGACGAGAAACTGGAACACATGCTTCACAACAGGAGACCGGAACACACAGAGTATTATCCATTTAGTAATGCTCCATGCTCTTTGTTGCCCTTGTTCTTCTTTAGGTAAGAGACGGTATAACATCAAGCTGTGGAAGACGTTCACAGACTGCTTCAACTGTTTACCCGTGGCTGCCATTGTAGATGAGAAGATCTTCTGCTGCCATGGAGGTGGGTGGTGTATGCTTGCATGGTCTGTCTGAATGTGCTTGAGGAATCAGTCCTTCACTGTTGGTCTTTTCCTTGTGGGCTGGTTGGTTGCCCCATGATTGTTTGGATTAACCACTCCCTTAAGTGTTTGGTGGAAGATCACTCTAGTGTATACAACATACATTTAATAAGAGGTGGTAGGTATCAAGGTGTGATTTCAGATATTATTGTTCTTGGTGGTAGGCATCATCATTCATGTGTATGGTGATGTGCTGTGTTCTGTCCAGGCCTCTCTCCAGACCTCCAGTCCATGGAGCAGGTGCGCAGAGTGATGCGACCCACAGATGTGCCTGACCAGGGCCTGCTGTGTGACCTGCTGTGGGCCGACCCAGACAAAGATGTCCTGGGCTGGGGCGAGAACGACCGTGGTGTCTCCTTCACATTCGGAGCAGATGTGGTGGCCAAATTTTTGCACAAACACGACATGGACCTTATATGCAGGGCACATCAGGTAATGGCTTGGCTCCGTGGTTTAGAGTTTTGGTTAGGGGCTGGGAAGTGGTATTTTGTGGGACACTGTCAGACCAATGGTGGTTTGGAAAGAATAGAGGGATCTTGTTATTAATCAGGCAAATAAGATGATCACAGGTCTTTGCACCTACATACAATTTTGAAGCACTTTTTTAAAGCTGGAATCCTTAATTGGTGAAACTGCCACGTCTGTTTGGGATATATTACAACAAAGTTACTGTAAACAACGAACACTGTTTTCCCCTCTGACATTATTGCACGCGCAAAAGAACAGCAGAATATGTACTGCAATTGTTTTGGACCACGCTGCCGAAGACGACAACACAAACATTAACAAGGGTGCTGGGGTGAACACTGACTCTTTTTCCCCTATTGCGGATTTCCGTCTTTAAAGCATGTCATTTTGTGTATTTTTACTTGCAATGGATGTTGAGGTGTTTATTTAAGATGTTAACTCCTCTGTTTGAAATGTACTGATTGCCCAGCAGTTGTTGGGTATCCACACCTGGTATTTTTCCTGTTTAGTTTTCATTGCATTGTTCTTACCCCTTTCATTCCTGTCCTCAGGTGGTAGAAGACGGTTACGAGTTCTTTGCAAAGAGACAGCTTGTGACTCTGTTCTCTGCCCCTAACTACTGTGGAGAGTTTGATAACGCTGGTGCCATGATGAGTGTGGATGAAACCCTCATGTGCTCCTTTCAGGTGTGTACCCTTCTGCTTTTCTCTCTGCCTCTTTCCTTTCTCCTTCAGTCTGGCTGTTCCTGTCTGTCAGTCCCCTGACTTACCTGTTATGTGCTGCAGTGTTCAGTCTGTAGGAGTATGTATATTTATAGCTGTCTAAAGAAAGCGCCTCTCTTCCTCAGATTCTCAAGCCAGCGGATAAAAAGCTATACTCTTACGGTGGAGGTGGAGGAATGGGATCTGGGCGCCCCGTTACCCCGCCACGAAATTCCGCTAAGGGCGGAAAGGCCAAGAAATAACACCCACTGGACCCCCCCTCCCTGAACCAAGCACCCCTGACACCTCCCACACTCTGGTCCCCCCTCCCTGAACCAAGCGCCCCTGACACCCCCCACACTCTGGACCCCCCTCACTGAACCAAGCGCCCCGACACCCCCCACACTCTGGACCCCCCTCACTGAACCAAGCGCCCCGACACCCCCCACACTCTGGACCCCCCTCCCTGAACCAAGCGCCCCTGACACCCCCCACACTCTTTCTCTACCTGCCTAGTTATTTCTCCCTCATCACCAAACAGCAACGAAGCAGACAGTACCTAGGGTTCGGTCCTATTTTTCTCTGATACTGTTTTTAACTGTTTGAGTGTATGTATGTCTGTGTGTGTGTCTGAAAGAGGTTTGTTGTATTCTGTTTGTATGTGCTCCCTTTCCCCTACTCTGTTCTCCTGTCACTTTGTAGATGAAATTGATCCTTCCTTTCAGTAATGTAGATGCACACCTGGGGGAGGGGGAGGAGAGATGGGGAGAGGAAAGGAGACTTTACTGTTTGTTAGGGCCCTGCACTGTTTTGATGCTAAACACAAGCTTTTGTACATCCTGTTTGAGAGGTTTGTGTGTGTGTATGGAATGGGGTCAATCTGCATGGTCAGATGGTAACAATGGCACACTCCACACACAGAGCACAGGTGGATATGTGCAGATGAACCCTTTTAGTTTATGGATTCACAAAGATCAAGAAGCGGACACTTTTTTTTTTTTCTTCTTTTCTTCCCAAAAACCAATGATTTGAAAACGCAATCATGGATGTGAAATAGTTTTGCTTCTATGTAATTTTTTTTGTAGATGCATAAAAAAAGGTTTGAATCTTTGCGTTTTAGTTTATTTGGAAGCTGATGATTTAATAAAGAACCATTTATTTAAAATATTCCATCACACTATTCACTATGTTCACCTCACCATTGCTTTGTGATTTGTTTATATATTAAATTCCTCTACCCCTCATGTCGAACTCATTCCACAAAAGGCTGTTTCCACAGGTTTTCGTGCAGTATTTTTTTGTCATTTTCTATCTACTTTCCTTTAAATTACATGTTTGTTTTCCTTGCCCCTGTCCTTTAAACACTGTCAATGTTCATCTCTGGTTCTCATTCCCCCACAATCTTCCATATTCTATCTCCCATTTTGCTCAGCAGTTTCTCTGGGTTCTGAGTAGTTAAAGAATGTTAACTCAGCTCATGTTTTACTCTTATTTTTCTCTTTTATATTTAAAGATGTGTAACAACTTGCCAGAGCATTAATGGTAATTTCCTGTGCTGGGTTTTTTGTCACCTTTCTAGTAGCTAGCTCATATCGCTCTCCACTAGATGGCGCATTTCATAGAACTGACTCACCATTGCGTCATCTCACTGAAGACTGGGATTCAGGAGTACTGTACATTCAATGCGCCCCCTGCAGTGCTGGGTGCGGTCATTGTGCATGGGTGGCAATATGGGGCAGTATGTTTTTTTTAAAGAGCACATAGCTCAAGGTTTTTTTTGGCTTTGCAGTTTATAAAGAAAATTTATCATTGTGAGACCAAGGAGTGTTTGTTGATCCATTGACCAGAGGAAGTCTTATTTACTGTTAGATAAGGATTTTGAATGCTTGATATACCATATATTACATGGAAAGGTAATACATTTGTTTTTAAAAGAGGTGTAATGTTAGAGAAGAAACATTTTGGGTTGGAAAACTGTTATTTTATTGCTGATAAAATAACGGCAGGAGATTCAAGTTGTTGGCATTGTCAAGTCAATGGCTTTCATGACAATATTAAATTACTTGTTTTATGACAAGGCTTTAAGATAATGATTCTGAGCTGTAATGTAGACCATCTGAAATTTTTAGAAAATATGCATTTTGGACGTAAACTTTGCTTACATGCTTTAGACTACAGTAGAGCAATTAAAAAATGCATAAACTTGAAGATTGTTTTGGGGATCATTGCAGGTCTTAATATTGCTGTCCTGAATGATACTTCACAACATCCCATTTTAGCTGACCCTACTCTTCATAGCGGGGTAAATGTTCTGCTTGCGATGTTGGTCAGATCATTAATTTGGTAAAATCATTAAGACATCACCACCAACAATCTACTGTAACTATCGACATCAATCTTATTTCTTTTGACCTATTTTAAGAACTAGGGCAATATAGATATTGTGATAATGTAAAACGTTTTTATTTTCTTTCAACCAATCAGGGACGTATTTCTTTCATGCACTGTCGCTGTGTAGAATACAAGGCCACATTCAGTTGCAGACAGAAATGCCATGAATAGAGCTGATGTGAGTTCACATTCTACATGTCAGAGGCATGTTTGTTCTACGTAGACTATTTCTATCTGAACGTATCAAAACGTTAAGTCCTGCTGAACGCGCTCCAGGCTTTTAAGCTACAATATAAATTAATAAATCAAAAATGTTGAAAATAAAAAGAATGCTATTTTTTATTTTTATGTAATTTGTTTTCCAACCAATCACAAATATTGTCTGTTACCGGGTAGAAAATAAAAGATAGTGAATTTGTACTTTTTGTCTGTTTTTGTCTAAAGGTACAATATGGAAGTTTGGCTCGAGTGTTGGCTGTATGGTTTGTGTGCATAATGCACAATCCTTTGTTTTGGGCTTTTTCTCATTGGTGTGGGGAGGTGGGGCCCCCCTTCTGTCTAAATAAGTCATTTCTGGACAATAGTTCTGTCCATAATAGTGGACCATTGTCTCGAGCAAAGGTGAATATTCAGTAATGTAACTTTAAATTAGCCATGGTTTGTGTATAACGTAAGATACAGTGACACAATAGGCTATAGGCCACTTGTTGAATTACCCATATAGCGGTACATACAGTTTAAGTCGGATGTTTACATACACCTTAGCCAAATACATTTAAAATCAGTTTTTCACAATTCCTGCTATTTAATCCTAGTAATAATTCCCTGTTTTAGGTCAGTTAGGATCACCACTTTATTTTAAGAATGTGAAATGTCATAATAGAGAGAATTATTTATTTCAGCTTTTATTTCTTTCATCACATTCCCAGTGGGTCAGAAGTTTACATACACTCAATTAGTATTTGGTAGCGTTGCCTTAAAATGGTTTAAATTGGGTCAAACGTTTTGGGTAGCCTTCCTGGCTCATTCCTCATTACAGAACTGGTGTAACTGAGTCAGGTTTGTAGGCCTCCTTGCTCGCACACTTTTTCAGTTCTGTCCACTAATTTTCTATAGGATTGAGGTCAGGGCTTTGTGATGGCCACTCCAATACCTTGACTTTGTTGTCCTTAAGCCATTTTGCCACAACTTTGGAAGTATGCTTGGGGTCATTGTCCATTTGGAACACCCATTTGTGACCAAGCTTTAACTTCCTGACTGAGGTCTTGATGTTGCTTCAATATAGCCACATCATTTTCCTTCCTCATGATGCCATCTATTTTGTGAAGTGCACCAGTCCCTCCTGCAGCAAAGCACCCCCACAACATGATGCTGCCACCCCCGTGCTTCACGGTTGGGATGGTGTTCTTCAGCTTGCAAGCCTCCCCCTTTTTCCTCCAAACATAACAATAGTCATTATGGCCAAACAGTTCTATTTTTGTTTCATCAGACCAGAGGCCATTTCTCCAAAAAGTACGACCTTTGTCCCCATGTGCAGTTGCAAACCGTATTCTGGCTTTTTTTATGGCGGTTTTGGAGCAGTGGCTTCTTCATTTCTGAGCGGCCTTTCAGGTTATGTCGATATAGGACTCGTTTTACTGTGGGTATAGATACTTTTGTACCTGTTTCCTCCAGCATCTTCACAAGGTCCTTTGCTGAGGTTCTGGGATTCATTTGCACTTTTCACACCATAGTATGTTCATCTCTAGGAGACAGAACGCGTCTCCTTCCTGAGTGGTATGACGGCTGCGTGGTCCCATGGTGTTTATACTTGCGTACTATTGTTTTTACAGATGAACGTGGTACTTTCAGGCGTTTGGAAATTGCTCCCAAGGATGAACCAGACTTGTGGGGGTCTACAATTCTTTTTCTGAGGTCTTGGCTGATTTCTTTTGACTCTAGATAGATACTTTATTGATCCCAGAGGGGAAATTACTTTGTCAAAACACAGGACAGGAGCAAAATGCCATATACACAATACATGATACATAGTGCAGCAGTATGAAAAAGTATAAAAATACAAGGTCTGGAGGGCAAAAAGCTTTTCCCATGATGTGAGCAAAGACATCCACAGGTACACCTCCAATTGACTCAAATGTCAATTAGCCTATCAGAAGCTTCTAAAGCGACATAATTTTCTGGAATTTTCCAAGTTATTTTAAGGCACAGTGAACTTAGAGTATGTAAACTTCTGACCCACTGGAATTGTGATATAGTGAATTATAAGTGAAATAATCTGTCTGTAAACAATTGTTGGAAGAATTACTTGTCATGCACAAAGTAGATGTACTAACCGACTTGCAATAACTATAGTTTGTTAACATGAAATCTGTGAAGTGGTTGAAAAATGACTTCAACTGTACATACTACATACTGTATGTTTGGGATACATTTTTAAATTTGGCGTCATCTAGCGTACACAACAATAATATATGCAGTTAATCTATAGAAAATATTTTATAGTAAAATGTAAAAATGTTGGAGAAATAGGCGGAGCTTGAATGCGCGTTTCTGTTTTGCACTTGGCCCTCTCAATTCGGATGATATAAAAAAGCTGTACCGAATCTCAAATCAAAGCAGACAAAGCTAAATAAAAAAATAAATAAAAAAAATGCGCCACTGGAAAGGAGTCAGGTCAGCCTTGTTTGGGATAAGAGTTAATTCAAACTGAAAATGGATCCTTGTGATTGCTCAAAGTAAGTTTGCCTAATGGAATTGATCTGTAAATTACGAATTGACCTAAACTGGTACAATGGATGTTATTTAGGGCTCCCGGGTGGCGCAGCTGATGATGCACCACGAAAAGTAACTGTATGGGTTAATGCCCATAAAGTGCAATCCGTAGTTGAAACAATTAACAAAGTGATGCTAAAGCATGGCTTTGGAAAAATGATTTAAGTTTGCTTTGAAGGAATACTTCACAATTAAAGTTGCACATCTTTCCTTCCATTGTAAGCATTTAATGTAATGTCCAAATAATGTTTTAAAATGGAATATCTACT
The DNA here is from genome assembly GCA_023634145.1 of Thymallus thymallus. Taxonomy (NCBI): domain Eukaryota; kingdom Metazoa; phylum Chordata; class Actinopteri; order Salmoniformes; family Salmonidae; genus Thymallus; species Thymallus thymallus. Next base: position 15,149,578 of record CM042398.1, read on the forward strand.
GTCAAACTCCAGATGCCGCCGCTAGTGGTATGTCTGCATGCGTCTAATATTCAGCTGTAGGCCTACTTTTATCCCAGATACATTTCCTTCAGGCTTTTACTATAGCAGCCACAGGTCTTGTTGGAAAACCACCCATGGTCATTAATCAGTACTAATCTCTTCTTCAATAAAGTAATCTATCCATCTATCCTGCCCGACTGGATGAAGCAAGTGCGCCTCTGGTTGTGTGCAAGGAGGGCAAGACGTGCGATACAAGCTGCTACATTTTGCACTCTGTATATAGATTTTCTATTGTGTTTTTGACTGTTTGTTTACTGTGTAACTCTGTGTTGTTTTTGTCGCACTGCTTTGCTTTGTCTTGGCCAGGTCGCAGTTGCAAATGAGAACTTGTTCTCAACTGACCTACCTGGTTCAATAAAATTGAAATAAAAATAAATAAATAAAAAAGTCAGTGAGGGCTGACCCATGACACCATGTCTTCTTTCCGTGCACATTAAATTGTCCCTGTTGTACGACCCAGAGCATTACATGTTGTGGTAATAAATTGCATCTCCAGTTTTGGATGTTGTCTTCAGTCATGTGAAACTGATGTCTCATTGCATTTTAGTGAGCACTAATGTGAATTCCAGTGATATTAACATTTCCTTGTAAAGTGAAATGTGCGTCTGATTGTAGAGGGTACCACCTGGGGCCAAAATCAGGGGGCTTTGCATACGGCATGTCTTCCACATTTCTTATTTAGTGGTGCCACAGATTTAATATTGCTCATAGGACGTGAGTGGGGGGCGGGGGCATCCACTGTCGAGCAATTCTCTGTGATTCCTATTGCTTTCTGGCATAGTCAAGCTAAAGAACTATTGCCTCACACTATGGCTGCGTTTAGACGGGCAGCGCAATTCTGATCTTTTGTTTTCACTAATTGGTCTTTTGACCGATCAGCTCTGAAATGTGATTGGTCAAAAGACCCATGGTAGGAAAAAATATCAGAATTTGTATGCCTGTGTAAACGTAACTTACTAGACCAAAATCCTAATATTGCATTTGTTTTACAGACTTTCTTTTAGTCCAGGAATATAGCCTTGCAAGACACCCAGCATGTGTATAAGGACACACTTCTGAAAGACCACTGGCATCATCCCACTGCTTACACCAATGCAGTTGGAGAGTGCTGAGCTGAGACAGGGTCCTTAGCCATGGATTCTGTAAATAACTTTCGGGTTATCAATTTTTACAAAGTGGAAAAGTCATGTTAAACTGAAATTAAAAACGTCTGTCCATTCACTCAACTGAAACCCAACCTACTACAACCAACTGTATTACTATAATTAAAGTACATCCTATCCCTACTGACAAATGGCCTGTGAGAGATTTCTTAACTGGCGTAAAATTGACCTTGGCACTAGCCAATGAAAAACAACGGATATGGCCCTAGTTTGGTTTCACTGCAGCAGTCTTACTCGCATACCTCAGTGGCTGCTCGCCCAACTTCTGATACGATAATAACAAACAAACATAACAAACAATCAATTTATCCCCTCAGGTCAGTCGTTTTGCTGTGGAAACTAGCTGGTTAGCTAATTTAATAACATCTACATTTACAGCGTTGAATCAACGAGGCAACAAGAAATTGTGCTGTGTTTTGGCGGATCAGCTAGCTAGCTACGTAACGTTAGCTAGCTGACTCGACATCTGACATAGCGAGCTAGCGGCTAGCTAGCAACCACTACGGATACAATCACGGTAACGGTTTTCGTTATCAAATACTCCCAGGTAATGTTATGCTACGTAGAGCTTCAGACTAACTTATATAAATCAATACAGTTGTCCAACAAGCTAAATGTCTCATGTCTGCTTATGCCAGAGTCAGACGGTAACGTTAACTAGCTAGATTTTCATCTTAACGCTATGTCCTGCGGTAGCTAGCTGCTAGCTATGATGCTAATTTAGATGTCAATCAGAAGGCTAGCTAGTTAACGTTGGTTGGTCAGTATGCTAGTTTCTAACATAAGCTAACTCAAACATCAATAAGATTATAATCGAAGCCGTACATAAAGGCTAACGTTAGTTTGTATGGGGATACGAGGACAACTTGACTCAGTTGTGGGTGGTTGTCAGTCGCATCTCCTTGTCCCTTGACCCCGACCCCTGTCCTTTCAGCATGCTGATGGTGGGAGGCGATGGAAGGATGCAGTAAAATGAGTGTGATGGAGCTGTGTGAGACGGATGATCTGGCCACCAGCTTGGTGCTGGACCCCTTGCTGGGGTTCAGCACCCATAAAATGAACGTCAGGTATTATCTTTAAACCACCTATCTATTACATTTGACAAAGGTGTGTGAAATAACAAACTTTTGCCATAATGAATGTATGCATGGTACCATTTGCCTTGTGCTTGGTCTTGATGGTTCCTCTCTGAGTCTAGTAGTCTTCATCAGGCAGTTAAGGCACAACTTCAGCATTCTTCAAAGAGAAGTGGAAATGTTTCTTCACAATTGCAAAAAACAGTGCACACCTAACTCTTGTTGCCCTGCAGTCCCCCCCCAGAGGTCCGTCGTTGGGGCTACCTCAAAGAGACTCTGCTACGCTTCCAACGCACACATGACTTGCAGGCCACCTTTGAGGCCCTCACAGTGGGAGACTGGGCCTGTGACTACTTCACTGGACTGGGCACCCACCGCCTGGAACTACTGAAACAGCATGTAAGTGTGTGTTTGCAGGATCAGTTAACCCTGTTATATCAGTGTGCACTAGAAGTATGTTTTTGATTGTCCCTTCCTTTCCTTAGTCAGTGTAATTTCTTTCATTGTTTACTTTAGTAGTTAGCTAATATTACCCATGTTCACTCTGTGGGTATTCATGATTGTGTTCATGAACATGCATGGCTATATGCGTGGTCTTGACAGCTAATATTTCTTCAGGTGTATCGCTACCTCTGTGCCTTCCTGTTGGATAGCGGTGTCCAGATTGAGTCATGTGACCGATACTCTTCAGAAACCAACGGAGCAAAGATAACCTCTACCAAGCACTGGTAAGGATCAACTTTCTTTTAACAGTTTTATTCAATAGTCATGTGTAATTCTGCAGATTAGATACATCTTGTATGTGTTTCTATATATCATGTTTAATGGTGATGCTGAATGCTGCAGGTTTGTAGGTGAGCGGATGGAGGTTCTGCTGGGTTGTATAGCCGAGCTGAGTCCAGCAGACAGTGCTGTTCTGAGAGCAGGGGTGAACGACTTTAGTGTGATGTACTCCACTCGTAAGCGCTGTGCACAACTCTGGCTTGGGCCTGCTGCTTTCATTAACCACGGTGAGTTTTTCAATATTCAACCCCAACTATTGTCTGCCGCACTGTACATACACTAAAACAGAAACACTGTGTATACACTATCACAGAACACACAGACAGAGCATCTGCTTCTGGGATTTCTCTTAATTAGGCATTCCTAACAAGTCATACATTAGATCTAGAGTGATCAAATCAAATCCTGTTCTTCTAATGTGCTCACCTACTGCAGAGCTTTACAGCTACTGGTCAATACTTTTATTAGACAGACACATGGCATTTTCAGTGTTTCAAGTTGTTATATTTGTATTGTAAATTTACGTTTGTTTCTGTTTCTTGGGTGAAGACTGCAGACCAAACTGTAAGGTAATGATCAATGTTCTATGTTATTAGTCATGTTACTCTATGTTTTAATCTCTCTCTGTGTGTGTGTGTGTGTGTGTGTGTGTGTGTTCTTCCCTTTTTATAGAAGTGTTGTTATACATGATTATTGTTATTATGCTCTTCATCTGTCTTGTTTGTACTATTATGGTTTTATTGTTGGAAGTGTTACGTCCCAAGAGCTAGCGATGTCACCTGGTTTCTTCCCTCACCTCCCCCCTTCTCTCCAGTTTGTTCCTGGCGATAAGAATGGAGGCTGTGTAAAAGTGGTGAGGCCCATTGCACCTGGGGAGGAGATAACCTGTTACTATGGCGACAGCTTTTTTGGAGAAGACAATGAAATGTGTGAATGCTGCACCTGTGAGAGGTGAGGATTGAGACATATCTGCTCATTGTCTCAGTGACCAGCCTAACTTTTATATATGATGTTTATCTGTATACTATTTCTTTATTATTTAGGAAGGGAGAGGGTCACTTCCGACACAGAGAGCGGCAGCCTGGTTGTGATGACTCTAATGACCTGTCTGGCCAGAAGTACCGCCTCAGAGACACAGACCTTCGTCTTAACAGAGGGAAAGCACCCTGTCCTCCTACATTTCGGCCTACATTTACATTTTCAAATTCAGGTAAGTTTGTGTTTCTCTCTCGTTTCAAATGTTAAGCTAATGATGTTCATGTCTTTTAACAATGCCTGCAATTCTCAAATTCTATGAAGATACTACGCATTGGTCATTGAGCAATATACTGTCTTTATAGGATTTTTGCTAAATGTATTGCAGATATAGCAGTTAGTGACAGTATGCAACTAGAATGTAATTTTAGGTGCAGTATGCATTATATTTGTTATGCTATTGTTTTTGCCTGAGTTTCTTAGTTCTTTGTCTTCCTGTCTTAGCTATCCCTTCAAGGAATTCATTTACCCAGCAGATGAAGAGAAATGCTCTGATGATGAGCAGGAAGACCAAAAGGTTGAAACAGGAGGGGCAAAGGAGGATATCTGCAATGAAGCCACAACGGCTGATAATGCCATCCCTATCAGAGGTGGTGTTGAGGAACCTTAGAGTCCGAGTACGGCGCCACACGGTCAACTTCTTGTTGAGCTGCAAGGACCCCACCAGCAAAGAGAGGGCCTTGCTGCACCAGCTTGAACATGTGGAGCCAAAAGACAAGTGGAGGAAGGAACAATCTGCTCTCCGCTGTACAACCAAAGAGAATGATAAAAAAGAGAAGAGCAGCAATACTTGTGAATTAAACCTGAAGCCTTTCACTCTTCACTCTTCCTTATCTTCTCAACAGAAAGCTGGACCAGCAGTTTGTGGACAGATACTGGGTGGCAAGCCCCTTCGAGTGGTGGAAAAAGTCTCTGTCCAGACAAGGATCTCTTCCAGAACAAGGAGCATGATCAGAAACTGTCACACACGCCAGTCTGTTTCCAGAGCCAAGAAGAACAACAAAATCATTAGCAACCGCACTGAACTCACCAAAACCATTTGCAGAAAAAGCAACAGCGCAAGTCCTCAGAAACGCATGGATAGCTGTAGTGGAAAAGATGACACACACAATGTTATCAAAGATATTCATGGAACCAATTGCATAACCATCGAAGATAACACCAGTGGCAACAACAACGATGTGGCATACATCAGCAACAGAACATACACGGGAGGGGGCGGGCCCAAAGGCAGCAAAGTTCAAGGTGCAGATCAGAAACCTGTGGATGTGAAAGTTGAAATCAAAACCATTGGAGAATCGGGGACTGATGGGACACTTGTGGCGCGCAAACCTACTGGTAAAAGGGTTGAAGTTTGCCAAAGTGCTTTGGATAAAGCCAAGAAGCCTGGGAATCACCAGGAACCCATTAGTACTCCCCTTGTCATTACCTCCCTTAGCACCATCTCTCTCTCTTCCCCCTCACTTGGCCATGTTCCAGTAATGTCAGGACTGAAGCAAGTCACAGTTAGCTTGATAAGAGTGTCTGTGCCGGGAAGTGTAGCAGAAGAAAGGGCCTGTCCAGGATTGGAGGGAAAGGGCATTGTGAGAAGAGAGAGCAGCGTACCAGTGCAAGCAGAACAGATGGCTAGATCAGCTACACAGGGAGGAGAGGCAGAAACCAGAGTGTCCAGGTCCCAGCAGAAGTCCATGGAGGAAGCAGGCAGAGAGTTGTCAGAAGCTGAAGGTAAGAAAGGGGTGAGGGAAATGTATTTCAAGGCTAAGGTTAACAAAGTTGATGTAGGGAGGGGACAGACTTCTGTGGTGAAGGTCGATTTATTACATGGTGAGAAAGGGGGTGGTGATAAGGTAATTGAAATAGAAGCTGCTTGTGGGGTGGAACAGGTTAGTGTGGCTGGGAAGGGGCACAGAGGGAGTGTAAAAGACATTGACAGAGGGGCAAAACTAAATAGTAAAAGTGTACTATCTCCAGTTGTTGGCTGTGATAAGAGGGTGCTTAGAGGGCGAAATGATGCAGAAGAACTGAGGAATAGAAAAGCAGCAGCAGCAGGAGGAGGACAAAATAGCAAAAGTTGTGACAGCTTTATCAGAAGGGATGGAGATCAGAAAGAGAGGGTGTCTGAAATGGTTAAAAAGGGGAGTAGTATGCCCATGGACAAGAAGGGTGTCGTCATCAAACAGGTGAGGGTTCTACTTTCTGATATTCTAAGAAAACAGCAGAATCAGAAGGATGAGAGCTTAGAAAGTGGGAACTCAGGAAAGAAAGATCTAATTTCCTCTAAGCATAAGCAAATGGAAGATGACAGTGAGGCAAATGATGATGGAGGGAAAGGGGTGAGGGAACAAATATTATCTGATGTACAGATAAATAATTTGCCTCACGCAACAACACAAAGTGGGATAATTTCCAAACGGCTGAAAGGAAGGGCTAGTAAGATGAAACTTGAGGATCCAGGCCAAGACTTGCATGTTCACTCGCCACAAAGTAATGATGATTTAGTCCCAGCGAAAGATAGGCTTTCGAAGTCTCCCCCTCCCTCTTCAGAATATCTTCAGACACACACCCAGGCCAACATTCCTCTGAAGAAACGGATGTTCCGCAATTCAGTGGAGACTGACTCTGAGCAGAGCATCAACTCGCCTGTGTCAGAGCCATCCAAGGACATCAAACCCTCCACAGAGCGGAGGCAGGATCTTACTCTGTGTTCAGGAAGAGAAACCAAAGCTATCAAAGTGTTGAAGGAGGACAGCGGTAGAGGTGGGTTGCGGTCTAATAGTGACCCTAAGTTGACTGTTTCAGACCTTGGCGTCAAATCTCGGACACAGGCCTTTAAGAGGACAGCAAAACAAAATGCAATGACCAGAATGCTGCGTCCTAGAGTCAATCAACTGGAACAAGACAGGCCACGGAGGAGTGCAGGAAAGTATAAAAGACAAGACTCAGAGGTACTGGAGAATGAATCTGATGAGGACAAACACAATGCAGGGCATGACAAAATCTCACTGGATTCTAGAAAAGAACATGTAAATGAAGGAGAGAAGAAGCCAGAATTACATACTGAGTTAGTGAATTCACTCACCTCGCAAACATGTAAGGAAGAGAACGGTAAAGGGCGGAGCCTCAACTTCAAAATTCGTTTTAAGAGAAAGAGGGGCAAAGTGTGGGAGTTGGACAGACCTGCAGGAGGAGAGGATTTGATTATTGAAGCAGAAAAGTCTATTGATTCACAACAATTGGAGCCTTATAGGGCCATTTTAGATTCTGTGTCAATCTTGAACTTAGAAATGGAGAAGGGTTCCCAGGCAGATGGGAAGGAGACTCATGACGTACGATTTTGGAAAAGACGTAAAGTTAGACGAGACAGATTGGGTAGTTTGAAAGCTAGAGGTCCCATTTTGAAGAATGGGCAGGGTGAGGTTGTAGCTTTAGACTCGAAAGAGAGAAAAAAAGAACAGGGGGAGCTCAGCGAGGTAGAGATAAATGAGGTGCTAGATGAGGTTATTTATGGAGTAAAGCAACTGCCAGCAGAAAAGGGCCATACAATTTCCAGTGAAGGTATGTCTGTGGAGGGACTGCAATGTGACTATCAAGTGACACCAAGTCCTGTTAGAATCTCTGAAAAAAACAAAGATATCCCATCCTTGGATGGAGACGGAAAACAAGTGAAGGATACTTGTATTGGAGTGGAGAGTAGTTTGGATGACGTCAGGGCACTGCATGAACACAAAGTAAAGGAAGAAGACCAACCCTTGCCACGGATCAAACTGCGGAGAAAAATACAGGGTGTATGGGAGGTGGACAGTCAGGAGTTGGAGCAGAGTGAAGCAGAGTCTGAAAAAGAGAAGGAAATTACATGCGTTAAGCCAAAAGAAGAGTGCCCTTCTCAACCTTCCACCTGCCAGAAACTCAACAGTGCAACCAAGTGCAACACTTTAAAAGATTCCTCTGCTGGTCCTCTGAAAACAGAAACTCCCCCCCTCACTTTATCTCTCTCACCCTTGACCCTTAACTCACCCCAACCTTTAGGTTCTGATGTGATGGCCTATGCTCCTGAAACAATGAATGATAGGGCCATGCCAAAAATCAGTAATCGAGGAGGAAGGGGAAGAGGAAGGAAAGAAAGGCATAAAACAGAGACTGCTCGTAAGGGTGCACCTGGAGAGATGGGAACTTCTTGTCTTAGTCATAACCTTCTACAGATAGACAACAGTCTTTCTAGACTCTCCGAAGGGTTATGTCAGTCACAATCCTTAGAAAAAAACATACCTTCTGATTACACTGCTTCCACCTCAAAGATTCCGTCACAGTCTCCACCGTTCAGTTTTCCAGAAAGGATGCTTTCCACAGAATCCAACTTTGCTAATTGCTGTGAAGATATCCTCGACTTCCAGTGTCTCAATCTTGAAGGGTTCTATCATCCACAGAACATCCTCCAAACCTCTCCAATAGACCTCTGTCCAATGGATCCACCCAGCGGGCCCTTTAGTAGTCCCCTCTCTCATAGCCCCTCAGATGCTTGGAACCCAGAAACCCCATACCTTGGCCCTCCAAGCCCAGGAAGTATCTTCAATGCAGAGGATCAGCAATTTCTTAATGGTCTTGTGTGCTCCAAAAATGAATCTCTCCCTTTGGATTGTGGAGTTAAGGATAATCCTAAAGACCGAGGGCAGCTCAATGCAAATTTTAGTTTTACACCCCTGAGCAGTGCTGAGGGGACTTTCATGGATCGTCTTTTGATGAAAAATCCTGGGATGAAACTGTCAAAAGAAGATTCTAAGACACATCCCTTATCTTCAGCAGCCAAAACCCAGTACTCTCACAAAGAATCATTCATGTTTAATACAAATACTCCATCCATCGGTTCCCATTCCCAGAATACCCCAGTCAATGTTCACAATCAGAGCACCAATGGTACTAAGGCTCGTTCTGCCCATTCCAATATTTCTAAGGTCCAGCCTCAAGTCAGAACTCCAGGTCCCTTCCACCTGATGAGCTCTTCCAACAAATCTCAATCTTTTTCCACCTCTCAGCCAGTGCCAAGTTCCTTCAAAACTGGGCCCCAGAATTATTCCGCCAAGACCGTCCATTCACCTCAAGTGGTTTCTAACAAGTTTGGCTCACAATTCAATCCTAATGTAGGAGATGCTTTTCGCAACATCTATGACAAAAGCTCCAGTGTGATCCAGAGTGTGCTTAAGTTTCAAGGAGGGAAACCAAGTCAGAATTTGAATTGTGCCCCTTCTAAAGTTAATATTGCAGCTGGCAACCCTAAAATTGCACCTAAACCTCATATTGCCAAATCTAGGTACAGTGACACTGCGAAGGTCCACCAGAGTAACAAATGTTCAGCTTCTAGCACTGGCGGTCAAAAAGGTAGCATGCCCAGTTATAGCATCACTTTGGGAAAAGATCCAGTTCGTCTCAATGCATCAAACTACCCCATCAAGTCAAATCTTCATAATGACAAAGTCCATCCAGATTATTTCCAGACGTCCAGTAAAAGTACACCGAAAGCTTTGGAGAAGCTGACCCCTGACAAACCCCAATACACTGAAACGAGCTTTGGCAGCAAAAACTTCTCTACTCTCCCAAGGCCTTTCTTTTTCCCCAGCCAAGCACCTCAGAGTTATGTGTCTCCTCATAGCAAACGTTTGAATCAGGACAAGCCCTGTGCTGCTGTGCACTCCCAGAACCCTCACTCCTCCTATGCCACATCCGCGTCACCTGACAAACTGTGTTACGATTCCTCAGACTTGACCTTTTCCACCTCGCTTTCACCGTCTATGTCTCAGCACAATAGCCCCCAAGTAGCCCACAGCTCTCCCTCTGGATCACAGACACCAGCAAATAAACAGCAGCCCCCCTCCTCCTCCTTCTCCTACTCTTATGGTCACCAAGGTCCACCTTACGTGGTCAACTTTACTGGTGACCACTCAGTCACCATGGGCCTGGGAGATTACCCAGGGTCACCTCCCACAAACTATACGTACCGCTGCCTCATGGAGCCTTCGGGCACCCAGGGGAGGCTGGTTCTGGAACCCTGTGGACCCCAACTCTCACACTCACCATCTTTCTCTGTGGGGGGCTTTTCAGGGCTTAAAGGCCAGGATGACCACTGCAAGAGGGACACACAACCGCAGTGCCAGCCCATAGACCACCCACCAACATCCCACCATGCTCCCACATCCTCCCACTCCTTGAGTACCCCGGTCTCAGACCGAAAGCCCAAGAGACTGAGGCTAGTGGTTACTGATGGACTAGTAGATCTGGACCTCCAGTATACAGACTGATTTATACCTGTCCTTCTCATCTGACTTTGATTCAGCTTGTAATATATCAACATTATTGTACAGAATTGTTCATAAGGAGCATATTTCTGCCCCAATGTTTTTTAAATAACAATTTACACAGTCTACCTATCCTTGTGTGTTTAAAGGTTACTGGCTCTACTCCCTCTCTTGGATACTGTTATGATATGAATGTCTCAGAGAAGGTTTTATTGACATCTGTGGGGATCGAGTAAAGCTTATGCTTAACAGTTTAACTTCTATTTATTTTGTGAATATGACCATCTTCTGTGTAAGTTCAGTGATTTTGCAAGAGGAAATATGTAGTGAATAGATCGGTCTGTCTCCACAATCCTTTTCTGGCATGACATGCTTTCATAGTCTGTCATAGCAGATGTTAGCCTCAAGGTGGGCACATTGAACCCTCTAGTAGTAGTATGTCAGGAAGATAGACCTACACAAACCGTTTGTGCATTTTAGAACATGATTACTTTGACATAAAATGTGTTTTAAAGTTCAAGTTCTAAAACAAGCAAAGTGTGCCTCTAACATGTTTCTGTGATTTTGGGCAGTAGGGCTTTGATTCATGTTGTTTTAAGTACTGTCTACAAGCTCTAAAATTGACAGTTTTATTGGGTCTGCATTCTGTATCACTAAGTACATAGACGTGGGAGTGAGGAGGAATTTTACGTACCATGCTTTTCTGTACATGGTATGTTTGTGCACTGCCTTGCCAATTTTGAGTTAAGATTAGCAGTCAATGGTGCATTAAGAAATGAACAGTGTGTGTACTGTAGAATGCGTTCCAGGCCTATAAATTCCAAAACAACTCCACTCGGGGGTGGTGTGCATGACATGAACTGCAGCTCTGCAGCTGCTGTCCAGAGTACCCACAGTATACGAGGGAGGAAGACCGGGTGGGTGGGAGACTGACTACAATGTTTTCTGCAGAATTAGGTTTTCTTTGGTCTTGTGTAGATCAAGGGGTAGATGATACTGTATTAGTGGAGCAACTTGGACTAAGTGGGTACATTTTGTGTTCCCTCCCTTCTTTACCCTCGTTCTCCACACTGAGAATACTTGGTGCTTATGGCATTATTTATGAAGCAACTTCAAAGCAATCTGTTGTGAATTAGAACAAGGGCAGTGACTTGTTACTTGATAATCTTGCTTTTAGTTCTGTCTCGCTCATTACTTAATTGGGTCACACTGGTTAGGCTAGTTGTAGATGGTGTTCGCAATGAAATGTTATCCGAGAAATGTGTAGTCAGCCACGTGATTGCATGTATTTTTTTTTACATCCATGAATGAGATTCACATTTTTTAAATGGCCGTTGCTCTTTCTTACACATTTGTAATGTAATTTGAGCATTCCACTTTCCTCATCTAGACATCGTTCCAGTAGCAATCCAACAGAGGTACTCAATAGGACTTCATAATCTTACATAAATACCATGAAGTAGTAATGTCTGTCTCTGTCTTATTATTATTATTATTATTATTATTGAAAATGGTGCTTTATTGTAATTTAATATTTTACACATAATATTGATTGTTCGAGATATGAAAAGTTTGTTTATATTACATGATAGAACATATTGTTTATTTACTTAAAAAAAAAAAATCTAACATTTCATTTATGGTTCCCGGACTTCTCCCCTGGACCAAGATTTAGAGTTCATTCAGGTGGTGATATACAGTATAATCAGCCTTTTTAAAAGAGGTAAACATTCTAATGGTCTGCTGTAGAATTGTAAAATGTAAATCATTAAAGAAAAATGCATTCTTTTTTTTAAATAAGCATTGGACGTGTCTTTTCACAATTTATTCATGGTATGACATGTATTTATTGGTTCAATTATACCCCCCTGTGTAGTGACGTGTGAAAGTGTATTATGAAACATGATCAATTTATAGATTTGCCAATCTTCTGAAGCATGCAATGTTGAACTTGTAATGGGAGCTTACGGTGCCTAGCTAGTTAATCATTTTGCTTAATTAAATACAGTAATTATATTATTTGACTGAATTATTGTAATCCGCTGACACTGCTGTAAACTCTACATTTACCTATTTGTTAATTCATCCATTTTATGTTATGCTGTAGTTTATGAAAATATCAAACGTGCGTATGTTCAGGGGTAGAAAAACATTGTGCTTGTTTGATTGAAAGCTTCCTTCAGGCAATACTTCCTTATTTACTCAACATATTTACTAAAACTTTCATATTCCTTTCTAGACTGGATGTATTTCTCTCTCTCCAGTCTGTAAAGTCTTGCACTCTGTCTGTACAGTATGTGACTGTCGTTTACCTCTTGTCACTCAGCCTCCTCCTGTCTGTTTCCCATATTCTCCATAACTCAGTTTTCAGTCTTGTTTCTCTAAGTGCCGCACCATGTATATCCCATGGCCCTGTTTAGCGCTTCAGATCCTCTGACCCACTTTGCTTGTCTCAGTGGAAATTGAGGGGTTAAATGTGATGCCAAGTGGAACAGCTTTTCCATAATGAGGACAGGCAGAGCAGAGGGAGAGACAAGCGATCTGAGTGTGCTAAGAGACCGGATCGTTTGAGGTGTTGCACCAACCGCTGAATGATCCTACAGCCCTTAGCATCAATGCTATTACCTGCTGACATCTACATGTACATCAAATCAGTGATATGGATATGAATGCTATTAAATGGCACCAAGGTACTAATCCACACCATGCATCATCAGCTTCACCTACACACAGCCTAGTGTATACATGTGCAAAATAGACCATACACTGTGAAGGATTCCCTTACTGGCCAGGGAACTGAAACTAGCCATCTTTAACAACTGGGATTTTCCTCTTTCAATTATTCCATAATGCCTCCCCTCCTCACCCACTCTGCCTCCTATTCTTCTGTATGTCACAATTCCATTCAACTCTTAAATATAGTATGTGAACACCTGCTCGTCGAACATCTCATTCCAAAATCCTGGCCATTAATATGGAGTTGGTCCCCCCCTTTGCTGCTATAACAGCCTCCACTCTTCTGGAAAAGCTTTCCACTAGATGTTGGAACATTGCTGCAGGGACTTGCTTCCATTCAGCCACAAGAGCATTAGTGAGGTCGGGCATTGAAGTTGGGCAATTAGGCCTGGCTCGCAGTCCGCGTTCCAATTCATCCCAAAGGTGTTCAATGGAGTTGAGGTAAGGGCTCTGTGCAGACCAGTCAAGTTCTTCCACACAGATCTCGACAAACCATTGATTACAGGCTGTCAGAGGGGCAGAGAGTAGCTGTAGCCATGTGTGGTGTAGTCTTAGAGATGGCTGAGGCTGACTAAGTGGACTTGGTGTTGGAGTCTAGAGGAGAACAGCTCAGTCACCCTGCCAGTGGAGCGGAGAGAGAGAGAGAGAACACCCCCATCTGTAACCCTGAAAAACGAGCTCAGTCGGATAGAGGTAAAGAGAAATGGAGGAGAGCAGACAGAGAAAAGAGATGGAGGAGAGGAGAGACTAAGGAGAGGAGAGAGAAAGCAGAGGGATTAGAGAGGGTAGTGTAGCAGGACATTATTTCCCAGGTGACAGGAGGCTGAAGCTCCAAATGAGTGTCCAGTGCTAGTGGTGTCAGTGCATTAGTGTATATTATGGCTGGGAAAAACGTGTAGGAGAGAGAGAACTGAATAAATATGTCAGCTCCACGGCCGGGGATATGACTTTTATCGTTATTATGACCATCTTTCTTTATGACAGTTCCTGTTAGTAGTTTGTCAGACTGCTTGCTCTTAGAGCTTGGGGTTTCAACTATTTTGTTAGATTGAGTTAATTGATATACCAGTAGCTCCAAACATATTGGGACAGTGACAATTATGTTGTTGTTTTGGCTCTGAACTCGAGCACTTTGGAGTACAGAAATTACAGCACTTTTTGTAAATAGTCCCCCCATTTTAGAGGACCAAAAGTATTGGGACACTTTAACTTATGTGTATTAAAGTAGTCAAAAGTATAGTGTTTGGTCCCATATATAAGTTACAGAGGCATAAAAATAAGAAATTTCCCCTCTGGGATCACTAAAGTATCTATCTATCTATCTATCTATCTATCTATCTATCTATCTATCTATCTATCTATCTATCTATCTATCTATCTATCTATCTATCTATCGCAATCATACCCCCCCCCCCCCCCCCCCCCCCCAAAAAAAGCTAACCTCCCCTTAATGTTGAGAGGTTAGCATGTCTTGGGGTAGGATATAACTTTTGTCTGTAACTTTCTCACTCATAATTATTCACAATTCATTCAGGGCTACCTGTAATCATGGTAGCATCCACATGAATGTAGAAGTATTGTAGCATGTATTTCTATTGGGCACAAAATAATCTGTAAGACAACCAAAACAAGCAGCAAAGGCAGCCACAGTCATTGCGTGCTAGGAATATGGGACCAAATACTTCACGTTTGACTACTTTAATACACATAAGTGAATTTGTCCCAATACCTTTGGTCCCTTAAAATGGGGGGACTATGTAGAAAAAGTGCTGTAATTCCTAAACACTTGAAAATGAAAATACGCTCATATTAAAACTAACAGTCTGCACTTTAACCTCACTGTATACTAAATTAATCTAAGCTAATTATTCAACGTCAATGCATACACACACAAATCAATGCAAACTCAATTTAGTGATAATGATGATGGATCACATTTACGTTATGCTTAATATTCTATGAGGTAAGTTAGCTCACTGGATAACTCGCTTGAGTGAAGGGTGGACTTTTCCCACAGGGGTAACATTTAGATGCAGATTTGATTGAACTTAGCTCTGTGTTTTTAGTAAGTACAGAGTTCAGTCAAACTTTTATATTTATTCTATTTCAGCCAGTTTGATGCAGTGAGATGGTTTGGACAGATGGCTTTGATGGGTACACACTGCTGGGGCACTGGGATAGTCTTGGTATACACTGCTGGGGCACTGGGATAGTCTTGGTATACACTGCTGGGGCACTGGGATAGTCTTGGTATACACTGCTGGGGCACTGGGATAGTCTTGGTATACACTGCTGGGGCACTGGGATAGTCTTGGTATACACTGCTGGGGCACTGGGATAGTCTTGGTATACACTGCTGGGGCACTGGGATAGTCTTGTTATATACTGCTGGTGCACTGGGATAGTCTTGTTATATACTGCTGGGGCACTGGGATAGTCTTGGTACACACAGGAATGACTGACAGCTCTTTCTTGTGGTTGTCCATCCAGAAACTAACCAAGCCAACACACACAACTCATATTGCTATCAGAGTGTTAGGAGGTATGACTTCATCTTCATGTATATTTATAAACACATCCACAGACATCCGTGCTGACTGATTCCCTCGGAGGGTAGTGTGGGTAACCATGAAAGGGGTATGTCTGATATCAGAGCCCCCCTAGCAGCTTTGGCGTGCCTCACTCACCCCTGATTGGCGTAATGGAAGGGATTTCTATTTGCTTTTCATTTCAGTTAGTCGTTTGGAAGGCACCCTCCCCACCCTATACACCCTATCCATCCCCCCCCCCAAACACACACATACACATACAGTCTCTCTCCCCACTGTCTCTGTGTATGGTAATCAGCACATACAGTCTCTCTCCCCACTGTCTCTGTGTATGGTAATCAGCACATACAGTCTCTCTCCCCACTGTCTCTGTGTATGGTAATCAGCACATACAGTCCTCTCCCCACTGTCTCTGTGTATGGTAATCAGCACATACAGTCTCTCTCCCCACTGTCTCTGTGTATGGTAATCAGCGTTGCTGCAGTGGCTCCCCTTATCCTCTTATACACATCCTTTTCATTCTTCATTTATATTTCAACATGTGTGTCTGTGTCGCTCGGCAGTTCTGCTGCATCTGCTCAGACTGTGTCTGTTTGTTGGGATAGTTTGATTAGGAAAAACAATAATTGAGATTGAAAATAATTTGATAATTTTGTTATTTAATGTATTTGTGCTGTCGATATTGTGTTGCGTGTTAATTTGACAGTTTGGGTCTGTATCCCTGTGAAGTCTGTGGTGTTGGGTGGTTCCTGCTGTCTGTGTTCTCTAGTGTCTTCAGTTCGGTAGATTAAAAAAAATTCCCCAATAAGAGTCAAGAACTCTTCAAAACATCAAAGAGAGGGAGAGAGAGCGAGAATGGGAGATGAGGGAAGAAAGAGAGAGCGAGAGAGAGGGAGGGAGGGGTATGCCCTGTATCTGGGTGCTGATGGAGGCGAGAGAGCGAGGCTTGGAGTAGAGGAGGAGGGGGAGGGGCGAGAGCACTAGAGCGAGAGAGACACAGGTATGGGAGGGGGATAGAGGGAAATAAACCAACCAACCAGATGAAAGTGAGAGAGAGATCGGGCTGTTTGAACGTGCTAGAAGGGAAGAGAGAGAAAGAGAGGGAGAGCGAGAGGGACATTTTCAGGACTGAGCAAATAGAAGTGTTACTACTGCGCTGTGCTGCCTGGCGCTAGAAGACCGACTGGCCATCGAGAATATGCATCGCCCCACAGCACTCACAGACACACCGGACAACACGTAAAATGTGATTTTCAAATGCCTCACTATCAGCGGTGATTTTTCCACTTCTCCCATTCCTTTCTTTCTTTTCTTTCTTTTTTTTCCGCTGCCTACTCTCTCCTCCTCTCTTCTGCTGCTCCTGCCAGCTGCTGGGATCCCCCTCCCTCCACCACTTCTGTCACTCTCTCCATTTCCAAAGGAGGGATCTGTGAATCAAGTGCAACAGAAGAAGAACAGTAAGTGAAGTGCTTTTTCTGCATCTGAGAGAGACAGAGAGAGGTGTATGGGGGAATATTGCAAGGCAAGCAGACGAGAGCAGGGATTGTCTCAGGAAGGAATGGAGAGGGTAAGAGGGAGTTGCGGTGGCGACTTGTGTATTCAAGTTACGGCATTGATGTGAAATGTGTCTAATTCCTTGGTCACGTGTGTTGACGGAGAGTCATATCAATACCGTGACTGTAGTGGAAGATACACAGGCAAAGACTGTGCAGAGAGAAGATAAATGACAGAAAAAGATGACAGAGAGATGGAGGAGGAGGTGGTGAGGAGGCAGAAGACAGAAGGAAGGGAGAGTTGGGCAGCATTTACATTTTTGGCAGCAGAATACTCTCTGGTAGCAGTACATATATCACACCTTCTCAGACGGAAAGAGAAAGTGGGACCTTTTCTAGATGTAGTTCAGTGAAGGACCCACTGGAAGTGGTGTTCAGTACAAGGCATCAGAGAGGCGTTATTAACACACCCACCCACATCCATTGGCATGCATTAGCCTCCTGAAGGCTGTTGTACCCATGCAGGGACGGTGATGGACCGCTGCACAGTCAAGGCAGCTCGTAAATGTGATTGGTACTCACATCAGAAGGCTAACAACCATTTGAAACCACATAGTCAATCACACAGTGGCTGTCATGATGCCAATGGAACATGATGCCCGGGGGATAAATAAAGTACCTATCTATCTATCTATCTATCTATCTATCTATCTATCTATCTATCTATCTATCTATCTATCTATCTATCTATCTATCTATCTATCTATCTATCTATCTATCTATCTATCTATCTATCTATCTATCTATCTATCTATCTACCTACCTACCTACCTACCTACCTACCTACCTACCTACCTACCTACCTACCTACCTACCTACCTACCTACCTACCTACCTACCTACCTACCTACCTACCTACCTACCTACCTACCTACCTACCTACCTACCTACCTACCTACCTACCTACCTACCTACCTACCTACCTACCTACCTACCTACCTACCTACCTACCTACCTACCTACCTACCTACCTACCTACCTACCTACCTACCTACCTACCTACCTACCTACCTACCTACCTACCTACCTACCTACCTACCTACCTACCTACCTACCTACCTACCTACCTACCTACCTACCTACCTACCTACCTACCTACCTACCTACCTACCTACCTACCTACCTACCTACCTACCTACCTACCTACCTACCTACCTACCTACCTACCTACCTACCTACCTACCTACCTACCTACCTACCTATCTATCTAACACTGCGCATGGGTAGAATTACCACCGATGATCTGGCCCACAGATACACATATCCATGCATTCCAACATGCACTTAGACATTTAGATACACCCATATGCACATACACTATTGCAGTGCATTCAATGGCATATGCACCTGTGACTTATAGATCTACTTTCATTTGAATGAACTTCCTCATGTGCCTGCATATACATATACCCATAGGGACCTACTCTATACACACACACACACACACCTAGGTGGTTTACCTGGGTCCTTGTGGGAAGGGTTTGTAGAGCTGAACAAGGAAGAAGTGTGAAGTAGTGAGATATTGTAAGTCTATATTATTATAAGTCTATATTATAAGGACCTTTTCCAGGTGGTAGCACATGGTTGGTCAACTCTGTCCCTGTAATTATCTGAGTCTGTCTATAGATGTCTTTGTCTCACATGTTCTTCCTCCATCATATCAGCCATTGGGGTGAACACTGATCACGCCTACAGAGAGGGTGTTGATGGGTCATTGTAGTGGGCACATTTAATTACACACAGAAGCCTTGATGATGCAGCAAGTGTCTGAGAGAAAGAGAGAGAGAGAGAGAGAGAGGGAGGCAGGGAGGGAGAAAGAAAGAGAGAGAGGGAGAAAGAGAGAGAGAGGGAGGGAGAAAGAGAGAGGGAGGGAGAGAGAGAGAGAGGGAGGGAGGGAGGGAGGGAGGGAGAAAGAGGGAGGGAGGGAGAGAGAAAGAGAGAGAGGGAGGGAGGGAGAAAGAGAGGGAGGGAGGGAGAAAGAGAGGGAGGGAGGGAGAAAGAGAGAGGGAGGGAGGGAGAAAGAGAGAGAGGGGCAGGGAGGGAGAAAGAGAGAGAGGGAGGGAGGGATAAAGAGAGAGAGAGGGAGGGAGGGAGAAAGAGAGGGAGGGAGAAAGAGAGAGAGAGAGAGGGAGGGAGCCTGTACTTAATAAAGCAGAAGAAAAAGTTACACTATTGATTAAACTATTGATAGTGGCACCAGATTTAGGGAAGAGATTTGGACACAGACACATAGACACACACAGGTGGCGAGAGGGAGAGATGAGAGGATGACAGAGTGGATAATCAGACAGAGGCACACAAAGGGAGATCTAAAATTAGCCTCGATGGTGAGAGCAATTGACAAATCACAAAACTGGAATGACACTGACATTCCTTTGCCCAACATTTCGAAAACTTCTCCTCTGCCTTTCTCTCTCAACTTCCACTACTGTACAGTATGTGTGTGTATTTCAGAGTGTGTGTGTGTTTGATAGAAGGATGTATTGTACTGTGTAGCCTAGCAGTGAAGAGTGTTCGCCCAGTAACTGAAAGGTCACTTAAACCTAATTACTCCTGTAAGTTGCTCTGGATAAGAGCATCTGCTAAATTAGTAAAATATAAATGCCACTTTTTTCCCGCTACTTTTGTATAATGTTTTGCCAGTAGTTCTGAAAGTAGCGCTCCCCTAAAATTGCGTACTACTTCACATATGTGCAGATACAGTGGGGAGAACAAGTATTTGATACACTGCCGATTTTGCAGGTTTTCCTACTTACAAAGCATGTAGAAGTCTGTAATTTTTATCATAGGTACTCTTCAACTGTGAGTGACGGAATCTAAAACAAAAATCCAGAAAATCACATTGTATGATTTTTAAGTAATTAATTTGTATTTTATTGCATGACATAAGTATTTGATACATCAGAAAAGCAGAACTTAATATCTGGTACAGAAACCTTTGTTTGCAATTACAGAGATCATACGTTTCCTGTAGTTCTTGACCAGGTTTGCACACACTGCAGCAGGGATTTTGGCCCACTCCTCCATACAGATCCTTCAGGTTTCGGGGCTGTCGCTGGGCAATACGGACTTTCAGCTCTCTCCAAAGATTTTCTATTGGGTTCAGGTCTGGGGACTGGCTAGGCCACTCCAGGACCTTGAGATGCTTCTTACGGAGCCACTCCTTAGTTGCCCTGGCTGTGTGTTTCGGGTCGTTGTCATGCTGGAAGACCCAGCCACGACCCATCTTCAATGCTCTTACTGAGGGAAGGAGGTTGTTGGCCAAGATCTCGCGATACATGGCCCCATCCATCCTCCCCTCAATACGGTGCAGTCGTCCTGTCCCCTTTGCAGAAAAGCATCCCCAAAGAATGAAGTTTCCACCTCCATGCTTCACGGTTGGGATGGTGTTCTTGGGGCTGTACTCATCCTTCTTCTTCCTCCAAACACGGCAAGTGGAGTTTAGACCAAAAAGCTCTATTTTTGTCTCATCAGACCACATGACCTTCTCCCATTCCTCCTCTGGATCATCCAGATGGTCATTGGCAAACTTCAGACGGGCCTGGACATGCGCTGGCTTGAGCAGGGGGACCTTGCGTGTTCTGCAGGATTTTAAT
Organism: Thymallus thymallus; assembly: GCA_023634145.1. Taxonomy (NCBI): domain Eukaryota; kingdom Metazoa; phylum Chordata; class Actinopteri; order Salmoniformes; family Salmonidae; genus Thymallus; species Thymallus thymallus. The sequence continues at coordinate 15,170,416 of CM042398.1, forward strand.
CCATGACGGCGTAGTGTGTTACTAATGGTTTTCTTTGAGAATGTGGTCCCAGCTCTCTTCAGGTCATTGACCAGGTCCTGCCGTGTAGTTCTGGGCTGATCCCTCACCTTCCTCATGATCATTGATGCCCCACGAGGTGAGATCTTGCATGGTGCCCCAGACCGAGGGAGATTGACCGTCATCTTAAACTTCTTCCATTTTCTAATAATTGCGCCAACAGTTGTTGCCTTCTCACCAAGCTGCTTGCCTATTGTCCTGTAGCCCATCCCAGCCTTGTGCAGGTCTACAATTTTATCCCTGATGTCCTTACACAGCTCTCTGGTCTTGGCCATTGTGGAGAGGTTGGAGTCTGTTTGATTGAGTGTGTGGACAGGTGTCTTTTATACAGTTAACGAGTTCAAACAGGTGCAGTTAATACAGGTAATGAGTGGAGAACAGGAGGGCTTCTTAAAGAAAAACTAACAGGTCTGTGAGAGCCGGAATTCTTACTGGTTGGTAGGTGATCAAATACTTATGTCATGCAATAAAATGCAGATTAATTACTTAAAAATCATACAATGTGATTTTCTGAATTTTTGTTTTAGATTCCGTCACTCACAGTTGAAGAGTACCTATGATAAAAATTACAGACTTCTACATGCTTTGTAAGTCTGAAAACCTGCAAAATCGGCAGTGTATCAAATACTTGTTCTCCCCACTGTATGTGCACCATGTCACAGCTGTCCCTCGCTCTGCTGTGGGTGCGTCATGTGCATCTTGCTAGCTGTCACTTATATGGCGAGGGGCTGAAACTCATTGGTTGAACTGGAATGCTAAGGCGCTGGCCCAGGTAGGGGAAAATCTAGGGAAAATGGCGCAGCACAGCTTCCAGAAAAACGGTTGCTTTCAAACTAGGGATTTCGTACAGTAATAATGCTCATAAATGATGCATGTGATGACACATCCAGCCTAAAGGTTTAAAAAAAAAAAACGTAGTTGCCAAAGTTCCGGAGAATGTCTTCAAGTGTTCTTGTTGGTGCTGTGCCCTCCTGACTGTGTGTCAGTGTGTGGGAATACCGTCCTGACAATGTATTTGTTCCTCAAGTGGTCCTCTCATGCCATGACGTCAATACGCTAAGCTGAAATACTCTTATCGGTTAGGGGTGTGACTGTACTGACCACCTACACACCACCTTTTAGCTCTAGATGGATTATACACACAGCTACACACACTCATACTGATTGGCAGACAAACTTAGCCATTTACATTTTGACTAACAGGGACTCAATGACTGTCAACATTTTTTTATCATACTCATACTGATCAAATTACCCACACTCATACTCATACTGATCAAATTATCTGGTCCGTAATCACTCATTCACTCAGGACTTATTTATTCATTCAGGTCTGTATATACATATTCATGTACAGTTGTTATTTCATATCACGTGCAATATTGTAAGTCATTCTTGGACTGAACTTACGTAGTCATTCACTTAGGAATGCATATTAGTATCCTGTCAGTTGTATCTTTTTTCATTGCTTTAGTATATCGAATGTGCAATATGTGCAGTTATCTGTAATTAAACCCTGCGCACTAAGGACTGTATTTTAAGGGAATTACTATTATTACCCCAAATTATATCATACACACATTTAGCTATTTAAGTATCTCTTCCTGTCATTTACCTGTACAGTTAATGTAACCATGCTAATATTCACTTACCTGTAAATGTAACTGTATATTTACCTGTACAGTTAATTTAACCATGCAAAATATTCACTTACCTGTTCATTTAACCAGTCTGTATATTAAGTAAACTATTATTACCCTCACTCATATCATACACATTTTTAGCTATTGAAGTATTTCTCTGCCATCGACCTGTATAGTATAGTTAACCATCCACCAATTGTGGATGGTTAACCAATCTTGTATTTCTAAATTATCCACACTCATACTCATACTGATCAAATTACCCACACTCATACTCATACTGATCAAATTATCCACACTCATACTCTTACTGATCAAATTACCCATACTCATACTGATCAAATTACCCACACTCATACTCATACTGATCAAATTACCCACACTCATACTTCACTAATTTGCAACCAGATTTTTTGGTAAACTGACCATTTAATGATCAAAAGTCAAAAATCTAGGAAGAACCCTTGAGAGGATCGAGGTAATTTGCTCAGTATGAGTGTGGGTAATTTGATCAGTATGAGTGTGGGTAATTTGATCAGTTTGAGTATGAGGTTGGGTAATAGGTAGGTAGGTAGGTAGGTAGGTAGGTAGGTAGGTAGGTAGGTAGGTAGGTAGGTAGGTAGGTAGGTAGGTAGGTAGGTAGGTAGGTAGGTAGGTAGGTAGGTAGGTAGGTAGGTAGGTAGGTAGGTAGGTAGGTAGGTAGGTAGGTAGGTAGGTAGGTGTTTACCTCAGGGAGCTGGAGGGTAGCCAAAGGGACTCCAGCGGGACCAACAACTGATGTAGAGATGGCAGTCAATAGACTGATGAATTCACTAAGTAACCAAGCATATAATGGACATGGCTTTCATGTCTATTTCTGTTTCCCATGAAGGTAGTGGAGGTCCTGTAAAGGCTGCTGATGAGCCACTGTTTTTCTGAGTCATTGACTTAATATTCAGCCTGCGTTGGCAGAGAAATACCAATCGTTTGACTCTGTTCTGAAGTGTGTCAGACTTTACACAGCGGCAACAAATGATTAACACATCCACTGAGGATTATATAGCACATCTCTTTGCATGGATTAAAGATGCCAGATGTTTCAATATCTCTAAAAAATGAGTTTGAATGTAATTTTGCTTATGTAATGTTTACGTTCACTCTCTACAGGCATCTGCTTACCTGCCTTGAACAAGGACGTTTTGAGTTACCTTACTCTAGTCCATGTTTTTTAGACAGATCAATGCAAGTAAAGTTCTTTCAGATGTATTTCCGAGGAGAAACATGATGCTTACTTCAACTGCTCTACCTTTCCTTCATCTCTGTTCTGTCTGTCCCTCCTTTCATGGCCTCTCACCCCCTCACCTCACACTCAGTAAGACATTGTTCTGTGTTGCACTCCTGCCTCTCTCTCCTAGTGTGTTTGTTCAAGCGCAGAGAATGGAGGATTACTTCCTATTCAGTATTTGCTATGTTGCTCTAGGGGGATAGTTCATAACTCCAGATTTAGCCCACTCGTTTACTCTCTCTGTCTTCTCCTCCTGCCCGCGGTAAACGACTGATCTGGGACAGACGGCCTCCCTTGTGCTCTGTCCTACTTCAGTATTGTCCTTTCTCTCTTCCTCTCTCCTGATACCTCTTCCTCTCTCTCCTCCTGATACCTCTTCCTCTCTCTCCTGATGCCTCTTCCTCTCTCTCCTCCTGATACCTCTTCCTCTCTCGCCTGATACCTCTTCCTCTCTCTCCTGATACCTCTTCCTCTCTCTCCTGATACCTCTTCCTCTCTCTCCTGATACCTCTTCCTCTCTCTCCTGATACCTCTTCCTCTCTCTCCTGATACCTCTTCCTCTCTCTCCTGATACCTCTTCCTCTCTCTCCTCCTGATACCTCTTCCTCTCTCTCCTCCTGATACCTCTTCCTCTCTCTCCTCCTGATACCTCTTCCTCTCTCCTCCTGATACCTCTTCCTCTCTCCTCCTGATACCTCTTACTCTCTCCTGATACCTCTTCCTCTCTCTCCTCCTGATACCTCTTCCTCTCTCTACTCCTGATACCTCTTCCTCTCTCTCCTCCTGATACCTCTTCCTCTCTCTCCTCCTGATTCCTGATACCTCTTCCTCTCTCTCCTGATACCTCTTCCTCTCTATCCTCCTGATTCCTGATACCTCTTTCTCTCTCTCTCTCTGTGCTTTTACCTATTTCCATCTGTGGTTTTGCTTGTCTTTTTCTCAAGTCCAGTGGTGAGGTGTTTAGGACACTTCAACTTGAGAAGTCGTTGAGAGTGGAAATCTAAGATACCTGAAAGGCTGGATGCTTTCAGGCCAAAAGCTGTCATCACTGAGCACACTGACCTTACTCAAGCCAGATTTAGCTGCAGACAATTGCTACCTGTTCAGAGAGAAAATCTATTATTTTGGATTTGCTAGAGGGGACGGACACAAATATAAATGACCCATGAGTACTACTATCTGTTTAGCACTGGAGTGGTTATGTTCAGAAATAGCACTGTTGTGTCTGTCTTCTGCTACTCTGTTAAGTGAACAGGGGTCATTGGTTTAGTTGCTTCACACCTCCATGGATATGTGTCTGTGTCTCTTCCAGTGTAGGAGAGGGCCAAGCTAAACCAGCCGATTTCTCCCTGGGGAAGAAATCTCTCTCTCTCTCTCTCTCTCTCTCTCTCTCTCTCTCGCGCGCGCTCCCTCGCTCTCTCTCTCTCTCTCTCTTCGTGGTGCAGTTATCACTACTCATACCACCCCACCCTATCTCAGCCACACGTCTGATGCATTACAATATTGCAATGTTCCCTTTCATAGCAATTAGAGGGTGGTATTAGCCAGAGTCTCCTATGCAGCCAGGATTGCCTGGGAGTTTATTAGTGCTAATTGCGCCATTGGGAGGCAGGGTGGGAAAGAGCAAAATTTGAGTTTTCCCAGCAGTCACCACTGCATCATCAAAGTGAAGCTATTTATAGAAGCAGATTCTTGGTGGAGGAGCTGGCCCAGCCCAGGACGGTGATCACAGCCTAAGGCAGGGAGGCGGAGGGACGTAAAGAGCAGTAACAGCAGGATCAGCAACCCCTATGGATCATTACAATGATGGCATCTTGATTCTTCCTGTTTTATGCTTACCCTTATTTTACCAGGTAAGTTGATAGAGGCCTATGGTGGAGCTAGGGATGCTACTCTGGCTACTAGGCTACTTCCCATACAGTAAGTACACTTTGTGTGTGTCAGCGCTTACACTTCACAGCGATGAACCTATGTGTCAGCATCATTTCGGTTAGCCTCTACAGGGGGTGCCCCCATTGTCACACCATACTATAACTTCTGCCAACCTTATAGTGGAGCTTCCTGACTGACAGCTGACAGTTGTGGTGCCCTCAAATCCGATTATGTTCAGATGAGGATATAGATAGATAGATAGATAGATAGATAGATAGATAGATAGATAGATAGATAGATAGATAGATAGATAGATAGATAGATAGATAGATAGATAGATAGATAGATAGATAGATAGATAGATAGATAGATAGATAGATAGATAGATAGATAGATAGATAGATAGATAGATAGATAGATAGATAGATAGATAGATAGATACTTTATTGCTCCCCCGGGGGGGAAATTTCATTGTCAAGCAGCTACAACAAAACACAGGGCAGGTGCAAAATGCCACAACGAAAGTACACAAAAGACAGATACACGGTACATGATACATAGAGCGGCAGTATGAAAAAGTATAGAAATACAAGATATCTGGAGTGCTAAAAAAGCTATAAAAAGACATTGCATAGTATGAGTGGTTGGCTGAATATGTACACTATACATTGGTGGATGTTGGATGGTTAACTATACTATACAGGTCGATGGCAGAGAAATACTTCAGTAGCTAAAAATGCGTATGATATGAGCGAGGGTAATAATAGTTTACTTAATAGACAGACTGGGTAAATGAACAGGTAAGTGAAAATTTTGCATGGTTAAATTAGCTGTACAGTTAGGTATACAGTTATATTTACAGATAAGTGAATACTTACATGTTTACACAAACTGTACAGGTAAATGACAGGAAGAGATACTTTAATAGCTAAATGTGTGTATGATATCATTTGGGGTAATAATAGTAATTCCCTTAAAATACAGTCCTTAGTGCGCAGGGTTTAATTACAGACAACTGCACGTATTGCACATTCGATATACTAAAAGCAATGAGAAAAGGTGCAACTGGCAGGATACTAATATGCATTCCTGACTGAATGCCTACGTAAGTTAAGTCCAATAATTACTTACAATATTGCATGTGATATAATATAACAACTGTACATGAGTATGTATATACAGACCTGTATGAATAAATAGGTCCTGAGTGGATGAGTGCTGACGGACCAGAGTTACTCACGGATGGATGCATAATTGTTAAACTAGGTCCTAGCACCCCAACAGTTCCAGATCTATGTTGCCGACGGCACGGCACCCCGGTGAGGCATTATATAGTCTAATAGCCGCCGGCAGGAAGGACCTCCTGTAGCGCTCTCTGGCACACCGTGGTGGGATCAGTCTGTGACTGAAAGTGCTCCTCTGCGTCATAACCATAGCGTGCAGAGGGTGGGTGACGTTGTCCATGATGGCCAGCAGTTTGGCCAGGATCCGTCTCTCCGCCACCTCCTCTAGAGTGTCAAGGCTCATCCCCAGGACAGAGCTAGCCTTCCTGATCAGCTTATTTACCCGAGAAGCATCACCGGCTTTGATGTTTGCTCTCCAGCACACCACTGCAAAAAAGATGGCACTGGCCACCACAGACTGGTAGAAGGTATGCAGTAGTTTACTGCACACGTTGAAGGACCTGAGCCTCCTCAGAAAGTAGAGTCGGCTCTGGCCCTTTTTGTACAGGGCCCCGGTGTTACTGGCCCATTCCAGCCTGTTGTCCATATGGACTCCCAGGAACTTGTATGACCCAACCATTTCCACATCCATCCCCTGTATAGGGAATGCAGTCAGTTGTGCCTTGGTTCTCCTGAAGTCCACCACCATCTCCTTTGTTTTGCTGATGTTGAGCTGAAGGTGGTTCTGCTCACACCACAACACAAAGTCACTGATTGTGCTCCTGTACTCCTCCTCCTGCCCACCCCTGATGCACCCTACAATAGCAGAGTCATCCGAGAACTTCTGTAGGTGGCATGTTTCAGAGTTATATCTGAAGTCTGAGGTGTAGAGGGTGAACAGGAAGGGGGACAGGACCGTTCCCTGGGGGGCCCCTGTGTTGCTAACTGCCCGTTCTGACACACAGCTCTGTAGTCGCACAAATTGTGGCCTACCGGTCAGGTAGTCCGTGACCCAGGAGACTAAGGGTGCTTCCACTTTCATCCTCCTCATCTTCTCACCCAGTAGCAGGGTGACATCATCATTTAGTTTGTCATTAAATCTATTGGCTTTCCCACCGCCTCATCATCAGTAAACTCTTGTCCTTTGTCAGAGCTGGCATCGTCAGTGTGTGACCGTGGCTGTGTGTGATTGTGTGTGCATGTGTTTGTTTGTGTTTGCTTGTGTGCGACAATTCCCATGTACGTATGTGCGTCTGTGGGTTAAAAACCAGCGGAGGTTTATAAAGTTTAGCAGTGAGGATGAATTTGTGGTGTGCGGGCTGGATTGGTTGGGGCTGCATTGTACATTAATAATAGACTCGCTGCTGGCAGTATTTATAGTAACAGTGGAGGGGCTGTACTGTGGTAGTATGAATGGAATTGATGTATGAGATATCCTCTCCACATGCAGACGTGAAGGGCACCAGGAATGAGGGTTTATTGCACAAATCTAACAGCCGAGGACGTAGCTCCTTGGCAGAGGGCTCCTAAGAGACACACACTCAGACACTGAACACACATGCATCAGGATTCTTCCCTCTCCTCGCCGCTAAAGACTTCCATATTCTGTGTATTTCAACACATATAGAGGAGGAAAGGAGGAGGGGAGGAGAGGAGAGGAGAGGAGAGGAGAGGAGAGGAGAGGAGAGGAGAGGAGAGGAGAGGAGAGGAGAGGAGGAGAAGCGGAGGAGAGTAGGAGAAGAGGAGAGGAGGAGAAAATTAGAGGAGGAGAGGAGAGGAGAGGAGGAGAGGAGGGGAGAGGAGGAGAAAATTAGAGGAGGAGAGGAGAGGAGAGGAGTGCAGGAGAGGAGGAGAGGAGAGCATTGGAGGGGAGGAGAGGAGAGGATGGAGAAGGTGAATGGAGAGAAACTGATATGAAAAAGTTTCACATAGCTGACAGAAAGGAGGATAGATGGGATATATATAAAGGTGGAGATTGAAAGGATAGAAAAAAAGACAACAGAGAGAGAGAGAGCAACACAGAGGTGAGAGAAGCAAAAGAGCTGTAAAGTAATTTAATGTGAAGCCATATTGATTGGCCTACATAGAATAGATTAGACCAATGTACATTATTATGCTGCTGACTTTATGAAGTCAGATGTAATCAATGTCGTCCAATCATTTAGCTCTCTGTCTTCCATCATCAATTTTCTGTCACTAGTCACTTCTAACCTAACTAAGGAGATATGCCGACGGGAGTCTTTCACTAGAGCAAAGGCATAGGAGTCGTGTGGGATTAGGCTAGTCTCAACACAGACCTTTTGTTTAAGGACCAGGATGTTAACATGTCATAGAAGATGTATAAGAGCTGAAAAATCTAAGATTTAAGGAAAAACATTACTGTGCCCCAATGGCACCCTATTCCATATATAGTGCACTACATTTGACCAGGGCCTATATGGCTCTGGTCAAAAGTAGTGCACTATGGAGGAAATAGGGTGCAATTTGAAATGCACTCCAGCTCTCTGCTCTGCTCTTAAATTTGTATTTTACTGTGTGTCCATTTCTGTCTCTGACTATGAATGTGTAATCCCTGCACCCTAGTTACAGGTGTTTCATTACAGCCAGCACACACCACCAGGCTAGTTAGACTGTTTGAAACCTGCCTTCTCATCACACACACAGCTTTGGTCCAGTACCAGTGGGATGACATCACAACGCTTATGTTCTCTCCTAGTTAGCTGATGGAGCTGTTCTTGGACTTGACTTCCAAAGCCATCATGCTGACAAAAATAAGAGACAATCACGTTCTACTAGCCTTGTCTCAGTTTCAGATCTGTTGCCAACTCCTCTTACTAACAAGTACTGTATGGCATGACAACAACAGTTGGAGGAGTTGGCTATAGCATTTATAGATTTAGGACCAGCCCAGACTAGTGTGTTTTGGAGTCTAGGCTCAGAAACCCTAAATTCTGTTATTCTCAGGTGCAGAGCTGAGGGTGTCATGTGGCCTCCTGTTCCCCTGCTTACAGGCCTGGAGCAGAGCAGCATCTCGCTTTAATATTTCACATCCCTCGTCTGCTCCTCAGTCCCCTCCCCTACAGCTAATCCCACTACACATCATTTATTAATGAGCCCCTCCACTACACTGCCAGATAATGGTCCCCACTAGAGCTGCCTGGCAGGGAGGTAGGGAGGCGGGTGGGCAGGCAGGCAGGGGGACTTGCCCTTGTGTGATGTCATCACATACAGTGATGTCACAACAGGCAGGCGAGGGGGAGCTGCAGCTGGTATTAGTCAGCTCCTGGAATAGGAAGCAGAGAGAGAGAGAGAGCTTCCTGGCTGCCTGCCTGTGGATGAGGTCATCACTCTGAGCCTGTTCACACTGTTTCCTGTGACATCTTTAGATTGAATGTGGAGCCTGGGGGGTAACAGGCAGAACATACTGTAGTACTATAGTAGTCCACCTGACTAACTAAATGGACTATGAGGTCACTGTTCTGATTTCCTCTCTAGTTGCCGCTTTGTGTACTTTCTTCATCCACCCATGAGTTGTGTACTGTAGGGATTTTATGGATTCCCCAAATTGCTGAATTGCTGAATCCTCTCCGTGTCCTGCTACTGTTGCCTGACAGAAATATTGTGCTCGGAAGGAGAGATGTAATCTATGAATATTCACCTTCCCTCCCTCTAACATAACTGTGGGAGGGTTTGGTGTGTGGAGGGAGTCTTTGGTCATTGTTTTTTGATCACTGTTTGTAGTGAGAGTGTGTGATCACTGTCTGTGTAAGACAAATAACAATATGACCTAACCTTAGTGACAGTTTGATGACATGTTACCTGACAGAGAAGGATTATATTAGCTCCCAATTAGCCCCTTACTCATGCTGGAACTGTATCGGAAAGGTCAAAGTTTACACATATGGTTGGGCTAGTGAGGGATGGAGAGAAATTGTCCGCTCTAGTTTAGTGGCCTGAAAGTGGGGCGATCTGTTCCTTGGAAGTTTCCCAGTGAAATTTCCTGGGGACCGAGACACTGAAAATATCTATCTATATACACGCTTTGTCCTACATACAGTAAAAGAGAGGCTGAAAGAGAGAGAGAGAGAGAGGTATAGCAAGAGAGATCGATTGGTGGGACATTACAGACCAGATCACATCGCTTTGAATGTAAAGCACTTTGACCACTTGTAAGCACTATATCAATCTAATCTGTTAATGGAAGTGTGACTCATGCTATGAACCTGGCTCACAGAACTACTTTGAACCGTTACTGAATCACTAAGGACCACACAGAATCTTACTTATCTCACTGACTACCTCTCAATAGGAGATGGACTGTGGGTGAGAATGGAGAGGGTCAATCAACCGTGCTGATTATCAGGAAGTCCAGTCAGTCTGACTCTGCCTTCCTGGAGTACAGTCAAAGGTACGATATGACCCTTAACTAAATTGCAGCTTTCCAAAGAGAGTGTTGAACGAGAAGTCTTGTTGAGAGGAGATAAGCAGTGGGAGACATCTCTATCGCTTATAGGAAATATCTAATCTAATCCATGTATCTCTCTCTCTTCCATCTCTTCTCCACACAGGGCACATTCATTAAGGCCTATTATGTGTGAGTCATCCTGACTTCTCTCTTCAAACTAAATTAGTATATTCTCCTTGCATTTCTCCACTTAACCGCTCACTTTTCTCCTTTCGTGTCCGCCTCCCTCAACCATTTTATTTTGCCCTCTCACCCCAGTCCACCTCCCGTTGTCTCTCCTCCTCCTCCTCCCTCCTCCCTGTTCTGCTCTCTTCGCTCTCCCTTTCACTTCAGCAGTCTATCTCAGCTTCCTTTCTGTCTTTTTCTCTCATCCCTCTCTCCTCTTTTTTCTACCCTTGCCTCTTCTCCCCGGTCCTCTCTATCTCTTTAATCAGATCGGCTGTGTTCCTTTCCTCTTTCTATCTGCTTTTCTACTATGATCTCTCTCACTCTCCAAATCCTCAGCCCTCTATTGAAACTAATCCTCTGTATTTCTCTATCCCCAACCCTGGAGGCTCTCTCTCTCTCTCTCTCTCTCTCTCTCTCTCTCTCTCTCTCTCTCTCTCTCTCTCTCTCTCTCTCTCTCTCTCTCTCTCTCTCTCTCTCTATCTCTCTCTCGGCCCTCCCCCATTTGTCTCTGTCTAAAACCTGCACTCTTCCTCTATCCCTCCTCTCCTGTGTCTCTATACCCCCTTCTCTTTGTCTTCTGCCCTCATTTTTGCTCCCTCTCTCTGAGTCTCTCTGTCCACTGTGTGATAGTGTCTAGGCCTGCTATAACACGTGGCCCGTCAGCTCAACTGCACTGTGCTCTGCTCTCTTCGTTAGTGAGGAGGCTGAGATGCATGAATATGACACTGGTTGAAGAACCATGAGAAGTATTATATCTGTGTTTCTCAGAGCATTTGTCTCCATGTCACATGTTCTCCCATGCATTCCATGGCTTTGTTTTGGCACAATGCGTCACCAGCTCTCATCTTAATATCATCCTTCTCTCCCTCCTTCTGGTTTCTCATATTGTCTTCTCCTCTCCTCTCATTCTCTCTGAGGACAGCTAGTGGTAGGGCTGGGCGATATGACCAAAATCTCATATCCCGATATAGGTCATTTCATATACATATCACGATATACCACATAGTTTATATAAAATGACCACATGTAAAGGCCTATTTCTTATTACATTTTGAATTATACTCAACAAATAAAAGGTACTTACTCATAATATATTATTTCTCCTTTTATTTAGAACCTTTGTGCAAATATTAAATTAAGCATGTAACAAAATATAAAATATTAATGTATAAAATCTAAAAATGTAACTATACTTCAACTATAGTAAATATAGGCCTAAAATGTGAATATGGTCAAAAATATCAAAACCCAACATGTAATACTCTTTAACAGTAGAAATGTTTGAATTGTAGCAGCAAACAAATGAATACAGGCCTGACAAAAACTGGTATATAAAATACCAAATGTAAACATGGAAAACTTTAAAGTTTAAACTATAGCAGCAAAATAAGGCTCACAAATAAATATATTAATTATAACAAGTAAACAAAACACTCCTTCAAGTTTGAATTATAGCATTATATGAAAATAACCAAAGTGCTGCAAACAAAATAGATATTTGGCAACAATGCTTCTAAATGTTTGCAGAATCTCTACTTTGGCCCGACACTTATGTTTGCCTTATGTTTCCTCCTCTACTTTGACACTCCTGATATAAACGAGGCAACTCGACTTGATTCAAGTGTTTTGGTATCTTGGGTCGAGTGTTAGCACCAACTCCCGAAACCCCCGTTTCTCGACTGTGTAAATTGGGGCCATATCTTTGCAGATGTAAGTTGTAACGGCAGCTGTTATCTCCTTCCATCTTCGTGATTCTTTGCCATATGGTGTGCCGCGGGCAAGAGCCTGAGTCGGGGGTTTGTTTTGAGCACTCGACTGTACTTTTTGGGGTCTCTTTTTGCGTAGGTGCTTAAAGAGGTTAGTGGTGTTTAAGCCTGTTGTCGGGACCGGCCTGCGGCATATTTTGCAGAGGACGGTTTTCTGGTTCGTGTCAGACTTTTCATTCCCAAACCACGTCCATGCGACCGAAGTAGCATGAAACAAGTAATTCTTCCAACAATTGTTTACAGACAGATTATTTCACTTATAATTCACTATATCACAATTCCAGTGGGTCAGAAGTTTACATACACTAAGTTGACTGTGCCTTTAAACAGCTTGGAAAATTCCAGAAAATGATGTCATGGCTTTAGAAGCTTCTGATAGACTAATTGACATAATTTCAGTCAATTGGAGGTGTACCTTTTGATGTATTTCAAGGCCTACCTTCAAACTCAGTGCCTCTTTGCTCGACAACATGGGAAAATCAAAAGAAATCAGCCAAGACCTCAGAAAAAAAATTGTAGACCTCCACAAGTCTGGTTCATCCTTGGGAGCAATTTCCAAACGCCTGAAGGTACCACATTCATCTGTACATCTGTACAAACACCATGGGACCATGCAGCCGTCATACCGCTCAGGAAGGAGACGCGTTCTGTCTCCTAGAAATGAACGTACTTTGGTGTGAAAAGTGCAAATCAATCCCAGAACAACAGCAAAGGACCTTGTGAAGATGTTGGAGGAAACAGGTACAAAGGTAAAACAAGTCCTATATCGACATAACCTGTAAGGCCGCTCAGCAAGGAAGAAGCCACTGCTCCAAAACCACCATAAAAAAGCCAGACTACGGTTTGCAACTGCACATGGGGGCAAAGATCGTACTTTTTGATAAATGTCCTCTGGTCTGATGAAACAAAAATATAAATATTTGGCCATAATGACCATCGTTATGTTTGGAGGAAAAAGGGGGAGTCTTGCAAGCCGAAGAACACCATCCCAACCGTGAAGCACGGGGGTGGCAGCATCATGTTGTGGGGGTGCTTTGCTGCAGGAGAGACTGGTGCACTTCACAAAATAGATTGCATCATGAGGAAGGAAAATAATGTGGATATATTGAAGCAACATCTCAAGACATCAGTCAGGAAGTTAAAGCTTGGTTCGCAAATGGGTCTTCCAAATGACCAATGACCCCAACCATACTTCCAAAGTTGTAGCAATATGGCTTAAGGACAACAATGTCAAGGTATTGGAGTGGCCATCACAAAGCCCTGACCTCAATCCTATAGACAATTTGTGGGCAGAACTGAAAAAGCGTGGGCGAGCAAGGAGGCCTACAAACCTGACTCAGTTACATCAGTTCTGTCAGGAGGAATGGGCCAAAATTCACCCAACTTATTGTGGGAAGCTTGTGGAAGGCTACCCAAAATGTTTGACCCAAGTTAAACAATTTAAAGGAGTTGAGTGTATGTAAACTTCTGACCCACTGAGAATGTGATGAAAGAAATATAAGCTGAAATAAATAATTCTCTCTACTATTATTCTGGCATTCACATTCTTAAAATAAAGTGGTGATCCTAACTGACCTAAGACAGGGTATTTTTACTAGGATTTAATGTCAGGAATTGTGAAAAACTGAGTTTTTAAATGTATTTGGCTAAGGTGTATGTAAACGTCCGACTTCAACTGTATATCGTCATATCGCCCAGCCTTAGCTAGTGGTATTTGCTGTCACTCACTGTCCTCTGGGAACAGCCCTGGGAGCTGGTGTCAAAACACATATTTCTTCAGTGGCCCCTCTCTTCCCTGTGTCTTTCAAACACACACACACACACACACACACACACACACACACACACACACACACACACACACACACACACACACACACACACACATACACACACATACACACACACACACACTCAGTTCATTACTCTCCTATACATGGGTGCATTCAAAGTGAAATAGCTCGAACACAATGAACGACAGGATATTGGATGTTTTAAAAATGAAAACATTTAAATGAGCACCCAGAGAAAAACATCACAATTTAGGCAGTTTTATTGGCAGTGCCATCTCTCTTTTTGTATCTGTTTCTGGGTATTCACTGCTGATATTGTTGTATTGTATTGTAACTGGTGTGGGTGTGTGCTGTGTGGTAGATGGGCAGGCTTAGTTTAAGAGTTTGGGTTCATCCTCCTCAGCTAGTGTGAATTGTTTAGTGTGGCCACTTGAACATGCTGTTTTAGCTGTGTGGAGCTGTCCTGTATGGGGTGGTGCTGAAACTCACAGAGTGTAATGCTGCCTAGTTTCCACTAGGGACTGACCTGAACACTCTCCCGCTTGTAGTACACTGTCTGCAGTAAGAGGTGCATCACAGACACTCTGAACTTGTTCTCTCCACTCTGATAGGTAAGGTTGAAGACTGTGTTTCATGCTACTATGAAGTGCTATAGTCTAGCCTAGTCAAATGTGTGAGTAGAGGTAGCCTACAGTGTGTATAGTATTTTATGCAATGGTAGTGTAATGTTTGTAGTTCAACTTTCTGTGGTACTCTTAACAGTTTAGCAGTCAGTGTGGACTCGGTCAGTCTATAGATGTGGTATTTACCAAGGCATTGGCTACCAGAGCAGTATTATGCACACTACCGTTCAAAAATACAGTGTATACATTGTTAATGTTGTAAATGACTATTGTAGCTGGAAACGGCTGATTTTAATGGAATATCTACATAGGTGTACAGAGGCCCATTATCTGTCTGTCTGTCTGTCTGTCTGTCTGTCTGTCTGTCTGTCTGTCTGTCTGTCTGTCTGTCTGTCTGTCTGTCTGTCTGTCTGTCTGTCTGTCTGTCTGTCTGTCTGTCTGTCTGTATGTCTGCCTGCCTGTCTGTCTGTCTGTCTGTCTGTCTGTCTGTCTGTCTGTCTGTCTGTCTATCTATCTATAGGTCATGGCAAAATGTGTAGAATTGCATGAAAACAATCTATCTAATGTCAGCACAGCTGAAAACTATTTCTTTGCAACTCTGCCTAGAAGGCCAGCATCCCGGAGTCGCCTCTTCACTGTTGACGTTGAGACTGGTGTTTTGCGGGTACTATTTAATGAAGCTGCCAGTTGAGGACTTGTGAGGCCTCTGTTTCTCAAACTAGACACTCTAATGTACTTGTCCTCTTGCTCAGTTGTGCACTGGGGCCTCCCACTCCTCTTTCTATTCTGGTTAGAGCCAGTTTGCGCTGTTCTGTGAAGGGAGCCGTACACAGCGTTCTACGAGATCTTCAGCTTCTTGGCAATTTCTCACATGGAATAGCCTTCATTTCTCAGAACAAGAATAGACTGACGAGTTTCAGACGAAAGTTCTTTGTTTCTGGCCATTTTTAACCTGTAATCGAACCCACAAATGCTGATGCTCCAGATAGTCAACTAGTCTAAAGAAGGCCAGTTTTATTGCTTCTTTAATCAGCACAACAGTTTTCCGCTGTGCTAACATAATTCAAAATGGTTTTCTAATAATCAATTAGCCTTTTAAAATGATAAACTTGGATTAGCTAACACAACGTGCCATTGGAACACAGGAGTGATGGTTGCTGATAATGGGCCTTTGTACGCTTATGTAGATATTCCATTAAAAAATCAGCAGTTTCCGGCTACAGTAGTCATTTACAACATTAACAATGTCTACACTGTATTTCTGATCAATTTGATGTTATTTTAATGGACAAAAAAATTGGCTTTTCTTTCAAAAACGAGGACATTTCTAAGTGACCCCAAACTTTTGAACGGTAGTGTATGTCTACTATATATAGGGCAGAGGTGGAAGATCTATTGCATAGATATTTATATCGGAGTTGCTAAAAAGTCTATTGTGATGAAATGAAAGAGACAGTGAAAAGGCAGAAGGAAAGGAGTCAAATCTGTTCCCATAGTGATCAGAGTCAGGACATGAAACAGTGTAGGAACCCTGGCTTTGGACAGACACTGGGGCTGCTGGTTAACTTTTTAGGATTGTCCTTGGAACTCTGTTTTTGTTTCTATTTCTTTCTTTCTTTCTTTCTTTCTTTCTTTCTTTCTTTCTTTCTTTCTTTCTTTCTTTCTTTCTTTCTTTCTTTCTTTCTTTCTTTCTTTCTTTCTTTCTTTCTTTCTCTCTCTCTCTCTCTCTCTCTCTCTCTCTCTCTCTCTCTCTCTCTCTCTCTCTCTCTCTCTCTCTCTCTCTCTCTCTCTCTCTCTCTCTCTCTCTCTCTCTCTTTCTATTTTGACCTTTCATGGTTTCCTCTTCTCCTCCTCAGTGAGTCTCGGGGAATGATGCCGCTGCCGTTTGTGCCACCCTCCCTGACGCCATGACGATGCCGCTCAGCCCACTCTCCAGTGACGAGGAGCAGCAAAGGATGCTGGGAAACAATAGACATCTATATCCTGGGGCAGAGGACGAGGAAGAGGAGGAGGAAGATGAAGAAGAGGAGGGTGAGGAAGATAACTGTGATGAGGAGGGAGAGGATGGGGAGAACGGAGAGCTGGAGGGAGAAGAGGAAGAGGAGGAAGAGGAAGTCAGGCGAGGAGGAGGAGGCAGGGATGAGGGGCACAGGCAATCAGGTAAAATGGCTGGACGACCCACAGGAGGCAGACAAATACGGCCCGGCAACACCGGGCACACAGCAAACCCTTATTCGTCCAACCAAGGACCCACCCATCAACAGCCAGCCACACAGCAGCAGAAGAGGCCAAGGGAGCGTAGCTCCAGCAGGGCGCCGTCAGAGGACGCCCACATCGCCATGATGGTGTTCCGCATCGGCATCCCCGACATCAAACAGACGGTCAGTGACATCACACCTATTGTACCACCCCTACAGATGTAGGATCTTCATTTGAGCCAGTTTGCTACAGCAGGAAAATAATCCTACAGCAACAGAAATGTGAATTATTATGTGGATTATAATGAATGGACATTTTTGTGAGGGTTGATCCATTTTTCGTTAGGGAAAATCAAGTCTGGAATTTCAAAGTGGAAATTACAAACTCTAGAAGCCTTGTTAAAACTCAAATGGTAGCAGGAAAAATCTCAGCAACAAAAGAGTGATCAAATTAAGATCCTACATCCGTATAACAATCACCGGCATCAATGAACACTAACATTATGACCCCTGACAGTCAGTACCACACCTTCATAAACAACAGTCAGGAACATCCCATTCACACTTACATCAAAAATACAATCACTAATTCTCCCCTATATAACCACTGACATCCAATTTAACTGTTGGTGAGTTTGCTGGGTGGTTAGATTTTGAACTCTTCACAGCAGTTGCTTGACTTATGGCCTGTTGTTGTGTGTCTCTCTGTGTTTGGGCACGTACATATTTTGTATTTTTTCTCAATGTCTCGACATTTCAAATCTGCAAAGCTAGGCAGACATTTTCCCAAAATGCTTCTTCCATCCAGATCGACTAGTCACTAAGACATAAGGGTAAAGTGTGTTCACACACACAGGGCCTCAGCAGCAGAAACACACGGCTAGATCCTGTCAGTACAGTGACTGAACTGAGAAAGAGAGTTTCAAGGTGACCTAGCTGTTTTACAAAGAATATAAATGCAGCGAGAGAGAGAGAGAGAGTGAGAGAGAGAGAGAAATGGAGAAAAAGAGAGACAGAGAAAGACAGAGAGAGAGAGAAGCTCAATATGAGAATCCAGTGACATGTCAACCCTGGAGGGTCTCTCTCTCTCTCTCTCTCTCTCTCTCTCTCTCTCTCTCTCTCTCCCAGATCTGTGTGTGTGAGAGGGAGAAGTGTAGTGTGGTGAGATACATGCTACATGAAAGCGGATGCTCTTTTTACACAACCACCACTTTACAAACAAGGGAACTCCAAATCCACCAAGCCTCAATGAATATCTGTTATTATGTGTTTACTACATACACACAACATATGTGCATATTTGACCAGTATCCCCTATGCATCTTTCTTGGCATGTGTGTGAGTGTATTATGTGTCTGTGTGCTTATTTGAATGTGTTACGATGACTATAGGAGTGTGTATTACTGTATAGTACTGTGTATTACTGTGTAGTACTGTGTATACTGAGTGTAACTGCATTATGTGGTTCTCCTGCTGTTCCTTGTTCCCTTGCTCCGCTGTGTGTGTGTGTGTGTGTGTGTGTGTGTGTGTGTGTGTGTGTGTGTGTGTGTGTGTGTGTGTGTGTGTGTGTGTGTGTGTGTGTGTGTGTGTGTGTGTGTGTGTGTGTGTGTGTGGTATAATGTGTCTGCATCTCCAATATTAATAGTTTACAGCCACCTATTTATTACAATAAACTTACAGTACATCACATTTTAATTTGTGCAAGATGGATATATGGAAACCAACTTTATGGTCAGTGACACCACATGACTGTGTCTGAGGAGTAGGACAATATCCTGCCCTCTATTTCTCCTCTCTCCTGTCCTGACCTCCCTTCATCTCATATTGTCCTTCCCTCCTTTTCTCTTTCACACCCTCCCCACCTCCCTTTTTCCCATCTCTATCTCTCTTCTTCTCTCTCTCTCTCTCGGTTCCTCTTTCCCCCCCGTCTCTCTTCTCCTCTCTCTCTCTCTCCTCTCTCCTCTCTCTCGTGTGCAGTGGGGTAATATGGCTGTATAATCCCAGTGCATTAGGCCTGTTCTACATGTCATCTAATTCACCCTCAATAAACTCTTGATTGCTGGTTAATTGTATTTGAATGAGATCAGGGATAGACGTGCAGCAGCTTATAAACACAAATGTTATGAAATGAGGAAGAGGATTTCCACAACTGACTAAGGAGCGCCCACATGATATATATTTATCTACACATACAGTATATAGTACATCTATACACAGTCATCTTACCTGCTGTATAAACATAGTAACATACCATCCCAATGACATACATTAAAGTAGACCAACAACTGTAAGGAGGGGCTTCTCAGTGCTCAGCAAGAGGTGAAGAGGGGCCAAGATAAGAGAGGCAGAGCCAGATAACAGGATAGAAGAGATGAGAGGAGAGGACAGGGGATGGAGGGAGGAGATTCAAATTAAATAAGGGAGAGAGGGTAGGGTAAGAGAGAGAGAATGAGAGAGAGAGATGTTATCTGCAGAGATAACAACTGACATTTATTTATTTAACCTTTATTTAACTAGGCAAGTCAGTTAAGAACAAATTCTTATTTACAATGACGGCCTACACCGGTCAAACCTGGACGACACAAGGCCAATTGTGCACCGCCCTATGGGACTACCAATCACGGCCAGTTGTGATAGTCTGGATTCGAACCAGGTTGTCTGTAGTGACGCCTCTAGCACTGCAATGCAGTGTCTTAGACCACTGCACACAGATACAGGAAGATGGAGAAAGAGTGAGTGAGTGAGTGAGTGAGTGAGTGAGTGAGTGAGTGAGTGAGTGAGTGAGTGAGTGAGTGAGTGAGTGAGTGAGTGAGTGAGTGAGTGAGTGAGTGAGTGGAATATACAAATATATTTTAAGAAAGTTGAAGCTCATTTAATGCATTTCTATACAATTTAAAAACTCTAAAATGCTATTTGGAGAACAGCAAAAACAAGCAACCATGACTCCAGCCATTAATTATCACATTAGTTGCTGTAGCTTCATTCACCTCAGCCCATCTACAGAAACTAACTATAGACTATTAGCAATACAATTAGCCGCTACACATTAACTCAGAGGGATCTGTTTGCAGAAAAAGGTTTTTATTAGCAAAAGGTAAACAAATAAGTTTGCTTTTCAGATGTTTTAGTTGTTTTCATGCAATTCTACACATTTTGCCATGACTCATAGATAGATAGATAGATAGATAGATAGATAGATAGATAGATAGATAGATAGATAGATAGATAGATAGATAGATAGATAGATAGATAGATAGATAGATAGATAGATAGATAGATAGATAGATAGATAGATAGATAGATAGATAGATAGATAGATAGATAGATAGATAGATACTTTATTGATCCCCCGGGGGACATTTCTTTGTCAAGCAGAACAAACAAAACAAAACACAGGGCAAGTGCAAAATGCCAAAACGAAAATACATAAAAGACAGATACACGATACATGATACATATAGCGTCAGTATGAAAAAGTATAGAAATACAAGAAGTCCGGAGTGCTAAAAAAGCTATAAAAAGACATTGCATAGTATGGGTGGTTGGCTGAATATGTACACTATACATTGGCGGATGGTGCATGGTTAACTATACTATAAAGGTCGATGGCAGAGAAATACTTCAATAGCTAAAAATGCGTATGATATGAGTGAGGGTAATAATAGTTTACTTAATAGACATACTGGTTAAATGAACAGGTAAGTGAAAATTTTGCATGGTTAAATTAACTGTACAGGTAAATATACAGTAAAATGTTAATATGATATCTGAGTGAGAGTGACTAAAAATATCAATGGGGGCCTCCTGGAGTTCAGGGCCCCTGGGCATGTGCCCTGTGTGCCCAGTTGGTAATTTGGCCATGATTACTACAAGTCTAGATAGCTGGCTAGACTAAGTAGATTAGTTTACCAATCTAAAATGTTTTAACTGACATGGACTAATTGAGTGACTGTGAATGAGTGACATATAGGAAGGAAAACTGCTGATGCACAACCAAGTTTTGAAATAGCACCTTGTGTATTCTGCGATTCTAACTCTCAACAGTAAGTTGAGTCCCCGACTGAGTTCCTAAAAAATATATACATATATATATTTCTAATTCTTAAAAATTACAAAGGTCCGGACCTTAGTGTCTTCATATGTAGTTATGGCCCTGTTTGCAATATGAGTGTGAAAGAGAGAACTGTCAGTCAATATGGACTGGTCTGAAAGCTGCCTCAACCTACAGCTAGTTGTTGTCTATAATACAGAATCAATAACAGTAAGAGTCAGAACCAGTCAGAACCAGTCAGCAAAGATGGTCTTCCTCTCTGTCAGAAGTCAGTAAAGATCATCTTCCTCTCTGTCAGAAGTCAGTAAAGAGCTAGTCTTGAGTGGAGGGCTAATGAGAGAGATCATTGAGTCATATCAACCAATTAGAATCAGTAGCTATATGGACCAATCGGGTTGCTTGTTCAGTGATCCACCCGTTCCTCTTCTTCCACCTGCGTTGGTGTTGAACCTGTCATAAAAAAATGTGCTAATGCCCCTAAGATTAACTGCAGAATTACAGTCATTATACAAAGCGTATCATTACAATGCTTTATAATCATTTAAACAATAATTATGGCGATTATGGGAATATTCTTCATGCATATCCTGTATTGATAAGCTTTCTTCTCCTTCTCAATGGTCTAAGATTATATTTAGCTTGCATTCTGTGTGTGTGTGTGTGTGTGTGTGTGTGTGTGTGTGTGTGTGTGTGTGTGTGTGTGTGTGTGTGTGTGTGTGTGTCTTTTGATGGGACTGAGTGTTAATACTGGTGTGTGATTGAGTGTACGTGTTGGTCTATCTATGGCATGCTGACACAACCACTCATCCTCTGTCTTTTACTCTCCCTTTCAATGTTTCTCTTTCTCCATCTCTCTCTAAACCCTTTCCTCCCCCTGACTCCACCTCTCTCGTTTTCCAACTCACTGTAAAACACACACACACACACACACACACATACAGGCACAGGCACTCTCTTACTCTATCCCATAGTTTCCCATCTCCAAGGGAACACAGGGATGTCTCTATGGCAACAAGGAGCTTGCTCCACTAATGAACTGGTTGCCATAGTGATTCGGTTGGCTGTGCGCAAACCCAGAGACTGAATAAAAGAGAGGGAGAGAGACATTTAACACCTCTGCACATTATTCCATGCTCACTCTCTCAACCCTTACGATTAAGACAGAGAGAGTTAAATACGTTAGTGAGATGTATTGAGCCGTGGAGCGTACATCCATGCATAAAGAAGCAGCAAGCAAGAGATCCAGCTGCTCTCCTGATGGACCAATCACACAGCTGCTTCAAGGTCAGGGGAATGGCCTGCTCTACCTCAGCCTCAGCCCAGACTCACACCAGAGAGAGAGAGAGAGAGAAAGATAGGAAGACTGTTTAATTCATGATCTATAGAAACAGATGTGGATCTGTCCATATAAGGGCATTAAGGACCTTCTCTCTCCAATGCTAACTGTGCCCATATGATATAACACATTCAATCATTCTATTAATCTCATCATACAGGAGCTCACTGGTCAGATGAGACAGTACAACCAGCCATTCATATATTCTTACTGCAGGTAGCCTAGTGGTTAGAGCGGTGGGCCAGTAACTGATAGGTCGCTGGTTCGAATACCTGAGCTGACAAGGTGAAAAACCTGTTGATGTGTCTTTGAGCAAGGCACTTAACCCTAATTTGCTCTAGGGGCGCCGTACTACTATGGCTGTAGGTAGGCCGTCATTGTAAATAAGAATTTGTTCTTAACTGACTTGCCTAGTTAAATAAATACAAATAAACTGTATAAAGCCATAGACATCACTATGGCTGGGTGATATGATGTTTTCTATTTACTGTTTTAGATTTTATACATTCATATTTTATATTTTGTTACATGCTTAATTGAACATTTGCACAAAGGTTCTAAATAAAAGGAGAAATAATCAAATATGAGTAAGTACCTTTAATTTGTTGAGTATAATTCAAAATGTAATAAGAAATAGGCCTTTACATGTGGTAATTTTATATAAACTATGTGGTATATCGTGATATGTATCGTTATCGGGCTATGAAATGACCTATATCGGGAAATGAGATTTTGGTCATATCGCCCAGCCCTAGACATCACTGGTCCCTGTGATGGACTCACAATGCCTCCCCCTAGTGGTTTAGAATGGGAATAACAGCAGTACTGCAGCCAGGAGGGATTCTACACTTTGACAGACACACTAATACTGCACTGACTCATTTACCCTTCCCCAAGTCTGGACTGTTAAGCTGCTGACAGTTTTCTACTTTACAGTTCAATGTTTTCCCTTTCCTCTCTTTTCTTCTTTAGTGTTTTCATCTAAACTCCAACTACCCCCCCCCCCCTCTCTCTCACTCTCTATCTCGCTTTCTCTCTCTCTCTCTCTCTCTCTCTCTCTCCCCATCTCCTTTGCAGAAGTGTTTGCGGTTCAACCCCAATGCGACCGTGTGGAAGGCCAAGCAGCAGGTGCTGTGTTCTCTGACCGATTCGTTGCGTGACGTGTTGAACTACGGCCTGTTCCAACCAGCCACCGACGGCCATGACGCCAAGTTCCTGGAGGAAGAGAAGATGCTGCGGGAGTACCCACAATCCTTTGAGAAGGGGGTACCATATCTGGAGGTATATACAGCCTGGATGTAAGGTTACTCTGTAATATTACTCTAAGGTTACTCTCACTCTGTGGGTTACTCTGTAAGGTTACTCTGTGGGCTACTCTCACTCTGTGGGTTACTCTGTGGGCTACTCTCACTCTGTGGGTTACTCTGTAAGGTTACTCTGTGGGCTACTCTCACTCTGTGGGTTACTCTGTAAGGTTACTCTGTGAGCTACTCTTACTCTGTGGGTTACTATGTAAGGTTACTCTGTGGGCTACTCTCACTCTGTGGGTTACTCTGTAAGGTTACTCTGTGAGCTACTCTTACTCTGTGGGTTACTATGTAAGGTTACTCTGTGAGCTACTCTTACTCTGTGGGTTACTATGTAAGGTTACTCTGTGGGCTACTCTCAGTCTGTGGGTTATTATGTAAGGTTACTCTGTGAGCTACTCTTACTCTGTGGGTTACTATGTAAGGTTACTCTGTGGGCTACTCTCAGTCTGTGGGTTACTATGTAAGGTTACTCTGTGAGCTACTCTTACTCTGTGGGTTACTATGTAAGGTTACTCTGTGGGCTACTCTCACTCTGTGGGTTACTATGTAAGGTTACTCTGTGGGCTACTCTCAGTCTGTGGGTTACTATGTAAGGTTACTCTGTGGGCTACTCTCACTCTGTGGGTTACTATGTAAGGTTACTCTGTGGGCTACTCTCACTCTGTGGGTTACTATGTAAGGTTACTCTGTGGGCTACTCTCAGTCTGTGGGTTACTATGTAAGGTTACTCTGTGGGCTACTCTCACTCTGTGGGTTACTATGTAAGGTTACTCTGTGGGCTACTCTCACTCTGTGGGTTACTATGTAAGGTTACTCTGTGGGCTACTCTCACTCTGTGGGTTACTATGTAAGGTTACTCTGTGGGCTACTCTCACTCTGTGGGTTACTATGTAAGGTTACTCTGTGGGCTACTCTCAGTCTGTGGGTGGAAACTGTAATGTAAGAGGAGGGAAGTTATGGGTAAACTAGATAAAGCATCAGCTTGCAATACATCTGCAGGCTCCATCATGTGGATCTAGGCCAAAAGCTGAGAGAATTGAGGACAAAAGGCCTTCCAGTCAGGATTAACTCTCTTTCTCTTTCTCTCTCTATCTCTCTCTATCTCTCTCTTTCTCTCTCTCTCTAGTTTCGCTACAAGACCAGAGTGTACAAGCAGACCAATCTAGATGAGAAACACCTGGCTAAACTGCACACTAAGGTACTGGCTGCCTGTTTTAAAGGGTGTAGCACAATGTGAATTGTCGGTGTAAGTGTGTGTATGCATGCATTGGTGCAGTATGAAGGTGTATGTATTGGTGGGAGTGTGTGTCTGTGTGTGAATACTTGTGGGTACAGGGGGGTGTGAGATGGGACTCATGGGGTGTGTGTGGTTGTGTGCACTCCTTGCGTGTCTGTGTGTGTGTTGTGTGTGCACTCACGTGTGTGTGATTGAGTGGGTCTGCGCACTGAGTCTGTCTGCAGTTACTGGCCCTTGGGGCAGCGCTCCACTGTTAGCTGTGCTGTGCTGTGCTGTGCTGTGTGTGGCACACAACTCCAGTACTGGTGTGTCTGCTCTGCTCTCTCTGTAATGCAGCGCTAGCACACTCTTAGAGAAAAGGGTTCCAAATGGTTTGTCGGCTGTCCCCATAGGAGAACCCTTTTTGATTCCAGGTAGAACCCTTTTTGATTCCAGGTAGAACCCTTTTGGTTCCAGGTAGAACCCTTGAACCGAAAAGGGTTCTTCAAAAGGTTCTCCTATGGGGACAGCCAAAGAACACTTGTAGGTTCTAGATAGCACCTTTATTTCTAAGAGTGCAGCCCCCTCATCTCTCTCTCCATGCCCTCATGCCTCTCACAGGCCAGTCTGAAGAAGTTCATGGACTACATCCAAAGTGGCTCTGTGGACAAGATGGCCAAGTTCTTGGACAAAGGGCTTGACCCCAACTACCAGGACCCTGACACGGGAGGTGAGACGCTGTCAGGGTGACCTGTGACCTCTTCTCAGTCAGTTAGCACCAATCAGCCATTTAGTCCATCTGTCTATTTAGTCCCTGAGACCTTGACCCTCTAAGAAAACCTTCTTAGTAACTCATAACATTTGTGGGACATATGGCCACTGTATATTTAGCATCCTAGAGATCATGTCCAGACCCTTCCCCCATACAACCTGTTATCTAGCTAGAAAACTGTCCATATCCAAGTTGAATTAGCTAACGGACAAAATAACTGTGGGAGCTAATGGCTAATGGCTGTACTCTGTAACCTCGACCTGAAAACCCCTAACACTCTCTCCAACTCTAAAACTCACTTACCCAAAGCTCTAACTATCTAACACTTTATTAAAGTAGCAAAGTAGACAGTTAGTTTGAGTCTCGTTTAAGAGCCAGATAATATAACGAGGTGGAAGACAGGCAGCTACTGTTGGCAGTTTTTGGGTGTGCTGCAACAGTCCTCTCACACGACATAGCCTGCTGTCACTGGGAGTGTGAGGTGCACTTCCACCGGGGGCCAACACCGGGGGGCAGCAGAGAGCTGCACCTATCAGAAAATTGATAGGAAACTACTAGACTAGAGTGACATGATGCTGTGATGTTTATATCATAACCCCATGGCCCCACTTCTGTCTGTCTGATTAAATATATGAGCCCCTCCGTTGCTCCATCTCTCCTCTGTAGAAACCCCCCTGACGTTGGCGGTGCAGTGTGAGCCGTGGGGAGGGGAGGCCATACGGTTGCTGGTGCTGGGAGGGGCTCATCTTGACTTCAGGGCCAAGGATGGACTCACACCTCTACACAAGGCTGTCCGCAGCCACGGCCACACAGCCCTGCTGGTAAACACACACACACACCTCCTTACACTCACATATATGATTTTTAGGCGCATGTATGGGACCCCACTGTGCATAGTGGTTTTTTTTTAACCTTTATTTAACCAGGCAAATCAGTTAAGAACAAATTCTTATTTACAATGACGGCCAACACCGGCCAAACTTGGACGACGCTGGGCCAATTGTGCGCCGTCCTATGGGAGTCCCAATCACAGCCGGTTGTGATACAGCCTGGATTCAAACAGCCGAAGAACCCTTTTAGGTTCTAGATAGCACCTTTTTTTCTAAGAATATATGTATCGGTGTCTACATGGTGTGTCCCTATAGACCTTGCTGTCTCTGGGTGCGTCTCCGGACTATAAGGACCGGCGGGGGCTGACTCCGCTCTACCACACTGTGCTGACAGGGGGCGACACCTCCTGCTGTGAGACCCTGCTCCACCACCGCGCCAAGCTGGCCGTCAGGGACGAGAACGGCTGGGATGAGACACACCAGGTAGGTGGAGGTGTGTGTGTGGGTGTTTCTGTGGGTTTTAGTCTTTGTTCAAGTGTCTATGTCAGTTAGCGTTTGTGTTTAACTGTGTTTGTGTGTATATAAGTTTGTATATGTGTATTAATGTCACCCAAATGTTAGTGTCTCCCCTGCTACTCACCCCCCTGTACCCTCTAACCCATGATGAGGCCCTTCTCTGACCCCCCTGTACCCTCTAACCCATGATGAGTCCCATCTCACACCCCCCTGTACCCTCTAACCCATGATGAGGCCCTTCTCTCACCCCCTGTACCCTCTAACCCATGATGAGGGCCGTCTCTCACCCCCCTGTACCCTCTAACCCATGATGAGGACCGTCTCTCACCCCCTGTACCCTCTAACCCATGATGAGGCCCATCTCTCACCCCCCTGTACCCTCTAACCCATTATGAGGCCCGTCTCTCACCCCCCTCTCACTCCATAGCTCAGGTATGAAGAGGACAGCAGATAGAACCCTGGAGACGCACAGGTATTTGTATTTGTGCTGTTGTCATTGTGCCATCTATGTGTGTATCTATGTGTGAGTGGCTCTGTAAGTGTGTATTCTCACTGTTTTCTGATGTGTGTGTTGTTCCTTTTTAGCTCTCTCTCTCACATTGGAGGTGTCTTTTTGACAATGTATAACCCCCCCTCTCCTCCTCCCCCCTCTTTTTAAACTCCTCCTCCCTCTCCCCTCCTCTTTTTATACTCCTCCATGTTTCCACTACTTATTTCATTGATCTCTATCTTTCACCATCTCCCTCTTCATTAATTTCTCTCTTCTTTACCACTGATCGCCTGTCATCCCCCTCTCCCCACCTCTCTCTCTCGCTCTCTTTCTCCCCACCTCTCTCTCTCTTTCTCTCACTCTGCCCCATCTCTCTCTCTCCGCCACCTCTCTGTCTCCTACTCTCTCTCTCTCTCTTACTCTCTGCCCATCTCTCTCGCTCTCTCCCCCATCTCTCTCTCTCGCTCACTCTCTCTCTCTCTCTCTTCTCTCTCTCTCTCTCTCTCTCTCTCTCTCTCTCTCTCTCTCTCACTCTCCCTCTCTCTCTCTCTCTCTCTCTCTCTCTCTCTCTCTCTCTCTCTCTCTCACTCTCCCTCTCTGTGCTGCCTCTGCTCTGATCCCAGGCCTGTCAGAATGGCAATGCCCAGCATCTGGAGCACCTTCTTTTTTACGGGGCAGACTCCACTTCCCGTAATGCCTCAGGAAACACTGCCTTGCACATTTGTGCTTTATACAACAAGGTAGTGATCTCTAGTAGTGTCACAATCAAACATAAAATAAAGATTACTTTGTAGTTTTGGAATCCAGCATTTGCTGCTAATTGATTGACATGTATTTTGTCCATACAGGACAGCTGTGCACGAATTCTACTATACAGGGGAGCCAATAAGGACACAAAAAATAACAATGGGCAGACCCCATTTCAGGTGATTATACAATACATGGCTGGGCTAATGGAATGATGTATTTGTATGTACATTGCTTGCATGGGGTTATGTGTGATGAACTTACTAAAGCAGAAAATACTATTGGATGAGATGTGTCAGTGTTAGTGATATTGTTCTGTGATGCGTACTAGGGTCCAGAATGGGATAATTCTGCCTAAGCTGGGTTCTCATACTCTGTCATCCCTACAAAAGGCCAGCTGAGACAAGGAATATGTGCATACCGTTTGTGTGTGCGTGCGTGTGTGGAGGGTGCTGTGAGAACTGTCCCTTACTTCGCTAGCATGTGTGTTTCAGGTGGCTGTCATGTCCGGACATTTTGAGCTTGGGGAGATTATCAAAAACCACCGGGACACATATGTAGGTATGTTCAGGTCTGTGGTTGTGTCTAGGAGTTTATGCACTATGAACGTATGTGAGAGTGGTTGTACATTCACGTTTCATAAAAAAAACTTGCATACACATAATATGTATTACATTATTGCGTATGTGTGCCAATCAAACTGGGATATTTCCTGTCCCTGTTATCTAAGTGAGTGCTACAAGTGAACTAAAAATGACCAATCAAACCTTGACTTGACCCATCCTAACTAGTTTATACCTCTCTCTCTCCTTCTCACACTCTCTCAGTACCTTTTCTTGAGTCTCCCAAATACGCCACTCAGAGGCGAGAGAGTGCGCCGCGGACCCTGGCGCTGCCCCACCCTCACCCCTT